>CM051270.1:41390654-41908154 GCA_027921565.1 Artemia sinica
TTTCTGGGTCATCTTCAATGTTTTCATCAATATTTTCTGCCTTCAGAATTTCTTTTGCACGTTCTCGGACCCTTTCTTCAAATTCTATATCGCTTTTCCTCTTAACAACAAATTTTTCGTGGTAAGCTACCATGTCGGGATAGTTTACACTTTCAACACAGTAGGTTTCGTAGTTGCTATTTCCACTGACTACTAGTTCATTTTCATTTCGCCAAGGTTTAAACAATTTTAAAAGATCTCCATAGTAAGCATTTTTCTTCTCGTCAGTTTCAAATGGGTTTACCTTTCTTTAGGGTAGATATCAATAACCCAGTGGGCAATGTACAAATCACTACTCTGTGGATCGTTTTTAGCAAGCTTTTCAAGCTCCTCATACCTTCTCAGTGTCCTCTTCACCTCGCTCTTTTTCGCAAGGTCAATATATCTAAATTGCCTAGAAATACTATACAATTTAGTACCAAGAAGCCTATCAGCAGCTTCAACTGCTCCAACTTGACGGGTTTTTATGGACTTCAACAAGTAGGACATAGTTCGTTGACCAAGACTTTTGCATGCATTATTTACTTCCTCCCACATTGCTTCTATTTCGACACTCTCTGCTTTTGTCATGTAATCGGTAATGTAATACGGTAATTTAGAGCCCAAATGGCCAATATATTGAACATCAATGTTTGCTTGATTAGCAATAAGTAACGCAGGAGAATAGTCATTTATATAACGCTCGTCATCTCTTCGAAGCAGATGATATATTCTTTTTCTTGGCTTTTTACGGTTTGTACCATGAGCCAAGCAGTCAAGGATGTCATATAATTCTGTTCGTTCCTTTGTAGGACGAGGAAAGCCAAACTTACAATACGTAACCCATCTTCCTCTTTTTCTCTTATATTTTCTTTGACAGTATTTATTACAGTGGTGCACTTGATGGTCTTTGACCAGTTTGTGAAGAGTTGGACTAGTCAATCTATTTGGTATTTCACAAGTTATAATACTATTGATATACTGAATCACTTCAGACGCTGTTGATTTCCCAATAATAGGAGCATCTTCAATCCACAATACACAATGTACATGAGGCGCACCTCGTTTCTGATACTCGATACGCCAGAAATGATCCTTAATTTTACCAAACAAAGGATTTGTCTTTGAACAAATTAGCTCATTAAATATAGGTGTCCATTTTTGTCAAAGTGCATGGAAACTGCAACTGGATCTAGACACGTCAACTCTGCTGGGGTCATTTTTGCCACACCAGGTAAGTTCTTATGGACAGTCCGTAAATAGTCAATAAATTCAGGAGAGTACCACTCAGCACATGAAACTGTCAAAACAAAGTAGGTGGACCCAATTGCTCAATCATTGACTTTACTTTATAGAAAAGAGATTGAAAATACTGCTGAGATCCTCTGATTTTTGATTGAACGGAAAACAAAGTCGCTTCCATCTCTCCATCACGGGAATGAAGCCTGTCTATAAATTGACGAGCATTTTGATTTGGTTTCACAGTCCGCAACATATGACCGACACTATTACACATGTAAGAGAATTCTTGCAATTGGAAGCTGTGAAAAAGAAACTGTTTGTCAAGACGAAACTTAGTATGTCTGCTAAGAAGCCTTGATTTAAAATATTCTGCATTCCTAATCCGAAATGGTCTTGCCTTGTCACGCAAGCCATGTTTGCATTTCGGGAAAAGATTTGGAAACACTTTTAGATCAAGTTCTTCCTGAAATAAGTCTTCGCTCTCACCTTTTGAACTCTTGATTTGAAATTGGTCAGTACCAAGATCTTTCATCTTCTTAAAATCTTCAATGAAGTCTTTTGGAACCGCTGAATTGAGAGGCTGGACAGAAAAATGTTCAACCAATGTAGATTTTGCACTTTCTGTCAGTTTCTGAAGGATTGCAGCTTCCGGTATTTCAGGTAAATTATCAACACCAACCGCTTTTTCAGCAAGACGTGCTTCAAGTATTTTATTTAAATCTTCTAGGGTGTATGCACATATTGTTTTATAGAGACGGTTGTTCTCTCTTAACCACAACAGTGCTTCATGGACTTTTCTCAGATCTATTAGTGCAGTCCAAACATTCTTGTTGTAAGTAGGCTGACCATTGACAATGACTACAAAACTATCAATGTTAAGAAGTTTTTCAGGCTGAATATCTGCATTTGCTTGCACATCAACAGGTAGATATACTATTCTCCCCTTAAGAGCGTCAACAAGTTCTGTTCTAGGTCTCTTCAAAGCAGTTACCTGCCCTAATCTGACGATCGTAAGACAAGGCATTACAAATCGAATCATTGCCATTTCAAAATTATTTAAACACTTTATACATTCCGGTGTACAGTCTATATGAAGGTTATTTAATACTGATCGGACATTCTCCTGACTTTTCAACATTTTCCCAGCACAGTAATCACAGACAGAGAATGAATCTATGACATCCTCTTTCCAACCTGTACAATGAATTAGCTGTTCTCTGTCATCTTTGGGTATGTCCTGTTGTAGGTGTTCTAAAATCGTGGCCATCATTACATCAAAACCTTTCTTATTTGAAAGGGATCTTAGACTCTTCAATTGGTATTTTGTCTTTATCTGCTCGCAACTGTCACAATGCATTGTGGGGTATACATCCCTGATGTTAGCTACCTTAACAAGGCTCTCACCAAATAATTTTATTATTGTATTTTCATCCACAGAAACTCTAATATTGCTATCACCGTAGATGAAGTCTTGACTATTATTACGACAGAGTCTACTTGACACTTCTTCTATATAATGACTTAGTTCCTTGTACGAGCCCTCGACTTTTAGTAGATTAATATGTTGTATAATCTTACATTTTGATACTGCCTTATATACGCTATTAATGAAACAGTTCAAGACAGGCAAATGTGGAGCTAGTGCCCTTAGAGAACGCAAATAGCTCTGACATCCCTCATTTGGGCTACAGTATAACGAGTGCCCATGCTTTCTTGTGTCCCTGTAATTGATTTCACAATAATCCAAGCCGCCAAGGTAGAAATTAACCACCTTGTCAGTTGAAAATTTTAATGCTATATTATTTTCAAAGATATCAAAAAGAATTTGACATAATTCAATATCCGTCGGATAGAGCTTACAGATATCAGGGTGATATTGCCAAGTAACCTGCTGCCCAATTTTTGGTTTTGAATGTTTACTCAGATTGTTATAGGTGACTTCAGCTATCATAATTTCCTTGTCAGATCTAGATTTAGAGCATTTTTCAATAGTTGTCTCGTACTTTTCAGGACAGTTTGTTCTACTACACAGAGACTTTTTTGCCAAATATTCAGTAGAACTAAAAGAACTGTTTAAAACACAGTTAGAAATGCTTTTTTATTGAGTTGGTGTTCCAGGAATTTGTTCTAAATCATTAGTCTTACACATATACTAATAACCCTAACAGGCTTGTTTTCGCCATAATTGAAAAACATTGCTTTTCCTTCGCTGTTGATAGGTAAGCTTGTATATATATTTTTATTGCTGCTACATAAACTGCAATTGCTCCTTCCAAAATTAATATATGAATTTTCTAAGAAGTACGCCTTTGTATATTCACTGTGTTGTCGAACATTTTCCATTGCATCTATAAACTGTTACGCAGTTGCCAATCCATACCTTGGAAGCTTTTCATTAAACTGACAACATTTCTTTTGGATATTACTATGAAGCTTTGCCAAAACATTTCTAGCCGACTTTTCAACAGCATCCGCTCTTTCAAAGAAAATTTTAATCTGTAATTTTGAATACTTTTCGTGATCCTGGTAAAACATGCGTAAAATGTTTCTCAATTTACGAAGATCAGCCTGCATTTTTGCCATCTTCTTGTATTTCTGAATGTAATTTTTCCCTTTGTCCTTATGCGTTCTTCGGTACAATCTCGCAGAGAATTTAAGTTTTTCATTATAGATTTTGTCACACCAGTATCTACCCATTATTCTGGTAGCAACTTTTTTCTTATATATTTTTCGGTAATCTTCATCATTATGATAACGCTCCTTGATCTTTTGTCTAGCCTGCTCAATTGTTGCTTCTCTATAAAGTTTATCATTGTGATAACGCTCCTTGATCATTTGTCTAGCCTGCTCAATTCTTGCATCTCTGTAATCTTTATCATTATCATACCGTTCCTTGCTCTTTTGGCTATCCTGCTCAATTGTTGCTTCTCTATAAAGTTTATCATTGTGATAACGCTCCTTGATCTTTTGTCTAGCCTGCTCAATTCTTGCTTCTCTATAATCTTCATCATTATCATAACGTTCCTTGCTCTTTTGTCTAGCCTGCTCAATTGTTGCTTCTCTGTAATCTTCATCATTATCATACCGTTCCTTGATCTTTTGTTTGGCTGTCTCAATTTTCGCATGTCTATAAACTACATAATTATAATAACGCTGTTTGTCACTATCAATTTTTGCATCTCGATACGCGTGGTCGGTTGAATACCTTTGCTTTTCTCTTTTCAAGATACTATCTCTGTTGTTTGTGTAGTACTGTTTTTTTAACTTTCGTATACCTTGCTTTGATCTAACCATTATCTAATTATGAATGAAAACATTTACAGTTTTGACGCTTCTTATATAGTAATTATGACGTCACTGCGTAATGATTTTATTTCATGACGTAATGGCGCAATGGTATTATTTCATGACGTCATCAGAAACAACAATATAATTTCGTGTTTTTCTATTCACGTCTCATAGCTCTAATATAAAACTATGATGACATTCATTATTCATCTAGTAGGGTTTCAGACAAGGTAGTTCTAATGATGTACTTTTGTTTTGATCTGACTCTATTTTTAGGAGTTTTGGGTTTTTATATTTCTTAGCATTGGACTGATCGTCTCTTGCTTGGTTGCTAGCTACTGCTGCAACCCAGATTCACATATATATTATTTATGAGAGGCAGCCTGGCCGAGTGGTCCAAGGTGGTGTTAGCCACCAGTCTCTTCGGAGGCGTGGGTTCAAATCTTACCGCTGGTATACGATTATGTTTGAAAGACTGCAGTGTGAAAAGACATCAAAAATGCAGTTTTTGGTGGAAAAATTAATCCTGTTTTAGAAATAATTTGTTTTAGTTACTATAGATTTTTAACCCAAATAATTTCCTTTAAAATGAGCCATTGAACAACTCTCTACGGTGTTCCAGTGCCAAGCTATCTCTGGAAAAGAAGAAAAAAAGAAAAAAATATCCTGTTTAGGCAGAATGTTGTAGTAGCTGCCACTTTTCTTGATTTTCAAGCCAATATATTTCCCTTGCTGTTCAAGCCAAAGGGCGGTAAGTTTCCTTTCAAGGGGTTTCGGACAAGGCGGTTCTAATGGTGTACTTTTGAATTTGATCTGACTACTTTTTTAGGAACTATGGGTTTTTACATTTCTTAACATTGGACGTGATCGTCTCTTACTAGGTTGCTAGCTACCGCTGCAACCCGGATTCTGGAATTAAATATTATGATACAGTTTGTGTTTAAGTCTCATATCAAGTACCAAACACCTAACAAAACTAAAATTAATTTTAGAATTTTCTGGTATTTTCTAATTTAAATTAAATTGCTCAGACACAATAAATATTTTTGCAGTTTATAACCTTAGCGATTCTGAACTGAAAACTAAAATAACATGATTTTGTTTTTGATTTTTTACACTACGTTACTCATTACGGCATATATTTTTTTTAGTACACAATCGGTGTTAGATATTTCTTCATGTCACTTATTACGTCATAAATAGTTTTTAGTGGATAAAAAGAAATCAACAATGCAGTTTTTTTTGTATAATCTGGGTTGCAGCGGTAGCTAGGAAACTAAGAAAACTAGGAAACTTTCTTTCATTTGGCTTGATTATATTAATGAACGAAGTCTTGCCCATGCAATGAAATTTTCTTATCCGGGTTGCAGCGGTAGCTAGCAACCTAGTAAGAGACAATCATGTCCAATGTTAAGAAATATAAAAACCGTAGCTCCTAAAAAAAAGTCATATCAAAACAAAAAGTACACCATTAGATCCGCTTTGTCCGAAACCCCTGTATAGGAAACCTTCTATCCCTTGGCTTGATTATATTAATTACATTAAAAGACAATTATTGGATATCCGGGTTGCAGCAGTAGCTAGCAACCTAGTAAGAGACGATCACGTCCAATGTTAAGAAATATAAAAACCCATAGTTCCTAACAAAGGAGTCAGATCAAATTCAAAAGTACACCATTAGAACCGCCTTGTCCGAAACCCCTGTATAGGAAACTTTCTGTCCCTTGGCTTGAACAGCAAGGGAAATATATTGGCTTGAAAATCAAGAAAAGTGGCAGCTACTACAACATTCTGCCTAAACGGGATATTTTTTTTTTCTTTTCCACAGATAGCTTGGCACTGGAACATCGTAGAGGGTTGTTCAATAGCTCATTTTAAAGAAAATTAATTGGGTTAAAAATCTATAGTAACTAAAACAAATTATTTCTAAAACAGGATAAATTTTTCCACCAAAAACTGCATTTTTGATGTCTTTTCACACTGCAGTCATTCAAACATAATCGTATACCATCGGTAAGATTTGAACCCACGCCTCCGAAGAGACTGGTGGCTAATACCAGTGTCTTGGACCAATCGGCCAGGCTGCCTCTTATAATTTGGGTTGCAGCAGTAGCTAGCAACCTAGTAAGAGACGATCAGTCCCATGCTAAGAAATATAAAAACCCAAAACTCCTAAAAATAGAGTAAGATCAAAACAAAAGTACACCATTAGAACTACCTTGTCTGAAACCCTACTAGATCAATAATGAATGTCTTCATAGCTTTATATTAGAGCTATGACGTGAATAGAAAAACACGAAATTATGTTGTGGTTTCTGAAGACGTCATGAAATAATATCATTGCGCCATGACGTCATCATGAAATAAAATCATTACGCCGTGACGTCATAATTACTACTTAAGAACTACAAAGATGAAAATGGTTTCATTCGTGAATTACATAATGGTTAGATCAAAGCAAGCTGCACGCAAGTTAGACAAACAATACTACACAGACAACAGAGATAGTATCTTGAAAAGAGAAAAGCAAAGGTATTCAACCGACCAGGCGTATCGAGAAGTAAAAATTGAGAGAGCCAAACAAAAGATCAAGGAGCGTTATCACTATGATGAAGATTACCGAATCGAATATAAGAAAAAAGAAAAGCAAAGGTATTCAACCGTCCAGGTGTATCGAGAAGTAAAAATTGAGACAGCCAAACGAAAGATCAAGGAGCGTTATCAAAATGATAAACTTTATAGAGAAGCAACATTTGAGCAGGCTAGACAAAAGAGCAAGGAACGGTATGATAATGATAAAGATTACAGAGAAGCAAGAATTGAGCAGGCTAGACAAAAGATCAAGGAGCGTTATCACAATGATGAAAATTACCGAAAAATATATAAGAAAAAAGTTGCTACCAGAATAATGGGTAGATACTGGGGTGAAAAAAGCTATAATGAAAAAATTAAATTCTCTGCGAGGTTGTACCGAAGAACACATAAGGACAAAGGGAAAAATTACATTCAGAAATACAAGAAGATGGCAAAAATGCAGGCTGATCTTCGTAAATTGAGAAACATTTTACGCATGTTTCACCAGGATCACGAAAAGTATTCAAAATTACAGATTAAAATTCTCTTTGAAAGAGCGGATGCTGTTGAAAAGTCGGCTAGAAATGCTTTGGCAAAGCTTCATAGTAATATCCAAAAGAAATGTTGTCAGTTTAATGAAAAGCTTCCAAGGTATGGATTGGCAACTGCGGAACAGTTTATAGATGCAATGGAAAATGTTCGACAACACAGTGAATATACGGAGGCGTACTTCTTAGAAAATTCGTATATTAATTTTGGAAGGAGCAATTGCAGTTTATGTAGCAGCAATAAAAATATATATACAAGCATACCTATCAACAGCGAAGGAAAAGCAATGTTTTTCAATTATGGCGAAAACGAGCCTGTTAGGGTTATTAGTATATGTGTTTGTAAGACTAATGATTTAGAACAAATTCCTGGAACACCGACTCAAGAAAAAAACATTTCTAACTGTGTTTTAAACAGTTCTTTTTGTTCTACTGAATATTTGGCAAAAAATTCTCTGTGTAGTAGAACAAACTATCCTGAAAAGTACGAGACAACTATTGAAAATGCTCTGAATCTAGATCTGACAAGGGAATTATGATGGCTGAAGTCACCTATAACAATCTGAGTAAACATTCAAAACCAAAAATTGGGCAGAAGGTTACTTGGCAATGTCACCCTGATATCTGCAAGCTCTATCCGACGGATATTGAATTATGTCAAATTCTTTTTGATATCCTTGAAAATAATATAGCATTAAAATTTTCAACTGACAAAGTGGTTAATTTCTACCTTGGCGGCTTGGATTATTGTGAAATCAATTACAGGGACACAAGAAAGCATGGGCATTAGTTAGACTGTAGCCCAAATGAGGGATGTCAGAGCTATTCGCGTTCTCTAAGGGCACTAGCTCCACATTTTCCTGTCTTGAACTGTTTCAATAATAGCGTATATAAGGCAGTATCAAAATGTAAGATTATACAACATATTAATCTACTAAAAGTCGAGGGCTCGTACAAGGAACTAAGTCAATATATAGAAGAAGTGTCAAGTAGACTCAGTCGTAATAATAGTCAAAACTTCATCTACGGTGATAGCAATATTAGAGTTTCTGTGGATGAAAATACAATAATAAAATTATTTGGTGAGAGCCTTGATAAGGTAGCTAACATCAGGGATATATACCCCACAATGCATTGTGACAGTTGCGAGCAGATAAAGACAAAATACCGATTGAAGAGTCTAAGATCCCTTTCAAATAAGAAAGGTTTTGATGTAATGATGGCCACGATTTTAGAACACCTAAAACAGGACATACCCAAAGATGACAGAGAACAGCTAAATTCATTGTACAGGTTGGAAAGAGGATGTCATAGATTCATTCTCTGTCTGTGATTACTGTGCTGGGAAAATGTTGAAAAGTCAGGAGAATGTCCGATCAGTATTAAATAACCTTCATATAGACTGTACACCGGAATGTATAAAGTGTTTAAATAATTTTGAAATAGCAATGATTCGATTTGTAATGCCTTGTCTTACGATCGTCAGATTAGGGCAGGTAACTGCATTGAAGAGACCTAGAACAGAACTTGTTGACGCTCTTAAGGGGAGAATAGTATATCTACCTGTTGATGTGCAAGCAAATGCAGATATTCAGCCTGAAAAACTTCTTAATATTGATAGTTTTGTAGTCATTGTCAATGGTCAGCCTACTTACAACAAGAATGTTTGGACTGCACTAATAGATCTGAGAAAAGTCCATGAAGCACTGTTGTGGTTAAGAGAGAACAACCGTCTCTATAAAACAATACGTGCATACACCCTAGAAGATTTAAATAAAATACTTGAAGCACGTCTTGCTGAAAAAGCGGTTGGTGTTGATAATTTACCTGAAATACCGGAAGCTGCAATCCTTCAGAAACTGACAGAAAGTGCAAAATCTACATTGGTTGAAAATGTTTCTGTCCAGCCTCTCAATTCAGCGGTTCCAAAAGACTTCATTGAAGATTTTAAGCAGATGAAAGTTCTTGGTACTGACCAATTTCAAATCAAGAAACTAAAAGGTGAGAGCGAAGACTTATTTCAGGAAGAACTTGATCTAAAAGAGTTTCCAAATCTTTTCCCGAAAGGCAAATATGGCTTGCGTGACAAGGCAAGACCATTTCGGATTAGGAATGCAGAATATTTTAAATCAAGGCTTCTTAGCAGACATACTAAGTTTCGTCTTGACAAACAGTTTCTTTTTCACAGCTTCCAATTGCAAGAATTCTCTTACTTGTGTAATAGCGTCGGTCATATGTTGCGGACTGTGAAACCAAATCAAAATGCTCGTCAATTTATAGACAGGCTTCATTCCCGTGATGGAGAGATGGAAGCGACTTTGTTTTTCCGTTCAATCAAAAATCAGAGGATCTCAGCAGTATTTTCAATCTCTTTCCTATAAAGTAAAGTCAATGATTGAGCAATTGGGTCCACCTACTTTGTTTTTGACAGTTTCATGTGCTGAGTGGTACTCTCCTGAATTTATTGACTATTTACGGACTGTCCATAAGAACTTACCTGGTGTGGCAAAAATGACCCCAGCAGAGTTGACGTGTCTAGATCCAGTTGCAGTTTCCATGCACTTTGACAAAAAATGGACACCTATATTTAATGAGCTAATTTGTTCAAAGACAAATCCTTTGTTTGGTAAAATTAAGGATCATTTCTGGCGTATCGAGTATCAGAAACGAGGTGTGCCTCATGTACATTGTGTATTGTGGATTGAAGATGCTCCTATTATTCTGAAATCAACAGCGTCTGAAGTGATTTAGTATATCAATAGTATTATAACTTGTGAAATACCAAATAGATTGACTAGTCCAACTCTTCACAAACTGGTCAAAGACCATCAAGTGCACCACTGTAATAAATACAGTCAAAGAAAATATAAGAGAAAAAGAGGAAGATGGGTTACGTATTGTAAGTTTGGCTTTCCTCGTCCTACAAAGGAACGAACAGAATTATATGACATCCTTGACTGCTTGGCTCATGGTACAAACAGTAAAAAGCCAAGAAAAAGAGTATATCATCTGCTTCGAAGAGATGACGAGCTTTATATAAATGACTATTCTCCTGCGTTACTTATTGCTAATCAAGCAAACATTGATATTCAATATATTGGCCATTTGGGCTCTAAATTACCGTATTACATTACCGATTACATGACAAAAGCAGGGAGTGTCGAAATAGAAAGCAATGTGGGAGGAAGGAAGTACATAATGCATGCAAAAGTCTTGGTCAACGAACTATGTCCTACTTGTTGAAGTCCATAAAAACCCGTCAAGTTGGAGCAGTTGAAGCTGCTGATAGGCTTCTTGGTACTAAATTGTATAGTATTTCTAGGCAATTTAGATATATTGACCTTGCGAAAAAGAGCGAGGTGAAGAGGACACTGAGAAGGTATGAGGAGCTTGAAAAGCTTGCTAAAAACGATCCACAGAGTAGTGATTTGTGCATTGCCCACTGGGTTATTGATATCTACCCTAAAAGACCGGAACATATGGAAAATATCAGTCTTTTTCAGTTATTGTCTTGGTATGAACGGGAGCGTAATGGTACTGATGATAATATGATGTTAACTGACGGGTCCTTCTACCTCAGAAAAAGGCTTTTTAAACCGTATATCATACAGCACAGAAAGGTAAACCCATTTGAAACTGACGAGAAGAAAAATGCTTACTATGGAGATCTTTTAAAATTGTTTAAACCTTGGCGAAATGAAAATGAACTAGTAGTCAGTGGAAATAGCAACTACGAAACCTACTGTGTTGAATGTGTAAACTATCCCGACATGGTAGCTTACCACGAAAAATTTGTTGTTAAGAGGAAAAGCGATATAGAATTTGAAGAAAAGGTCCGAGAACATGCAAAAGAAATTCTGAAGGCAGAAAATATTGATAAAAACATTGAAGATGACCAAGAAAATGCAATTCAGGGAGGAGTCATTGACAGAGCAGCAGATGCTATGGAGGATTTGTTAGACGCAAACAAACAGATTTTAAATGGTGACACCGAAGACAGGTTGAAAAATGATTATGAGTCGCTCAATATTGATCAAAAGAGGATAAATAAAAGTTCAAATAGGGATAAAATCCTTTTAATAGACAGTGATAGAAATTCACAAAAATACCAGATATTTCGGTCACATATACAGTGACCGTCATCAGTAGTAAAACAGAGTTTTACTACTGATGACGGTCACTGTATATGTGACCGAAATATCTGGTATTTTTGTGAATTTCTATCACTGTCTATTAAAAGGATTTTATCCCTATTTGAACTTTTATTTATCGTCATGGAAAGGCAGTGTGGTCTCCGAAATTATCTGATCAAAAGAGAGTTGTTGACAAAATTTTAGACTCAGTTACCAAGCGCAATGGTGCAACATCTTTGAAGTTGATTGTATCTGGATGTGGGGGTACAGGAAAATCTAGGGTTATCAGTGTCGTGAGAAGACTACTTTGCAACAAGTTCAAGAATGAAGTTTGTCCCGTTGTAGTTATGGCACCTACTGGTATTGCTGCACATAGCATAAATGGTTTAACAATACATAGTTGTTTAAGTTTAGCTATTGATCAGGAAACACCACAAAATACACCCCTCTCTCCACTGAAAAACTTCTTACTTTGAGAAAGACACTTAAGGAGACAAGACTTTTTATTATTGATGAGATTAGTATGGTTTCGTCTCTTATTTTAACTTACATTCATTTAAGACTATCAGAAATATTAGCAGTTGATTTGCCAATGGGTAATGCTAACTGCGTATTTTGGGAGATTTTCTTCAATTAAGACCAGTAAGTGGTAATCCTCCTTATATACCTCTCACACGACTAGAAGTAAAAAACAGGATCGGATCAGTTGGTACTTTTAACCTCTGGCATCTATTTGAGTATGAGGAACTAAGCATAAATGTGAGACAAAAGATGGATAAGAGTTATGCTAATACACTTGCTGAAATTAGACAGGGGTTTTGCACTGGTGAAAATTTGAATAGTCTTTACAAGAGAAAAATTGGGAACTCCTACAGAGCTTCAAATGACGAAATAATAGATCTTTACTCAAAATTGTATGAAGAGGGAAATAGACCAGTTATTCTTATGCCCACCAATGAAAATTGTATGGTAGTTAACGAGTTACTTCTTACAAAAAGCTTCTCAGACTACGTTAAACTATCTGCAGTTGATCGACTCTCTTCAGTTGTTGACGACAAACGAATCGAACAGAAAGCAGCAAACACTGTTTTAAACTTTGGCAACGACAGAAAAAGAACAGCCGGTTCTTTCATGAGCTTGTTACTTGCAGTAGGTGCACGTGTAATGCTCCAAAGAAATATTTGTGTTGCTAAGGGGCTAGTAAATGGATCAATGGGAACAGTAACAAGCTTCAAGTTGCTACCAAATGGAGAAATAATTGGAGTTCTTGTAAAATTTGATGGACTGGAACTTCCGGTTGAAATTGGCAGAGAAACCGTGTGCTTTGAAGTTTTGAAGCAAGTCTTTTTTACGCGAAGACAGTTTCCTCTTCAACTGGCCTTTGCCATTACAATACACAAGTCCCAAGGACTAAGTTTACAGTGCACAATTGTTGACGCAGGTAATCGTTGCTTCGGTCCAGGTATGATGTACGTTGCTCTTTCCCGTGTGACCACTAGTGCAGGTTTACATCTAGTAGAATTTGATAAGACAAAGATTTATTGCGATGTTGATGCTTTAATTGAGTACAACCGTTTGAGAAAAATTTATAGAACAGATCTTCCATTGTTTGAGTTCCCAGAAAGGCAACTCAGAGGTACACCAGATGAAGTATGTATAACAAATGAAGTAAACTCTAAAGGACAACAGACTCAAGGAAAAAAAATTTCCATTGTTGGAGGTCCCAGAAAAAGAATGAGAAGCCCTTCAGTTGAAGAACCCTTATTAATAGAAATTTATCCCAAAATAAGAAAAGGATAACTAGTGTCGGACCGGTGGTGTCAACAAAAGAGAAAAAATTAAATATTAATGCGAAACTTGATCACAGTGATATATTTCGTGTCATTCAACCGGCCCAAGATCGTCAAGAACAACACAAAAATACTAATAATGCAAATGCACCAGCAAGTGCATATGTTACTCTTGATAGTAATAGAAAGGTATCAAGAATTATTAATGCTGACTGGAATCAAGCAGAAGCTAATATATTTCTATCTGGATACGCAGGCAGCCAATGCTTTGCCATGGTACTCGCAAATATTGTCCGAGCTGCTATTATACCTCCAAGGCAATGGAATAAAAATGTTCTGAACAGAAACATGATTGAAGGGGATACTATTTATGCTCTCATACGTGAAAATAATAATAATAGAAATCCAAGAGTTTTTCCGATTCCTCCTAGTGGCTATTTGGTATTGAAAAATTTAGATGTCATCAAGGACGATTTTCTAATGTATGACGCAGTATTGTCCCTAAATTATGACGATAATTGGTTGTGCAGCGGAAGCTTATTGGATTATATAAATAATGTAGAATTAGGAATTACATTATTGGCTGCTTTAAAAAAATTATTTAGAGAACATAATGCTGGAATAATAGTTGCATACTCTAAATCACTGGGTCTTATGCATTATGATGAAAAATACTATTTTACAGATTCTCACTCATGCGGACCCAGAGGAGCACCATTGCAAAATGATAATGGAAAAGCATGTGTCATAGAATGCGACACGATTGAAGAATTATATCGCATTACTCGAAGAGTCTTCAAAGCCAAAAATGAACAATTTACTATTCATTATATTGACGTTACAGTAAGTACACTAAAAGACGATCACTGAAATAACAAACCATTCCATACATTGGTTTTTACATATAGTAAAGAACGACCTCTTGCCTATACAAAATTTTATAGGCCACTTAACTATAGAGTAGAGGCTAGTACAGTTATATAATGGTCAATATATTAAAATTTTCCGTTAAAAGACGATCATTGGAATAAAAACCCATTACATACATTTGATTTAGTTTGCTACTTGATTGTTTGAGGCTAGTCTCTTACTATCCGGGTTGCAGCGGTAGCTAGCAACCTAGTAAGAGACGATCACGTCCAATGTTAAGAAATATAAAAACCCATAGCTCCTAAAAAAGGAGTCAGATCAAATTCAAAAGTACACCATTAGAACCGCCTTGTCCGAAACCCCTATATAGGAAACTTTCTGTCCCTTGGCTTGAACAGCAAGGGAAATATATTGGCTTGAAAATCAAGAAAAGTGGCAGCTACTACAACATTCTGCCTAAACGGGATATTTTTTTCTTTTTCTTTCTTTTGTATCCAGAGATAGCTTGGCACTAGAACATCGTAGAGGGTTGTTCAATAGCTCATTTTAAAGGAAATTAATTGGGATATAAATCTATAGTAACTAAAATAAATTATTTCTAAAAGAGAATAAATTTTTCCACCAAAAACTGCATTTTTGATGTCTTTTCACACTGCAGTCTTTCAAACATAATCGTATACCAGCGGTAAGATTTGAACCCACGCCTCCGAAGAGACTGGTGGCTAACACCAGTGCCTTAGACCACTCGGCCAGGCTGCTTCTCACAATTTGGGTTGCAGCAGTAGCTAGCAACCTAGCAAGAGACGATCAGTCCAATGCTAAGAAATATAAAAACCCAAAACTCCTAAAAATACAGTCAGATCAAAACAAAGGTGCATCATTAGAACTACCTTGTCTGAAACCCTACTAGATAAATTAGAGCTATGATGACGTGAATAGAAATACACGAAATTATATTGTTGTTTCTGAAGACGTCATGAAATAATACCATTGCGCCATGACGTCATGAAATAAAATCATTACGCCGTGACGTCATAATTACTATATAAGAAACGTCAAAACTGTAAATGGTCTCATTCTTGAATTATATAATGGTTAGATCAAAGCAAGCTATACGCAAGTTAAAAAAACAGTACTACACAAACAACAGAGATAGTATCTCGAAAAGAAAAAAGCAAAGGTATTCAACCGACCAGGCGTATCGAGAAGTAATAATTGAGAGAGCAAAACAAAACAGCAAGATGTGTTATCACAATGATGAAGATTATAGACATGCAAAAATTGAGACAGCCAAACAAAAGATCAAGGAGCGTTATCAAAATGATGAAGATTACAGAGAAGCAAGAATTGAGCAGGCTAGACAAAAGATCAAGGAGCGTTATCACAATGATAAACTTTATAGAGAAGCAACAATTGAGCAGGCTAGACAAAAGAGCAAGGAACGGTATGATATTGATGATCCGGGTTGCAGCGGTAGCTAGCAACCTAGTAAGAGACGATCACGTCCAATTTTAAGAAATATAAAAACCCATAGTTCCTAACAGAGGAGTCAGATCAAAACAAAAGGTACACCATTAGAACCGCCTTGTCCAAAACCCCTGTATAGGAAACTTTTTGTCCCTTGGCTTGAACAGCAAGGGATTTATATTGGCTTGAAAATCAAGCAAAGTGGCAGCTACTACAACATTCTGCCTAAACGGGATATTTTTTTCTTTTTTTTTTCTTTTTTTCCTTTCCACAGATAGCTTGGCACTGGAACATCATAGAGGGTTGTTCAATAGCTCATTTTAAAGGAAATTGATTGGGTTGAAAATCTATAGTAACAAAAATAAATTATTTCTAAAAGAGAATAAATTTTTCCACCAAAAACTGCATTTTTGATGTCTTTTCACACTGCAGTCTTTCAAACATAATCGTATACCAGCGGTAAGATTTGAACCCACGCCTTCGAAGAGACTGGTGGCTAACACCAGTGTCTCGGACCACTCGGCCAGGCTGCCTCTTATAATTTGGGTCACAGCAGTAGCTAGCAACCTAGTAAGAGACGATCAGTCCCATGCTAAGAAATATAAAAGCCCAAAACTCCTAAAAATAAAGTAAGATCAAAACAAAAGTACATCATTAGAACTACCTTGTCTGAAACCCTACTAGATAAATAATGAATGTCGTCTTAGCTTTATATTAGAGTTATGACGTAAATAGAAAAACACGAAATTATGTTGTGGTTTCTGAAGACGTCATGAAATAATATCATTGCGCCAAGACGTCATCATGAAATAAAATCATTACGCCAAGACGTCATAATTACTACTTAAGAACTACAAAGATGAAAATGGTCTCATTCGTGAATTACATAATGGTTAGATCAAAGCAAGCTGCACGCAAGTTAAAAAAAAACAGTACTACACAGACAACAGAGATAATATCTTGAAAAGAGAAAAGCAAAGGTATTCAACCGACCAGGCATATCGAGTAGTAAAAATTGAGCAGGCTAGACAAAATATCAAGGAGCGTTATCACAATGATAAACTTTATAGAGAAGCAACAATTGAGCAGGCTAGTCAAAAGAGCAAGGAACGGTATGGTAATGATGAAGATTATAGAGAAGCAAGAATTGAGCAGGCTAGACAAAAGATCAAGGAACGTTATCACAATGATAAACTTTATAGAGAAGCAACAATTGAGCAGGCTAGACAAAAGATCAAGGAGCGTTTTATAATAAAGATCAAACTCTTCCCTATACTAACTTGCATACGCAACTTCACTATAGTTAAGATTAAAGTATTTATATTTTTACATTAAAAGACGATCACTGAAATAACAAACCATTCCATACATTGGACTTAGTTAGCTACTTGATTGTTTGAGTTTCGTCTCAAACATTTATATATTTATAGTTAAAAAACGAACTTAAGTCCAAAGAAACTGAACACTGTGGTTCATTCATATTATCTTCATTATTTTAGCTAGAATGTAAATAAACAATTATAATAAAGAACGACCTCTTGCCTAAACTAAATTATGTAGGCCACTTAAATATAGTATAGATTGGTAAATTTACATTAAAAGACGATCACTGAAATAACAAACCATTCCATACATTGGACTTAGTTAGCTACTTGATTGTTTGAGTTTCGTCTCTTACTATTTAAAAGAAGAAAAAGCCGTAGGCTTTTTCCTGTTTGTTTTGTTACAGTAAAGAACGATCTCTCTCCCATAGTACCTGATATCTGGGTTGCAGCGGTAGCTAGCAACCTAGTAAGAGACGATCACGTCCAATTTTAAGAAATAAAAAAAACCATAGCTCCTAAAAAAGGAGTCAGCTCAAAACAAAAAGTTCACCATTAGAACCACCTTTTCCGAAACCCCTATATAAAAAACTTTCTGTCATTTGGCTTGAACAGCAAGGGAAATATATTGGCGTGAAAATCAAGAAAATTGACTTTAACCACGTTATTCTCCACAAAAGGCATATTTTTTTTTGTTTCTTTTCCACAGATAGCTTGGCACTGGAACATCGTAGAGAGTTGTTCAATAGCTGATTTCAAAGGAAATTAATTGGGTTAAAAACTTTTAGTAACTAAAATAAATTATTTCTAAAAGAGAATAAATTTTTCCACCAAAAACTGCATTTTTGATGTCTTTTCATGCTGCAGTCTTTTCAAAGATATTTGATTTTTGTACATCTGGGTTGCAGCGGTAGCTAGCAACCTAGTAAGAGACGACCACGTCCAATGTTAAGAAATATAAAAACCCATAGTTCCTAACAAAGGAGTCATATCAAAACAAAAAGTACACTATTAGAACTGCCTTGTCCGAAACCCCTATATAGAAAACTTTCTGTCATTTGGCTTGAACAGCAAGGGAAATATATTGGCTTGAAAATCAAGAAAATTGACTTTAACCACGTTATTCTCCACAAACGGCATATTTTTTTTTGTTTCTTTTCCACAGATAGCTTGGCACTGGAACATCGTAGAGAGTTGTTCAATAGCTCATTTTAAAGGAAATTAATTGGGTTAAAAACTTTTAGTAACTAAAATAAATTATTTCTAAAAGATAATAAATTTTTCCACCAAAAACTGCATTTTTGATGTCTTTTCATGCTGCAGTCTTTTCAAAGATATTTGATTTTTGTACATCTGGGTTGCAGCGGTAGCTAGCAGCCTAGTAAGAGACGACCACGTCCAATGTTAAGAAATATAAAAACTCATAGTTCCTAACAAAGGAGTCAGATCAAAACAAAAAGTACACCATTAGAACCGCCTTGTCCGAAACCCCTGTATAGTAAACTTTCTGTCCCTTGGCTTGAACATCAAGGGAAAGATTTTGGCTTGAAAATCCAAAAAATTTACTTTAACCACGTTATTCTCCCGAAACGGGATATTTTTTTTTCTTTCTTTCTTTTCCACAGATAGCTTGGCACTGGAACATCGTAGAGGGCTGTTCAATAGCTCTTCCTAAAGGAATTTAATTGGGTTAAAAATCTATAGAAACTAAAATAAATTATTTCTAAAAGAGAATAAATTTTTCCACCAAAAACTGCATTTTTGATGTCTTTTCACACTGCAGTTTTTTCAAAGATATTTGATTTTTTACATAAATGATCAATAGTGTAAATTGGAATGTTGTAAGCATCATCGTTATCATGGTTTTATTTATAGCTGAATTACAAACTAAAGAAAATTGACCCCCGATGGCCTTGAACGACCAACCTTTCGATTAACCGCCGATCGTGCTAGACACTTGCACTGTAACGCCATTAATTAATACATTAAAAGACGAACATTGGAATAACAAAACATTGCACGCATCAGACTTAGTTAGCTACTGAATTGTTTGAGGTTCGTTTCTTACTATTTCAAAGAAGAAAAAGCCGTAGGCTTTTTCCTGTTTGTAATCATATTACATAAGGAATCGATATGTTTAAAGTAAAGAATGAATAGAAAAACCCATAAGGAGACTAAAAATTAGTAATAACATAGTATAGAAAGAACTCAAGCCCAGAGAAACTGAACTTTGTGACTCATTTATATTATCTTCATTATCTTAGTTTACATTAAGGAACGAACTTTAGTCCATAATAACTGAAGTTATATTCCAAGGCAATCATTAGGATATCATACTTAAGGCATTATAGTCCGGGTTGCAGCGGTAGCTAGCAACCTAGTAAGAGACGATCACGTCCAATGTTAAGAAATATAAAAACCCATAGTTTCTAACAAAGGAGTCAGATCAAAACAGAAAGTACACCGTTAGAACCGCCTTGTCCGAAACCCCTGTATAGTAAACTTTCTGTCCCTTGGCTTGAACAGCAAGGGAAATATATTGGCTTGAAAATCAAGAAAATTGACTTTAATCACGTTATTCTCCCCAAAGGGGATATTTTCCGGGTTGCAGCGGTAGCTAGCAACCTAGTAAGAGACGATCACGTCCAATGCTAAGAAATATAAAAACCCCTAACTCCTAAAAAAGAGTCAGATCAAAAGTTGTTCAATGGTTCCGGGTTGCAGCGGTAGCTAGCAACCTAGTAAGAGACGATCACGTCCAATGTTAAGAAATTCAAAACCCATAGTTCCTAACAAAGGAGTCAGATCAAAACAAAAAGTACACCATTAGAACCGCCTTGTCCGAAACCCCTGCATAGTAAAATTTCTGTCCCTTTGCTTGAACAGCAAGGGAAATATATTGGCTTGAAAATCAAGAAAAGTGGCAGCTACTACAACATTCTGCCTAAACGGGATATTTTTTTCTTTTTTTTTTCTTTTTTTTTTCTTTTTTCTTTTCCACAGATAGCTTGGCACTGGAACATCGTAAAGGGTTGTTCAATAGCGCATTTTAAAGGAAATTAATTGGGTTAAAAATCTATAGTAACTAAAATAAATTATTTCTAAAAGAGAATAAATTTTTCCACCAAAAACTGCATTTTTGATGTCTTTTCACACTGCAGTCTTTCAAACATAATCGTATACCAGCGTAAGAATTGAACCCACGCCTCTGAAGAGACTGGTGGCTAACACCAGTGCCTTGGACCACTCGGCCAGGCTGCCTCTCATAAATAAATATATATGTGAATTTGGGTTGCAGCAGTAGCTAGCAACCTAGTAATAGACGATCAGTCCAATGCTAAGAAATATAAAAACCCAAAACTCCTAAAAATAGAGTCAGATTATAATAAAGAACGACTTCTTCCCTATGCTAAATTTTATACGCCACTTAATTATTACATTAAAAGACGAGTATTGGAATAACGAACAATTGTATGCATTGGAATTAGTTAGCTACTTGATTGTTTGAAGTTCGTCTCTTACTATTTCAAAGAAGAAAAAGCCGTAGGCTTTTTCCTGTTTGTAATCAGTTTTTTTATATTTTATAGGCCACTGAACTATAGTATAGGCAAGTAAAGTTATATTTAAGGTCAATATATTCAAATTTTCCATTAAAAGACGATCATTGGAATAAAAACCCATTGCATACATTTAATTTAGTTAGCGACTTGATTGTTTGAGGCTAGTCTCTTACTATTTCAAAGAAGAAAAAGCCGTAGGCTTTTTCCTGTTTGTAATCAATTAGAATCCGGGTTGCAGCGGTAGCTAGCAACCTTTCCGGGTTGCAGCGGTAGCTAGCAACCTAGTAAGAGACGATCACGTCCAATTTTATAATAAAGGACAACCTCTTGCGTATATTAATTTATATTAAACTTATTATATTAAGCTAGGAGGTAGCTAAACTGAGCCTCTTTTTTAAACTTTGAATTTAAGAGATACTACTTTAAATTCATTATATTAAAAATTTTCTCAGACGGAGAATCGAACCCGGTTCTTCCGCATAACAGGCAAGGATAGTTACCACAGTATTATCAGAGACTTATAATATATGAGTTACAAAAAAATCATGATATTAAATTTGTTAATACATCTTTTTTCATGTTAATTTGTACATCCGGGTTGCAGCGGTAGCTAGAAACCCAGTAAGAGACGACAACGCCACATAGTAAAACTAATCCGGGTTGCAGCAGTAGTGAGCAGCCTAGTAAGAGACGATCACGTCCAATATTATGAAATATAAAAACCCATAACTCCTAAAAAAGAGAGTCAGATCAGATCAGTACACCATTAGAACTGCCTTGTCCGAAAATCCTGTATAGGAAACTTTCTGTTCCTTAAATTAAACTATTTCTGGTGTCTAACCTATAATTTAATTTCTTCTGTTCAAAGTAAATAAATACATAAATCCGGGTTGCAGCGGTAGCTAGCAACCTAGTAAGAGATGATCACGTCCAATGTTAAGAAATATAAAAACCCATAGTTCCTAACAAAGGAGTCAGATCAAAACAAAAAGTACACCATTAGAACCGCCTTGTCCGAAACCCCTGTATAGGAAACTTTCAGTCCCTTGGCTTGAACAGCAAGGGAAATATATTGGCTTGAAAATCAAGAAAAGTGGCAGCTACTACAACATTCTGCCTAAACGGGATTTTTTTTTCTCTTTTCTTCTTTTCCAGAGATAGCTTGGCACTGGAACATCGTAGAGGGTTGTTCAATAGCTCATTTTAATGGAAATTAATTGGGTTAAAAATCTATAGTAACTAAAATAAATTATTTCTAAAAGAGAATAAATTTTTCCACCAAAAACTGCATTTTTTATGTCTTTTCACACTGCAGTCTTTCAAACATAATCGTATACCAGCGGTAAGATTTGAACCTACGCCTTGTCTTGTCTGAAACCTTACTAGATAAATAATGAATGTCGTCATAGTTTTATATTAGAGTTATGACGTGAATAGAAAAACACGATATTATGTTGTGGTTTCTGAAGATGTCATGAAATAATATCATTGTGCCATGACGTCATGAAATAAAATCATTGCGCCGTGACGTCATAATTACTACTTAAGAACGACAAAGATGTAAATGGTCTCATTCGTGAATTATATGATGGTTAGATCAAAGCAAGCTGCACGCAAGTTAAAAAAACAGTACTACACAGACAACAGAGATAGTATCTTGAAAAGATCCGGGTTGCAGCGGTAGCTAGCAACCTAGTAAGAGACGATCACGTCCAATTTTATGAAGTATAAAAACCCATAGTTCCTAACAAAGGAGTCAGATCAAATTCAAAAGTACACCATTAGAACCGCCTTGTCCGAAACCCCTGTATAGGAAACTTTCAGTCCCTTGGCTTGAACAGCAAGGGAAATATATTGGCTTGAAAATCAAGAAAAGTGGCAGCTACTACAACATTCTGCCTAAACGGGATTTTTTTTCTTTTTTCTTCTTTTCCACAGATAGCTTGGCACAGGAACAGAGGGTTGTTCAATAGCTCATTTTAATGGAAATTAATTGGGTTAAAAATCTATAGTAACTAAAATAAATTATTTCTAAAACAGGATAAATTTTTCCACCAAAAACTGCATTTTTGATGTCTTTTCACACTGCAGTCTTTCGAACATAATCGTATACCAGCGGTAAGATTTGAACCTACGCCTTGTCTTGTCTGAAACCCTACTAGATAAATAATGAATGTCGTCATAGTTTTATATTAGAGCTATGACGTGAATAGAAAAACACGATATTATGTTGTGGTTTCTGAAGATGTCATGAAATAATATCATTGTGCCATGACGTCATGAAATAAAATCATTGCGCCGTGACGTCATAATTACTACTTAAGAACGACAAAGATGTAAATGGTCTCATTCGTGAATTATATGATGGTTAGATCAAAGCAAGCTGCACGCAAGTTAAAAAACAGTACTACACAGACAACAGAGATAGTATCTTGAAAAGATCCGGGTTGCAGCGGTAGCTAGCAACCTAGTAAGAGACGATCACGTCCAATGTTATGAAATATAAAAACCCATAGTTCCTAACAAAGGAGTCAGATCAAATTCAAAAGTACACCATTAGAACCGCCTTGTCCGAAACCCCTGTATAGGAAACTTTCTGTCCCTTGGCTTGAAACAGCAAGGGAAATATATTGGCTTGAAATACAATAAGGAACAAACTCTAGCCTATAGTAGCTAAAATATAAAAATAAATTATTACATAATTACAAAAATATCTTATTTGTCAACTGAAACTAGAATAATTCCTGAAAATTTTAAATACTTTTTTTTATTTAACTGAAAACGGCAAAAATATTTATGGTGTCAGAGCAATAATTTTAATTTTGTAATTTAAATCAGAAAAATACTTTAAAATTTTAAAATTAGTTTGGTTTTTCTTTTGCATCAATTGACTCGTTACGCCAGAAACAAATTAAGCAACGCTAAGCCTAAAATGATTTGTGCTAAAATCATCATACTCTTTTTTATTATATGTTTTGGAAATTCTGAAATGAGACCTATTACAAATAGAACTATTCAAACAACTGCAAAAGCAACTGATGAAACAACTCCGAGTATAACTGAACGAAACATTATAGTAAAAATTGATCCAACGTCTGCAGGTACAAATCAACTTCAATTTGAGGCAAAAGCCATAAAGCAGTCAGAACAAGATAGAGATGAAAATAATGACTCAAATAAAATAGATAAGGATTTAGAGATTAAAAATCAGATATGGCAACCCGATCACAATGGAGACGAAAACAATGACTCAAATGAAAAAAATGAGGGTATGGAGGATAAAGATCTGATGAGGCAGTCCAATCATACAGATAGGACAACTGCAGGTACGAATAACCATCAATTTGACCAAAAACGAGACGAAAACAATGACTCTTATAAAAAAAATGAATATATTGAGGATAAAAATCAGATTAGCCAGTCCGATCATGATGGAGGCAAAACTAAAGACTCGTGTGAAAAAGATAAAAATGCATCGAATTTTCTTTTGAAAATAATCCGGAACATGCTTATGTTTTTTTTTATCTTAATGTTTGAAGTACTCCAGTTTGCAGCAAACGTTTACAGCCTAGTAATCAAACTGGTGTTGAAGCATCTCACACTTATCATAAATCTCATCAATCAAATATTGCACGGTAGGCATCTAACGCTTTATTCAACTTTCGTTTAGTATGGATCTGAATCTCGTTCACTATTCCACTTTGTAGCTTCCCGCTATCATGCCAAAATTTCAGCCATAGCTTCGTCGACGCACAAGCCGCCGCTAGCTCCGGATTTCTAGACCACCCTTTCACCTGTGATCTATTACGGATACGCTTCAGAGGAATTGCTACACTCTCCGCGATACTCAGAGCATGCGATATTTCTGCACAGTACATGTTTATCTGCAGACGTATTTCACTTTCACTGCAATACGAGTTGTATTGGTTGTTGGGAAGTATACAGACGTTTTCAGGGAGTATTTTTCTGGTAGTAGGGGGTGGACGGTAGTGGGTCGGGGGTTATGTGGGAGGATCTTTCCATGAAATAATTTTCCATGGGGGAAGGGACATTGCTATGAAGGGGGTACCGGATTTCCCAGCATTATTTAAAAAAATATCAGAAATTACGGTCTATATGAAAAAATTACATACAGAATCGAACATGCAGCTATGGGTTTTTATATTTCTTATTATTGGACTTGATCGCCTCTTACTAGGTTGCTAGCTACCGCTGCAACCCGGAAAAACATGTTAACAAAAGCGAGAGTTTGTTCTTTATTATAAAACTCTAAAAACCGAAATTAGCTAATTTCTTTAATGTAAAACAAACAGGAAAAAGCCTACGGCTTTTTTCTTTGAAAGAGACGAACGTCAAACAATCAAGTAGCTAATTAGCTCCAATGTATGCAATGGTTTGTTATTCCAATGATCGTCTTTTAATGTTTTCAAAGCGTGTTTTCAAAGCGCGTTTTTTCAATTTTTAGTTACTATGGGCTCTGGTTCGCCTTTCACTAGGTTTTGCCATCTATAGCAATTATGATTTTCCAAAACATATTTAAAACTTTTAGTTACTATATGCTTCGGTTTGTCTTTCACTTGATTGCAGCTATAGCTACAACTATCATTTAGAGCTCGTTCTTTACTATATTTTTCTTCTTTGAAATAGTAAGAGACGAGCCTCAAACGATCAAGTAGCTAACTAAGTCCAATGCATATAATAACTTTTTATTCCAATGATCGTCTTTTAATGTAACATATCAGTTACTATGGAAGAGAGATCGTTCTTTACTGTAAATTCTTATTTCTGCTACTATGGGCTAAGGTTCGTTCTTTCATGTAAAACTAGCAAAACATTTTTTAAGTCTGATGAAGATTTAACTAATGTGTCAAAAGTAAGGTTGCAAGTCGACGATTTTGTTTTGGCCTTATTATAATTGGTATGGTGAAATAATAATATGCATATGGCTCTTAAATCATACTTCTTAATGGTCCCATATGGTTTAGTGCCTAGGATAGTTAACTTTCACTTAACAGGCCCGGGTTCGATTCCCGGTGTGGGAAAATTTTTAACTCTATAATCTTCGAACATTTGAACCTTTTATAATTTATAATGATGTATAATATAAATACTGTAATCTTAACTATAGTGAAGTTGCCTATGCAAGTTAGTATAGGGAAGAGTTCGATCTTTATTATAATCTCTTTTCAAGATACTAGCTCTGTTGTTTGTGTAGTACTCTTTCTTCAAATTGCGTATAGCTTGCTTCGATCTAACCATTATTCTAATCAAGAATGAGAGAATTTTCAGTTTTGACTTTCCTTATATACTAATTATGACGTCACTCTATTCACGTCATAGCTCTAATATAAAACTATGATGACGTTCATTATTTATCTAGTAGGGTTTCAGACAAGGTATTTCTAATGATGTACTTTTGTTTTGATCTGACTCTATTTTTAGGAGTTTTGGGTTTTTATATTTCTTAGCATTGGACTGATCGTCTATTACTAGGTTGCTAGCTACTGCTGCAACCCAAATTCACATATATATTATTTATGAGAGGCAGCCTGGCCGAGTGGTCCAAGGCACTGGTGTTAGCCACCAGTCTCTTCAGAGGCGTGGGTTCAATTCTTACCGCTGATATACGATTATGTTTGAAAGACTGCAGTGTGAAAAGACATCAAAAACGCAGTTTTTGGTGGAAAAATTTATTCTCTTTTAGAAATAATTTATTTTAGTTACAATAGATTTTTAACCCAATTAATTTCCTTTAAAATGCGCTATTGAACAACCCTTTACGATGTTCCAGTGCCAAGCTATCTGTGGAAAAGAAAAAAGAAAAAAAAAAGAAAAAAAAAAGAAAAAAATATCCCGTTTAGGCAGAATGTTGTAGTAGCTGCCACTTTTCTTGATTTTCAAGCCAATATATTTCCCTTGCTGTTCAAGCCAAGGGACAGAAATTTTACTATGCAGGGGTTTCGGACAAGGCGGTTCTAATGGTGTACTTTTTGTTTTGATCTGACTCTTTTTAAGGACTATGGGTTTTTATATTTCTTAACATTGGACGTGATCGTCTCTTACTAGGAGACTAGATTGCTAGCTACCGCTGCAACCCGGATCTCTTTTACAAATAATTTATATTAGTTACCAAAGATTTTTAACCCCAATAATTTCCATTAAAATGAGCCATTGAATAACTTTCTACGATGTTCCAGGGCCATGCTATCTGTAACCTGTGCAATAATCAAGTGGTGCATAAAATATAGTATAGGCAGGAGGTCGTTCTTTATTATAAAATATAATTTATAATGAACCAAGTCGATGCTTCATGTAATACAGCATATCCTCTATGCAATTTACACGGGTTGCATAATCTACACTTTTCATCATACTCATCAATCATTGTGCAATTCTCACATGATGACCAGCTGCCCAGTGTGTACATGCATGGTGGACATGTATGGAACATTTTCTCATGTGTTGACACTCTCACTGCCACAATGAAACTGAGCTACCAACAACAACAAATTGAGTGGGATATAGAGAGAGAGAGAGAGGAGTAAATCATCCTTGAACACCATCTTTCTCATGAAAAAATTACAATAAAGAACGAACTCTAGCCCATAGTAAACGAAGTATTGAAATTTCCGGGTTGCAGCGGTAGCCTAGCAACCTAGTAAAAGACAATCACGCCCCATAGTAAAAACTAAATATAGTTAAAAAACGAACTCAAGTCCAAAGAAACTGAACACTGTGGTTCATTCATATTATCTTCATTACTTTAGCTAGAATTTAAATAAACAAGTTTCTTTTTTAAATTTTAAATTGAAAAGATAGTGCTTTTAATTCAACATATTAAAAGTTCTCCCCGACGGGGAATCAAACCCCCTTCTCCCAGGTAACAAGTGGGCATACTTACCATTAGACTATTGAAGACTTATAAAATAAAAGTTACACATAAGATATGATAATAATTTTTTAATCCGGGTTACATAAAGGCTCGATCATCGAATTTTTACATTAAAGAACGAACTTTAGTCCATAGTTTATATTAATCCGGGTTGCAGCGGTAGCTAGCAACCTAGTAAGAGACGATCACGTCCAATGTTAAGAAATATAAAAACCCATAGTTCCTAACAAAGGAGTCAGATCAAAACAAAAAGTACACCATTAGAACCGCCTTGTCCGAAACCCCTGTATAGGAAACTTTCTGTCCCTTGGCTTGAACAGCAAGGGAAATATATTGGCTTGAAAATCAAGAAAATTTACTTCAACCACGTTATTCTCCCCAAACGGGATATTTTTTTCTCTTTTCTTTTTTTTTTCTTTTCCACAGATAGCTTGGCACTGGAACATCGTAGAGGGTTGTTCAATAGCTCATTTTAAAGGAAATTAATTGGGTTAAAAATCTATAGTAACTAAAATAAATTATTTCTAAAAGAGAATAAATTTTCCACCAAAAACTGCATTTTTGATGTCTTTTCACACTGCAGTCTTTCAAACATAATCGTATACCAGCGGTAAGATTTGAACCCACGCCTCCGAAGAGACTGGTGGCTAACACCAGTGTCTTGGACCACTCGGCCAGGCTGCCTCTCATAAATAAATATATATGTGAATTTGGGTTGCAGCAGTAGCTAGCAACCTAGTAAGAGACGATCAGTCCCATGCTAAGAAATATAACAAAACTCCTAAAAATAGAGTAAGATCAAAACAAAAGTACATCATTAGAACTACCTTGTCTGAAACCCTACTAGATAAATAATGAATGTCGTCATAGCTTTATATTAGAGCTATGACGTGAATAGAAAAACACGAAAATATATTGTTGTTTCTGATGACGACATGAAATAATATCATTGCGCCATGACGTCAATAAAATCATTACGCCGTGACGTCATAATTACTACTTAAGAACGACAAAGATGTAAATTCTCTCATTCTTGATTAGAATAATGGTTAGATCGAAGCAAGCTATACGCAATTTGAAAAAACAGTACTACACAAACAACAGAGATAGTATCTTGAAAAGAGAAAAGCAAAGGTATTCAACCGACCAGGCGCATCGAGAAGTAAAAATTGAGAGAGCAAAACAAAGGTATTCAACCGACCAGGCGTATCGAGAAGTAATAATTGAGAGAGCAAAAAAAAGGTATTCAACCGACCAGGCGTATCGAGAAGTAATAATTGAGAGAGCAAAACAAAACAGCAAGATGTGTTATCACAATGATGAAGATTATAGACATGCAAAAATTGAGACAGCCAAACAAAAGTTCAAGGAGAGTTATCACAATGATGAAGATTACCGCATCAAATATAAGAAAAACCAAAAGCAAAGGTATTCAACCGTCCAGGTGTATCGAGAAGTAAAAATTGAGACAGCCAAACAAAAGATCAAGGAGCGTTACTGGGGTGACAAAATCTATAATGAAAAAATTAAATTCTCTGCGAGGTTTTACCGAAGAACGCATAAGGACAAAGGGAAAAATTACATTCAGAAATACAAGAAGATGGCAAAAAATGCAGGCTGATCTTTGTAAATTGAGAAACATTTTACGCATGTTTTATCGGTATCACGAAAAGTATTCAAACTTACAGATTAAAATTCTCTTTGAAAGAGCGGATGCTGTTGAAAAGTCGGCTAGAAATTCTTTGGCAAAGCTTCATAGTAATATCCAAAAGAAATGTTGTCAGTTTAACGAAAAGCTTCCAAGGTATGGACTGGCAACTGCGGAACAGTTTATTGATGCAATGGAAAATGTTCGACAACACAGTGAATATACGGAGGCGTACTTCTTAGAAAATTCGTATATTAATTTTGGAAGGAGCAATTGCAGTTTATGTAGCAGCAATAAAAATATATATACAAGCATACCTATCAACAGCGAAGGAAAAGCAATGTTTTTCAATTATGGCGAAAACGAGCCTGTTAGGGTTATTAGTAAATGTGTTTGTAAGACTAATGATTTAGAACAAATTCCTGGAACACCGACTCAAGAAAAAAGCATTTCTAACTGTGTTTTAAACAGTTCGTTGAGTTCTACTGAATATTTGGCAAAAAATTACAGTAAAGAATGATCTCTCTCCCATACTAACTGATATATGGTGGTGCCAGGTGTAGTTATCTGGGTTGCATTGAAAGCTAGCAACCTAGTAAGAGACGATCACGTCCAATGTTAAGAAATATAAAAACCCATAGTTCCTAAAAAAGGAGTCAGATTCAAAAGTACACCATTAAAACCGCCTTGTCCGAAATCCCTGTATAGGAAACTTTCAGTCCCTTGGCTTGAACAGCAAGGGAAATATATTGGCTTGAAAATCAAGAAAAGTGGCAGCTACTACAACATTCTGCCTAAATGGGATATTTTTTTTTTCTTTTCCACAGATAGCTTGGCATTGGAACATCGTAGAGAGTTGTTCAATTGCTCATTTTAAAGTAAATTAATTGGGTTAAAAATCTTTAGTAACTAAAATAAATTATTTCTAAAAGAGAATAAGTTTTTCCACCAAAAACTGCATTTTTGATGTCTTTTCACACTGAAGTCTTTCAAACATAATCGTGTACCAGCGGTAACATTTGAACCCACGCCTCCTAAGAGACTGGTGGCTAACACCGGTGCCGTGGACCACTCGGCAAGGCTGCCTCTCATAAATAATATATATGTGAATCTGGGTTGCAGCAGTAGCTAGCAACCTAGCAAGAGACGATCAGTCCAATGCTAAGAAATATAAAAGCCCAAAACTCCTAAAAATAGAGTAAGATCAAAACAAAAGTACATCATTAGAACTACCTTGTCTGAAACCTTACTAGATAAATAATGAATGTCGTCATAGTTTTATATTAGAGCTATGACTTGAATAGAAAAACACGATATTATGTTGTGGTTTCTGAAGACGTCATGAAATAATATCATTGCGCCATGACGTCATGAAATAAAATCATTACGCCGTGACGTGATAATTACTACTTAAGAACGACAAAGATGTAAATGGTCTCATTCGTTAATTACATAATGGTTAGATCAAAGCAAGCTGCTTGCAAGTTAAAAAAACAGTACTACACAGACAACAGAGATAATATCTTGAAAAGAGAAAAGCAAAGGTACTCAACCGACCAGGCGTATCGAGAAGTAAAAATTGAGCAGGCTAGACAAAAGATCAAGGAGCGTTATCACAATGATAAACTTTATAGAGAAGCAACAATTGAGCAGGCTAGACAAAAGAGCAAGGAACGGTATGATAATGATAAAAATTACAGAGAAGCAAGAATTGAGCAGGCTAGACAAAAGATCAAGGAGCGTTATCACAATGATAAACTTTATAGATCCGGGTTGCAGCGGTAGCTAGCAACCTAGTAAGAGACGATCACGTCCAATGTTAAGAAATAAAAAAACCCATAATTCCTAAAAAAGCTGCATTTCTGACGTCTAAAAAAAGAGTCAGATCAAAACAAAAAGTACACCATTAGAACCGCCTTGTCCGAAACCTCTATAAAGGAAACTTACCGCCCTTTGGCTTGAATAACTTGGCACTGGAACATCGTAGAGAGTTGTTCAATGGCTCATTTTAAAGGATCCGGGTTGCAGCGGTAGCTAGCAACCTAGTAAGAGACGATCACGTCCAATGTTAAGAAATATAAAAACCCATAGTTCCTAAAAAAGGAGTCAGATCAAATTCAAAAGTACACCATTAGAACCGCCTTGTCCGAAACCCCTGTATAGGAAACTTTCTGTCCCTTGGCTTGAACAGCAAGGGAAATATATTGGCTTGAAAATCAAGAAAATTGACTTTAACCACGTTATTCTCCCCAAACGGGATATTTTTTTCTTTTTTTTTTCTTTTTTTTTTCTTTTGTATCCAGAGATAGCTTGGCACTGGAACATCGCAGAGGGTTGTTCAATAGCTCATTTTAAAGGAAATTAATTGGGTTAAAAATCTATAGTAACTAAAATAAATTATTTCTAAAAGAGAATAAATTTTTCCAATAAAAACTGTGTTTTTGATGCAGTGACGTCATAATTACTATATAAGAAACGTCAAAACTGTAAATGGTCTCATTCATGAATACATAATTATAATATTATAATAAAGATCGAACTCTTCCCTATACTAACTTGCATACGCAACTTCACTATAGTTAAGATTACAGTATTTATATTATACATCATTATAGATTATAAAAGGTTCAACCGACCAGCAAAGGTATTCAACCGACCAGCAAAAAGCAAAGGTATTCAACCGACCAGGTGTATCGAGAAGTAATAATTGATCCGGGTTGCAGCGGTAGCTAGCAACCTAGTAAGAGACGATCACGTCCAATGTTAAGAAATATAAAAACCCATAGCTCCTAAAAAAGGAGTCAGATCAAAACAAAAAGTACACCATTAGAACCGCCTTGTCCGAAACCCCTGTATAGGAAACTTTCTGTCCCTTGGCTTGAACAGCAAGGGAAATATATTGGCTTGAAAATCAAGAAAATTGACTTTAACCACGTTATTCTCCCCAAAAGGGATATTTTTTTCTTTTTTTTTCTTTTTTTTCCTTTTGTATCCAGAGATAGCTTGGCACTGGAACATCGTAGAGGGTTGTTCAATAGCTCATTTTAAAGGAAATTAATTGGGTTAAAAATCTATAGTAACTAAAATAAATTATTTCTAAAAGAGAATAAATTTTTCCAATAAAAACTGTGTTTTTGATGCAGTGACGTCATAATTACTATATAAGAAACGTCAAAACTGTAAATGGTCTCATTCATGAATACATAATTATAATATCCGGGTTGCAGCGGTAGCTAGCAACCTAGTAAGAGACGATCACGTCCAATGTTAAGAAATATAAAAACCCATAGTTCCTAAAAAAGGAGTCAGATCAAAACAAAAAGTACACCATTAGAACCGCCTTGTCCGAAACCTCTATAAAGGAAACTTACCGCCCCTTGGCTTGAACAGCAAGGGAAATATATTGGCTTGAAAATCAAGCAAATTGACTTTTACCACGTTATTCTCCCCAAACGGGATATTTTTTTCTTTTTTTTTCTTTCTTTTCCAGAGATAGCTTGGCACTGGAACATCGTAGAGGGTTGTTCAATAGCTCATTTTAAAGGAAATTAATTGGGTTGAAAACCTTTTGTAAGTAAAATAAATTATTTCTAAAAGAGAATAAATTTTTCCACCAAAAACTGCATTTTCCATGTCTTTTCACACTGCAGTCTTTCAAACATAATCGTATACCAGCGGTAAGATTTGAACCCACGCCTCCGAAGAGACTGGTGGTTAACACCAGTGCCTTGGACCACTCGGCCAGGTTGCCTCTCATAAATAATATATATGTGAATCCGGGTTGCAGCAGTAGCTAGCAATCTAGTAAGAGACGATCAGTCCAATGCTAAGAAATATAACAAAACTCCTAAAAATAGAGTCAGATCAAAACAAAAGTGCATCATTAGAATTACCTTGTCTGAAATCCTACTAGATAAATATTGAATGTCGTCATAGTTTTATATTAGAGCTATGATGTGAATAGACAAACACGAAATTATATTGTTGTTTCTGAAGACGTCATGAAATAATATCATTGCGCTATGACGTCAATAAAATCATTACCTTGTGACGTCATAATTACTATATAAGAAGCTTCAGAACTGTAAAAGTTCACATTCATAATTACATAATGGTTTCAATCAAGCAAGCTGCACGGATATTGAAAAAACAGTACTACACAAACAACAGAGATAGTATCTTGAAAAGAGAAAAGCAAAGGTATTCAACTGACCAGGCGTATCGAGAAGTAAAAATTGAGAGAGCAAAACAAAACAGCAAGATGTGTTATCACAATGATGAAGATTATAGACATGCAAAAATTCAGACAGCCAAACAAAAGATCAAGGAACGGTATGGTAATGATGAACATTACAGAGAAGCAAGAATTGAGCAGGCTAAACAAAAGATCAAGGAGCGTTATCACAATGATAAACTTTATAGAGAAGCAACAATTGAGCAGGCTAGACAAAAGAGCAGGGAACGGTATGATAATGATGAAGATTACCGAAACAAACATAAGAAAAAAGTTGCTACCAGAATAATGGGTAGATACTGGGGTGACAAAAGCTATAATGAAAAAATTAAATTCTCTGCGGGGTTGTACCGAAGAACGCATAAGGACAAAGGGAAAAATTACATTCAGAAATATAAGAAGATGGCAAAAATGCAGGCTGATCTTCGTAAATTGAGAAACATTTTACGCATGTTTTACCAGGATCACGAAAAGTATTCAAAATTACAGATTAAAATTCTCTTTGAAAGAGCGGATGCTGTTGAAAAGTCGGCTAGAAATTCCTTGGCAAAGCTTCATAGTAATATCCAAAAGAAATGTTGTCAGTTTAATGAAAAGCTTCCAAGGTATGGATTGGCAACTGCGGAACAGTTTACAGATGCAATGGAAAATGTTCGACAACACAGTGAATATACGGAGGCGTACTTCTTTGAAAATTCGTATATTAATTTTGGAAGGAGCAATTGCAGTTTATGTAGCAGCAATAAAAACATATATACAAGCATACCTATCAACAGCGAAGGAAAAGCAATGTTTTTCAATTATGGCGAAAACGAGCCTGTTAGGGTTATTAGTAAATGTGTTTGTAAGACTAATGATTTAGAACAAATTCCTGGAACACCGACTCAAGAAAAAAGCATTTCTAACTGTGTTTTAAACAGTTCTTTTAGTTCTACTGAATATTTGGCAAAAAATTCTCTGTGTAGTAGAACAAACTGTCCTGAAAAGTACGAGACAACTATTGAAGAATGCTCTGAATCTAGATCTGACAAGGAAATTATGATGGCTGAAGTCACCTATAACAATCTGAGTAAACATTCAAAACCAAAAATTGGGAAGCAGGTTACTTGGCAATGTCACCCTGATATCTGCAAGCTCTATCCGACGGATATTGAATTATGTCAAATTCTTTTTGATATCCTTGAAAATAATATAGCATTAAAATTTTCAACTGACAAAGTGGTTAATTTCTACCTTGGCGGCTTGGATTATTGTGAAATCAATACAGGGACACAAGAAAGCATGGGCATTCGCTATACTGTAGCCCAAATGAGGGATGTCAGAGCTATTTGCGTTCTCTAAGGGCACTAGCTCCACATTTTCCTGTCTTGAACTGTTTCATTAATAGCGTATATAAGGCAGTATCAAAATGTAAGATTATACAACATATTAATCTACTAAAAGTCGAGGGCTCGTACAAGGAACTAAGTCATTACATAGAAGAAGTGTCAAGTAGACTCTGTCGTAATAATAGTCAAGACTTCATTTACGGTGATAGCAATATTAGAGTTTCTGTGGATGAAAATACAATAATAAAATTATTTGGTGAGAGCCTTGATAAGGTAGCGAACATTAGGGATGTATACCCCACAATGCATTGTGACAGTTGTGAGCAGATAAAGACAAAATACCAATTGAAGAGTCTAAGATCCCTTTCAAATAAGAAAGGTTTTGATGTAATGATGGCCACGATTTTAGAACACCTACAACAGGACATACCCAAAGATGACAGAGAACAACTAATTCAATGTACAGGTTGGAAAGAGGATGTCATAGATTCATTCTTTGTCTGTGATTACTGTGCTGGGAAAATGTTGAAAAGTCAGGAGAATGTCCGATCAGTATTAAATAACCTTCATATAGACTGTACACCGGAATGTATAAAGTGTTTAAATAATTTTTGAAATGGCAATGATTCGATTTGTAATGCCTTGTCTTACGATCGTCAGATTAGGGCAAGTAACTGCATTGAAGAGACCTAGAACAGAACTTGTTGACGCTCTTAAGGGGAGAATAGTATATCTACCTGTTGATGTGCAAGCAAATGCAGATATTCAGCCTGAAAAACTTCTTAACATTGATAGTTTTGTAGTTCATTGTCAATGGTCAGCCTACTTACAACAAGAATGTTTGGACTGCACTAATAGATCTGAAGAAAAGTCCATGAAGCACTGTTGTGGTTAAGAGAGAACAACAGTCTCTATAAAACAATACATGCATACACCCTAGAAGATTTAAAAAAAATACTTGAAGCCCGTCTTGCTGAAAAAGCGGTTGGTGTTGATAATTTACCTGAAATACCGGAAGCTGCAATCCTTCAGAAACTGACAGAAAGCGCAAAATCTACATTGGTTGAACATTTTCTGTCCAGCCTCTCAATTCAGCGGTTCCAAAAGACTTCATTGAAGATTTTAAGCAAATGAAAGATCTTGGTACTGACCAATTTCAAATCAAGAAACTAAAAGGTGAGAGCGAAGACTTATTTCAGGAAGAACTTGATCTAAAAGTGTTTCCAAATCTTTTCCCGAAAGGCAAATATGGCTTGCGTGACAAGGCAAGACCATTTCGGATTAGGAATGCAGAATATTTTAAATCAAGGCTTCTTAGCAGACATACTAAGTTTCGTCTTGACAAACAGTTTCTTTTTCACAGCTTCCAATTGCAAGAATTCTCTTACATGTGTAATAGCGTTGGTCATATGTTGCGGACTGTGAAACCAAATCAAAATGCTCGTCAATTTATAGACAGGCTTCATTCCCGTGATGGAGAGATGGAAGCGACTTTGTTTTCTGTTCAATCAAAAATCAGAGGATCTCAGCAGTATTTTCAATCTCTTTCCTATAAAGTAAAGTCAATGATTGAGCAATTGGGTCCACCGACTTTGTTTCTGACAGTTTCATGTGCTGAGTGGTACTCTCCTGAATTTATTGACTATTTACGGACTGTCCATAAGAACTTACCTGGTGTGGCAAAAATGACCCAGCAGAGTTGACGTGTCTAGATCCAATTGCAGTTTCCATGCACTTTGACCAAAAATGGACACCTATATTTAATGAGCTAATTTGTTCAAAGACAAATCCTTTGTTTGGTAAAATTAAGGATCATTTCTGGCGTATCGAGTATCAGAAACGAGGTGCGCCTCATGTACACTGTGTTGTTGGTGGATTGAAGATGCTCCTATTATTGGGAAATCAACAGCGTCTGAAGTGATTCAGTATATCAATAGTATTATAACTTGTGAAATACCAAATAGATTGACTAGTCCAACTCTTCACAAACTGGTCAAAGACCATCAAGTGCACCGCTGTAATACATACTGTCAAAGAAAGTATAAGAGAAAAAGAGGAAGATGGGTTAGTATTGTAAGTTTGGCTTTCCTCGTCCTACAAAGGAACGAACAGAATTATATGACATCCTTGACTGCTTGGCTCATGGTACAAACCGTAAAAAGCCAAGAAAAAGAATATATCATCTGCTTCGAAGAGATGACGAGCGTTATATAAATGACTATTCTCCTGCGTTACTTATTGCTAATCAAGCAAACATTGATGTTCAATATATTGGCCATTTGGGCTCTAAATTACCGTATTACATTACCGATTACATGACAAAAGCAGAGAGTGTCGAAATAGAAGCAATGTGGGAGGAAGTAAATAATGCATGCAAAAGTCTTGGTCAACGAACTATGTCCTACTTGTTGAAGTCCATAAAAACCCGTCAAGTTGGAGCAGTTGAAGCTGCTGATAGGCTTCTTGGTACTAAATTGTATAGTATTTCTAGGCAATTTAGATATATTGACCTTGCGAAAAGAGCGAGGTGAAGAGGACACTGAGAAGGTATGAGGAGCTTGAAAAGCTTGCTAAAAACGATCCACAGAGTAGTGATTTGTACATTGCCCACTGGGTTATTGATATCTACCCTAAAAGACCGGAACATATGGAAAATATCAGTCTTTTTCAGTTATTGTCTTGGTATGAACGGGAGCGTAATGGTACTGATGATAATATGATGTTAACTGACGGGTCCTTCTACCTCAGAAAAAGGCTTTTTAAAACCGTATATCATACAGCACAGAAAGGTAAACCCATTGAAACTGACGAGAAGAAAAATGCTTATTATGGAGATCTTTTAAAATTGTTTAAACCTTGGAGAAATGAAAATGAACTAGTAGTCAGTGGAAATAGCAACTACGAAACCTACTGTGTTGAAAGTGTAAACTATCCCGACATGGTAGCTTACCATGAAAAATTTGTTGTTAAGAGGAAAAGCGATATAGAATTTGAAGAAAAGGGTCCGAGAACGTGCAAAAGAAATTCTGAAGGCAGAAAATATTGATGAAAACATTGAAGATGACCCAGAAAATGCAATTCAGGGAGGAGTCATTGACAGAGCAGCAGATGCTATGGAGGATTTGTTAGACACAAACAAACAGATTTTAAATGGTGACACCGAAGAATGGTTTGAAAAATGATTATGAGTTCGCCTCAATATTGATCAAAAGAGAGTTGTTGACAAATTTTAGACTCAGTTACCAAGCGCAATGGTGCAACATCTTTGAAGTTGATTGTATCTGGATGTGGGGGTACAGGAAAATCTAGGGTTATCAGTGTCGTGAGAAGACTACTTTGCAACAAGTTCAAGAATGAAGATTGTCCCGTTGTAGTTATGGCACCCTACTGGTATTGCTGCACATAGCATAAATGGTTTAACAATACATAGTTGTTTAAGTTTAGCTATTGATCAGGAAAACACCACAAAATACACACCTCTCTCCACTGAAAAACTTCTTACTTGAGAAGACACTTAAGGAGACAAGACTTTTTATTATTGATGAAATTAGTATGGTTTCGTCTCTTCTTTTAACCTACATTCATTTAAGACTATCAGAAATATTGGCAGTTGATTTGCCAATGGGTAATGCTAACTGCGTATTTTTGGGAGATTTCCTTCAATTAAGACCAGTAAGTGGTAATCCTCCTTATATGCCTCTCACACGACTAGAAGTAAAAAACAGGATCGGATCAGTTGGTACTTTTTAAACCTCTGGCATCTATTTGAGTATGAGGAACTAAGCATAAATGTGAGACAAAAGATGGATAAGAGTTATGCTAATACACTTGCTGAAATTAGACAAGGGTTTTGCACTGGTGAAAATTTGAATAGTCTTTACAAGAGAAAAATTGGGAACTCCTACAGAGCTTCAAATGACGAAATAATAGATGTTTACTCAAAATTGTGTGAAGAGGGAAATAGACCTGTCATTCTTATGCCCACCAATGAAAATTGTATGGTAGTTAACGATTTACTTCTTACAAAAAGCTGCTCAGACTACGTTAAACTTTCTGCAGTTGATCGACTCTCTTCAGTTGTTGACGATAAACGAATCGAACAGAAAGCAGCAAACACTGTTTTAAACTTTGGCAACGACAAAAAAGAACAGCCGGTTCTTTCATGAGCTTGTTACTTGCAGTAGGTGCACGTGTAATGCTCCAAAGAAATATTTGTGTTGCTAAGGGGCTAGTAAATGGATCAATGGGAACAGTAACAAGCTTCAAGTTGCTACCAAACGGAGAAATAATTGAGTTCTTGTAATTATAATAAAGAACGAACTCTTGCCTATAATAGATGAGATACTCAACTTAATTATAGTTAATGATACTGTAGTAATAGGGTTTTATAGATAGCTGAATTACAAATTAAAAGAAAACGACCCCGGCTGGATTTGAACCAGTATATCCGGGTTGCAGCGGTAGCTAGCAACCTAGTAAGAGACGATCACGTCCAATGTTAAGAAATATAAAAACCCATAGTTCCTAACAGAGGTGTCAGATCAAAACAAAAAGTACACCATTAGAACCGCCTTGTCCGAAACCTCTATAAAGGAAACTTACCGCCCTTTGGCTTGAATAACAAAGAAAATATATTGGCTTGAAAATCAAGCAAATTGACTTTTACCACGTTATTCTCCACAAACGGGATATTTTTTCTCTTTTCTTTCTTTTCCAGAGATAGCTTGGCACTGGAACATCGTAGAGAGTTGTTCAATAGCTCATTTTAAAGGAAATTAATTGGGTTAAAAACCTTTTGTAACTAAAATAAATTATTTCTAAAAGAGAATAAATTTTTCCACCAAAAACTGCATTTTCGATGTCTTTTCTCTCTGCAGTATTTCAAACATTATACCAGCGGTAATATTTGAACCCACGCCTCCGAAGAGACTGGTGGCTAACACCAGTGCCTTGGACCACTCGGCCAGGCTGCCTCTCATAAATAATATATATGTGAATCTGAATTGCAGCAGTAGCTAGCAACCTAGTAAGAGACGATCAGTCCAATGCTAAGAAATATAACAAAACTCCTAAAAATAGAGTCAGATCAAACAAAAGTACATCATTAGAACTACCTTGTCTGAAATCCTACTAGATAAATAATGAATGTCGTCATAGTTTTATATTAGAGCTATGACGTGAATAGAAAAACACAATATTATGTTGTGGTTTCTGAAGACGTCATGAAATAATATCATTGCGCTATGACGTCAATAAAATCATTACGCCGTGACGTCATAATTACTATATAAGAAGCGTCAGAACTGTAAATGTTCTCGTTCATAATTACATAATTTACATTAAATACAATAAAGAACGAACTCTTGCCTATATTAACTTGCATAGGCAACCGGGTTGCAGCGGTAGCTAGCAACCTAGTAAGAGACGATCACGTATAGTGTACACACACACACAGCACGTATAATGTACTACAGTGCTATACAGACAGCAGAGATAGTATCTTGAAAAGAGAAAGCAAAGGTATTCAACCGACCAGGCGTATCGAGATGCGAAAATTGATAGTGACAAACAGCGTTATTATAATGATGTAGTTTATAGACATGCGAAAATTGAGATAGCCAAACAAAAGATCAAGGAGCGTTATCACAATGATGAAGATTACCGAATCAAATATAAGAAACAAGAAAAGCAAAGGTATTCAACCGACCAGGTGTATCGAGAAGTAAAAATTGAGACAGCCAAACAAAACATCAAGGAGCGTTACTGGGGTGACAGAAGCTATAATGAAAAAATTAAATTCTCTACGAGGTTGTACCGAAGAACGCATAAGGACAAAGGGAAAAATTACATTCAGAAATACAAGAAGATGGCAAAAAAGTAGGGTGATCTTTTTAAATTGAGAAACATTTTACGCATGTTTTATCGGAATCACGAAAAGTATTCAAAATTACAGATGAAAATTCTTTTTGAAAGAGTGGATGCTGTTGAAAAGTCGGCTAGAAATGCTTTGGCAAAGCTTCATAGTAATATCCAAAAGAAATGTTGTCAGTTTAATGAAAAGCTTCCAAGGTATGGATTGGCAACTGCGGAACAGTTTATAGATGCAGTGTTTAATAAAGATCAAACTCTTCCCTATACTAACTTACATACGCAACTTCACTATAGTTAAGATTACATCCGGGTTGCAGCGGTAGCTAGCAACCTAGTAAGAGACGATCACGTCCAATGTTAAGAAATATAAAAACCCATAGTTCCTAAAAAAGGAGTCAGATCAAAACAAAAAGTACACCATTAGAACCGCCTTGTCCGAAACCCCTGTATAGGAAACTTTCTGTCCCTTGGCTTGAACAGAAAGGGAAATATATTGGCTTGAAAATCAAGAAAAGTGGCAGCTACTACAACATTCTTCCTAAACGGGATATTTTTTTCTTTTTTTTTTTCTTTGTTTCCAGAGATAGCTTGACACTGGAACATCGTAGAGGGTTGTTCAATAGCTCATTTTAAAGGAAATTAATTGGGTTAAAAACGTTTTGTAACTAAAATAAATTATTTCTAAAAGAGAATAAATTTTTCCACCAAAAACTGCATTTTCGATGTCTTTTCGCACTGCAGTCTTTCAAACATAATCGTTTACCAGCGGTAAGATTTGAACCCACGCTTACGAAGAGACTGGTGGCTAACACCAGTGCCTTGGACCACTCGGCCAGGTTGCCTCTCATAAATAATATATATGTGAATCTGGGTTGCAGCAGTAGCTAGCAATCTAGTAAGAGACGATCAGTCCAATGCTAAGAAATATAACAAAACTCCTAAAAATAGAGTCAGATCAAAACAAAAGTACATCATTAGAATTACCTTGTCTGAAACCCTATTAGATAAATATTGAATGTCGTCATAGTTTTATATTAGAGCTATGACGTGAATAGAAAAACACGAAATTATATTGTTGTTTCTGAAGACGTCATGAAATAATATCATTGCGCTATGACGTCAATAAAATCATTACGCTGTGACGTCATAATTACTATATAAGAAGCGTCAGAACTGTAATTGTTCACATTCATAATTACATAATGGTTTCAATCAAGCAAGCTGCACGCAAATTGAAAAAACAGTACTACACAAACAACAGAGATAGTATCTTGAAAAGAAAAAAGCAAAGGTATTCAACCGACCAGGCGTATCGAGAAGTAATCAAACAAAACAGCAAGATGTGTTATCACAATTTTTAATAAAGATCGAACTCTTCCCTATACTAACTTGCATAGGCAACTTCACTATAGTTAAGATTACAGTATTTATATTATACATCATTATGAATTATAAAAGGTTCAAATGTTCGAAGATTATAGAGTTAAAAATTTTCCCACACCGGGAATCGAACCCAGGCCTGTTAAGTGAAAGTTAACTATCCTAGCTACTAGACCATATGGGACCATAAAGAAGTATGATTTAAGAGCCATATGCATATTATTATTTCACCATACCAATTATAATAAGGCCAAAACAAAATCGTCGACTTGCAACCTTACTTTTGACACATTAGTTAAATCTTCATCAGACTTAAAAAATGTTTTGCTAGTTTTACATGAAAGAACGAACCTTAGCCCATACTAGCAGAAATAAGAATATCTAGGTTGAAGCGGTAGCTAGCAACCTATTACATAATCCGGGTTTAAGTGGTAGCTAGCAAATTAGTAGGAAAGGCCAAATTAAAAGATGATCATTAGAAGAACAAACAATTGCTTATATTGGACTTAGTTAGCTGCCTGATTCTTTGAGGTTCGTCTCTCACTATTCCAAAGAAGAAAAAGCCGTAGGCTTTTTCCTGTTTGTAATAATACATTAAAAGATAACCATATGTGACGTAATAAGTGAATGCAATATTTATAAACGTTCATCTTTCGACATACAGTAAAGAACGACCTCTTGCCTATACTGAATTTTTATAGGCCACTTACGTATAGTATAGTCTAGTACAGTTATATTTAAGGTCAATATACTAAAATTTTCCATTAAAAGACGATCATTGGAATAAAAACCAATTACATACATTGGATTTAGTTCGCTACTTGATTATTTGAGACTAGTCTCTTACTATTTCGAAGAAGAAAAAGTCGTAGGTTTTTCCTGTTTGTAATAATCCGGGATGCAGCGGTAGCTAGCAACCTAGTAAGAGGCGATCACGCCCTATAGTAAATACTAAAGTAACCCATAACTCCTGAAACAAGATTCAGATCAAAACAAAAAAGTATACTATTAGAACTGCCTTGTCCAAAACTTCTATATAGCAAACTTACCGTTCTTTGGCTTGATCCGGGTTGCAGAAGTAGCTAGCAACCTTGTAAGAGACGATCACGTTAAATTTTAAGAAATATAAAAACCCATAGCTCCTAAAAAAGGAGTCAGATCAAAACAAAAAGTACACCATTAGTACAATAAAGAACGAACTCTTGCGTATACTAACTTGCATAGGCAACCGGGTTGCAGTGGTAACTAGCAACCTAATAAGAGACGATCACGTCTAATGTTAAGAAATATAAAATTACATTAAAGAATGAATTTTACCCCATAGTAACCGAAGGATTAAAATAATAGTTAGTATTATAAGGAACAAACTGTTGCCTATATCCGGGTTGCAGCGGTAGCTAGCAACCTAGTAAGAGACGATCACGTCCAATGTTAAGAAATATAAAAACCCATAGCTCCTAAAAAATGAGTCAGATCAAACAAAAAGTACACCATTAGAACCGCCTTGTCCGAAACCCCTGTATAGGAAACTTTCTGTCCCTTGGCTTGAACAGAAAGGGAAATATATTGGCTTGAAAATCAAGAAAAGTGGCAGCTACTACAACATTCTTCCTAAACGGGATATTTTTTTCTTTTTTTTTTCTTTGTTTCCAGAGATAGCTTGGCACTGGAACATCGTAGAGGGTTGTTCAATAGCTCATTTTAAAGGAAATTAATTGGGTTAAAAACCTTTTGTAACTAAAATAAATTATTTCTAAAAGAGAATAAATTTTTCCACCAAAAACTGCATTTTCGATGTCTTTTCACACTGCAGTCTTTCAAACATAATCGTTTACCAGCGGTAAGATTTGAACCCACGCCTCCGAAGAGACTGGTGGCTAACACCAGTGCCTTGGACCACTCGGCCAGGTTGCCTCTCATAAATAATATATATGTGAATCCGGGTTGCAGCAGTAGCTAGCAACCTAGTAAGAGACGATCAGTCCAATGCTAAGAAATATAACAAAACTCCTAAAAATAGAGTCAGATCAAAACAAAAGTACATCATTAGAATTACCTTGTCTGAAACCCTACTAGATAAATATTGAATGTCGTCATAGTTTTATATTAGAGCTATGACGTGAATAGAAAAACACGAAATTATATTGTTGTTTCTGAAGACGTCATGAAATAATATCATTGCGCTATGACGTCAATAAAATCATTACGCTGTGACGTCATAATTACTATATAAGAAGCGTCAGAACTGTAAATGTTCACATTCATAATTACATAATGGTTTCAATCAAGCAAGCTGCACGCAAATTGAAAAAACAGTACTACACAAACAACAGAGATAGTATCTTGAAAAGAAAAAAGCAAAGGTATTCAACCGACCAGGCGTATCGAGAAGTAATCAAACAAAACAGCAAGATGTGTTATCACAATTTTTAATAAAGATCGAACTCTTCCCTATACTAACTTGCATAGGCAACTTCACTATAGTTAAGATTACAGTATTTATATTATACATCATTATAAATTATAAAAGGTTCAAATGTTCGAAGATTATAGAGTTAAAAATTTTCCCACACCGGGAATCGAACCCAGGCCTGTTAAGTGAAAGTTAACTATCCTAGCCACTAGACCATATGGGACCATAAAGAAGTATGATTTAAGAGCCATATGCATATTATTATTTCACCATACCAATTATAATAAGGCCAAAACAAAATCGTCGACTTGCAACCTTACTTTTGACACATTAGTTAAATCTTCATCAGACTTAAAAAATGTTTTGCTAGTTTTACATGAAAGAACGAACCTTAGCCCATAGTAGCAGAAATAAGAATATCTAGGTTGCAGCGGTAGCTAGCAACCTATTACATAATCCGGGTTTAAGTGGTAGCTAGCAAATTAGTAAGAAAGGCCAAATTAAAAGATGATCATTAGAAGAACAAACAATTGCTTATATTGGACTTAGTTAGCTGCCTGATTCTTTGAGGTTCGTCTCTCACTATTCCAAAGAAGAAAAAGCCGTAGGCTTTTTCCTGTTTGTAATAATACATTAAAAGATAACCATATGTGACGTAATAAGTGAATGCAATATTTATAAACGTTCATCTTTCGACACACAGTAAAGAACGACCTCTTGCCTATACTGAATTTTTATAGGCCACTTACGTATAGTATAGTCTAGTACAGTTATATTTAAGGTCAATATATTAAAATTTTCCATTAAAAGACGATCATTGGAATAAAAACCAATTACATACATTGGATTTAGTTCGCTACTTGATTATTTGAGACTAGTCTCTTACTATTTCGAAGAAGAAAAAGTCGTAGGTTTTTCCTGTTTGTAATAATCCGGGATGCAGCGGTAGCTAGCAACCTAGTAAGAGGCGATCACGCCCTATAGTAAATACTAAAGTAACCCATAACTCCTGAAACAAGATTCAGATCAAAACAAAAAAGTATACTATTAGAACTGCCTTGTCCAAAACTTCTATATAGCAAACTTACCGTTCTTTGGCTTGATCCGGTTTGCAGAGGTAGCTAGCAACCTTGTAAGAGACGATCACGTTCAATTTTAAGAAATATAAAAACCCATAGCTCCTAAAAAAGGAGTCAGATCAAAACAAAAAGTACACCATTAGTACAATAAAGAACGAACTCTTGCGTATACTAACTTGCATAGGCAACCGGGTTGCAGTGGTAACTAGCAACCTAATAAGAGACGATTACGTCTAATGTTAAGAAATATAAAATTACATTAAAGAATGAATTTTACCCCATAGTAACCGAAGGATTAAAATAATAGTTAGTATTATAAGGAACAAACTGTTGCCTATATCCGGGTTGCAGCGGTAGCTAGCAACCTAGTGAGAGACGATCACGTCCAATGTTAAGAAATATAAAAACCCATAGCTCCTAAAAATGAGTCAGATAGAAACAAAAAGTACACCATTAGAACCGCCTTATCCGAAACTCCTGTATAGTAAACTTTCTGTCCCTTGGATTGAGAACAGCAAGGGAAATATATTGGCTTGAAAATCAAGAAAAGTGGCAGCTACTACAACATTCTGCCTAAACGGGATATTTTTTTTTCTTTTGTTTCTAGAGATAGCTTGGCACTTGAACATCGTAGAGAGTTGTTCAATAGCTCATTTTAAAGGAAATTAATTGGGTTAAAAATCTATAGTAACTAAAATATTATAATAAAGAACGAACTCTTGACCTTAGTTACCTATGTCTTGTCAAATTAGCTAATTATATCCGGGTTGCAGCGGTAGCTAGCAACCTAGTAAGAGACGATCACGTCCAATGTTAAGAAATATAAAAACCCATAGTTCCTAACAAAGGAGTCAGATCAAAACAAAAAGTACACCATTAGAACCATCCGGGTTGCAGCGGTAGCTAGCAACCTAGTAAGAGACGATCACGTCCAATGTTAAGAAATATAAAAACCCATAGTTCCTAACAAAGGAGTCAGATCAAAACAAAAAGTACACCATTAGAATCGCCTTGTCCGAAACCCCTGTATAGGAAACTTTCTGTCCCTTGGCTTGAACAGCAAGGGAAATATATTGGCTTGAAAATCAAGCAAATTGACTTTTACCACGTTATTCTCCCCAAACGAGATATTTTTTTCTTTTTTTTTTTCTTTCTTTTCCAGAGATAGCTTGGCACTGGAACATCGTAGAGGGTTGTTCAATAGCTCATTTTAAAGGAAATTAATTGGGTTAAAAACCTTTTGTAACTAAAATAAATTATTTCTAAAAGAGAATAAATTTTTCCAATAAAAACTGTATTTTTGATGCAGTGACGTCATAATTTTATAATAAAGATCGAACTCTTCCCTATACTAACTTGCATAGGCAACTTCACTATAGTTAAGATTACAGTATTTATATTATACATCATTATAAATTATAAAAGGTTCGAATGTTCGAAGATTATAGAGTTAAAAATTTTTCCACACCGGGAATCGAACCCGGGCCTGTTAAGTGAAAGTTAACTATCCTAGCCACTAGACCATATGGGACCATAAAGAAGTATGATTTAAGAACCATATGCATATTATTATTTCACCATACCAATTATAATAAGGCCAAAACAAAATCGTCGACTTACAACCTTACTTTTGACACATCAGTTAAATCTTCATCAGCCTTAAAAAATGTTTTAACAATAAAGTTACAATAAAGAAGGACACCTAGCCCATGTTAACTGTGACATAAATAGTTATAATAAAGATCGAACTCTTCCCTATACTAACTTGCATAGGCAACTTCACTATAGTTAAGATTACAGTATTTATATTATACATCATTATAAATTATAAAAGGTTCAAATTGTTCGAAGATTATAGAGTCAAAAATTTTCCACACCGGGAATCGAACCCGGGCCTGTTGAATGAAAGTTAACTATCCTAGCCACTAGACCATATGGGACCATAAACAAGTATGATTTAAGAACCATATGCATATTATTATTTCACCATACCAATTATAATAAGGCCAAAACAAAATCGTCGACTTGCAACCTTACTTTTGACACATTAGTTAAATCTTCATCAGACTTAAAAATGTTTTGCTAGTTTTACATGAAAGAACGAACCTTAGCCCATAGTAGCAGAAATAAATTACATTAAAGAACGAACTTTCATCCATAGTAATTGAGGTATTATAAGAAATCATTATATAGATAATGCATTTTCCTTAATGATTAATATTAGACATAAATTAAAATCTTGTTTGGGGTAAAAGAGCAGTGATTAGATTTTAAACCATAATTACTTTCTGAAAAATTAGGGCCCGACCGGATTCGAACCGGTGACCTATCGATCTGCAGTCGATGGCTCTACCTCTGAGCTACGAACCCTTTTTGTTAAGAGATTATAATAAAGAACGAACTCTTGCCTATACTAATTTATATTAAAGTTTTGGTTAGGAGGTAGCTAAACTGAGTATCTTTTTAATTTTCAATTTAAGAAATATTTCTTTAAACTTAATATATTAAAAATTCTCTCCGACGGGGAATCGAACCCCGGTATTCCGCGTGACAGGCAGGGATACTTACCACTGTACTATCGAAGACTCATAATATATAAGTTACATATAAGTCATGATATTTAATTCCTTAATACATCTTTTTACATGTTAATCTGGGTTACAGCGGTAGCTAGCATCCTCCTAGTAAGAGACGATCACGTCCAAAGTTAAAAATGTAATAATCCGGATTGCAGTGGTAGCTAGCAACCTAGTAAGAGACGATCACGTCCAATGTTAAGAAATAAAAAAATTAAATTAAGAGACGATCATGGGAATAACAAACCATTGCATACAATGAAATTAGTTAGCTACTTTATTGTTTGAGGTTTTTACCCGGGTTGCAGCGGTAGCTAGCAACCTAGTAAGAGACGATCACGTCCAATTCTAAGAAGAATAATAACGCATAACTCCTAAAAAAAGAGTAAGATCAAAACAAAAAGTACAACATTAGAACCGTCGTGTCTGAAACCCCTATATAGGAAACTTTCTGTCATTTGGCTTTTATTGCAAGGGAAATGTATTGGCTTGAAAATCAAGAAAAGCGGCAGTTACTACATCATTCTGCCCATTAAATTAAAAGACGATCCCTTAAATAACAAACCATTCCATACGTTAGACTTAGTTTGCTACTTGATTGTTTAAGTTTCGTCTCTTACTATTTAAAAGAAGAAAAAGCCGTAGGCTTTTTCCTGTTTGTACTTATAGTTAAAAAACGAACTCAAGCCCAAAGAAACTGAACCATATGGTTCATTCATATTATCTCCATTATTTTAGCTAGGATCTAAATAAACAAGTTTCTTTTTTAAATTTTAAATTTAAAAGATAGTGCTTTTAATCCGGGTTGCAGCGGTAGCTAGCAACCTAGTAAGAGACGATCACATCCAATGTTAAGAAATATAAGAACCCATAACTCCTAAAAAAGGAGTCAGATCAGAACAAAAAGTACACCATTAGAACCGCCTTATTTACAACTTTCCTAATAAAAACCCATAGTTCCTAAAAAAGGAGTCAGATCAAAACAAAAAGTACACCATTAGAACCGCCTTGTCCGAAACCCCTGTATAGGAAACTTTCTGTCCCTTAGCTTGAACAGCAAGGGAAATATATTGGCTTGAAAATCAAGCAAATTGACTTTTACCACGTTATTCTCCCCAAACGGGATATTTTTTTTTTCTTTTTTTGTATCCAGAGATAGCTTGGCACTGGAACATCGTAGAGGGTTGTTCAATAGCTCATTTTAAAGGAAATTAATTGGGTTAAAAACCTTTTGTAACTAAAATAAATTATTTCTAAAAGAGAATAAATTTTTCCAATAAAAACTGTATTTTTGATGCAGTGACGTCATAATTACTATATAAGAAACGTCAAAACTGTAAATGGTCTCATTCATGAATATCACAATAAGAGACGATCACGTCCAAACATAACAATAAGAACGAACTCTAATTAAATTTTGTTAGAGCTATGATGTGAATAGACAAACACGAAATTATATTGTTGTTTCTGAAGACGTCATGAAATAATATCATTGCGCTATGACGTCAATAAAATCATTACGCTGTGACGTCATAATTACTATATAAGAAGCTTCAGAACTGTAAAAGTTCACATTCATAATTACATAATGGTTTCAATCAAGCAAGCTGCACGGATATTGAAAAAACAGTACTACACAAACAACAGAGATAGTATCTTGAAAAGAAAAAAACAAAGGTATTCAACCGACCAGGCATATCGAGAAGTAATAATTGAGAGAGCAAAACAAAGGTATTCAACCGACCAGGCGTATCGAGAAGTAATAATTGAGAGAGCAAAAGAAAACAGCAAGATGTGTTATCACAATGATGAAGATTATAGACATGCAAAAATTGAGACAGCCAAACAAAAGATCAAGGAACGGTATGGTAATGATGAAGATTACCGAAACAAACATAAGAAAAAAGTTGCTACCAGAATAATGGGTAGATACTGGGGTGACAAAAGCTATAATGAAAAAATTAAATTCTCTGCGAGGTTGTACCGAAGAACGCATAAGGACAAAGGGAAAAATTACATTCAGAAATATAAGAAGATGGCAAAAATGCAGGCTGATCTTCGTAAATTGAGAAACATTTTACGCATGTTTTACCAGGATCACGAAAAGTATTCAAAATTACAGATTAAAATTCTCTTTGAAAGAGCGGATGCTGTTGAAAAGTCGGCTAGAAATTCCTTGGCAAAGCTTCATAGTAATATCCAAAAGAAATGTTGTCAGTTTAATGAAAAGCTTCCAAGGTATGGATTGGCAATTATAATAAAGATCGAACTTTTCCCTATACTAACTTGCATACGCAACTTCACTATAGTTAAGATTACAGTATTTATATTATACATCATTATAAATTATAAAAGGTTCAAATGTTCGAAGATTATAGAGTTAAAAATTTTACCACACCGGGAATCGAACCCGGGCCTGTTAAGTGAAAGTTAACTATCCTAGCCACTAGACCATATTGAACCATAAAGAAGTATGATTTAAGAGCCATATGCGTATTATTATTTCATCATACCAATTATAATAAGGCCAAAACAAAATCGTCGACTTGCAACCTTACTTTTGACACATTAGTTAAATCTTCATCAGGCTTAAAAAATGTTTTGCTAGTTTTACATGAAAGAACGAACCTTAGTCCATATACAATAAAGAACGACACCTTGCCCATGTTAACTAAAACATAAATAGGGATTATGTAATTTCCAATAGTATCATGGCTGTAGAGATGGCTGAAACCTAGTTACAATAAAAAACGATCATTGGAATAACAAAAATTGAATACCTTTGGAATTAGCTAGCTACTTGATTATTTGAGACTCGTCTCTTACTATTTAAAAGAAGAAAAAGCCGTAGGCTTTTTCCTGTGTGTAATCAGTTTATTATCATAGGCAGCGCGCTAGCTCTGCCTGAGTAAAGAACGATGTGGGCACAATGTGTTTTTTTTTTCCGGGTTGCAGCAATAGCTAGCAACCTAGTAAGAGACGATCACGTCCAATGTTAAGAAATATAAAAACCCATAGTTCCTAACAAAGGAGTCAGATCAAAACAAAAAGTACACCATTAGAACCGCCTTGTCCGAAACCCCTGTATAGGAAACTTTCTGTCCCTTGGCTTGAACAGCAAGGGAAATATATTGGCTTGAAAATCAAGAAAATTGACTTTAACCACGTTATTCTCCCCAAACGGGATATTTTTTTCTCTTTTCTTTTTTTTTCTTTTCCACAGATAGCTTGGCACTGGAACATCGTAGAGGGTTGTTCAATAGCTCATTTTAAAGGAAGTTAATTGGGTTAAAAATCTATAGTAACTAAAATAAATTATTTCTAAAAGAGAATAAATTTTTCCACCAAAAACTGCATTTTTGATGTCTTTTCACACTGCAGTCTTTCAAACATAATCGTATACCAGCGGTAAGATTTGAACCCACGCCTCCGAAGAGACTGGTGGCTAACACCAGTGTCTTGGACCACTCGGCCAGGCTGCCTCTCATAAATAAATATATATGTGAATTTGGGTTGCAGCAGTAGCTAGCATTATAATAAAGAACGACCTCTTGCCTATACTAAATTTTATACGCCACTTAATTATAGTACAGGTTAGTAATTCAACAGATAGCTTGGCACTGGAACATCTTAGAGAGTTGTTCAATGGCTCATTTTAAAGAAAATTAATGGAGTTAAAAACTTCTTGTAATTTTACACTAAAGAACGATCTCTCTCCCATAGTAACTGATGTGTTACATTAAAAGACGATCATTGGAATAAAAAGTTATTGTATGCATTGGACTTAGTTAGCTACTTGATCGTTTGAGTTACAATAAGGAACGAACTTTAACCCATAGTAACTTAAGTATTAAATCAAACGGTTCGTTGTCATAGTAAAGAGCTGTGTAATGGCTCATTTTAAAGGAAACTGCTGTATATAGAAACCTTTTGTAATTAACAAAATTAATTATTATTATAAAACAAATTATTATTATGTGGTAAAGAACTAACTCTAGGCGATAGTAACTAATTTAATTTTGAAAAGAAGGAATTACAGCAGAAACCTAAATGGTAGTATAAGTAAGCTACATATAATAGCAACCGTCCACCAGGATTTGAACTCGGATCGCAGTATTCAAAGTCTTAGGTGCTAACCACTACACCAAGAAACGTTCATTCAAGAAAGAATTTTAACAGTATATGATAACTTAAAGACCAAACTCTAACCATCAGTTTTGTCTATCAGATCGTTTTATCCGGGTTGCAGCAGTAGCTAGCAACCTAGTAAGAGACGATCACGTCCAATGTTAAGAAATATAAAAATTATAATAAAAGACGACCTCTTGCCTATACTACATTTTATACACAACTTAATTATAGTATAGGTTAGTAATTCAACAGATAGCATGGCACTGGAACATCGTAGAGATCCAAGTTGCAGCGGTAGCTAGCAACCTAGTAAGAGACGATCACGTCCAATGTTAAGAAATATAAAAACCCATAGTTCCTAACAGAGGAGTCAGATCAAAACAAAAAGTACACCATTAGAACCGCCTTGTCCGAAACCCCTGTATAGGAAACTTTCTGTCCCTTGGCTTGAACAGCAAGGGAAATATATTGGCTTGAAAATCAAGAAAAGTGGCAGCTACTACAACATTCTGCCTAAACGGGATATTTTTTTCTTTTTTTTTTATAATAAAGATCGAACTCTTCTCTATACTAATCCGGGTTGCAGCGGTAGCTAGCAACCTAGTAAGAGACGATCACCTCCAATGTCAAGAAATATAAAACCCCCCAACTCCTAAAAACAGAGTCAGATCAAAACAAAAAGTACACCATTAGAACCGCCTTGTCCGAATCCTCTATAAAGGAAACTTACCGCCCTTTGGCTTGAATAACAAAGAAAATATATTGGCTTGAAAATCAAGAAAATTGACTTTTACCACGTTATTCTCCACAAACGGGATATTTTTTTCTTTCCGCTTTTTCTTTCTGCTCAGCTAGCTGGGCACTGGAAAATCATAGAGAGCTGTATAATAGCTCATTTTAAAGGAAATTGCAACATCTAGTCACTTTTGTATTTAAAAATAAAATACTTTTTAAAGTAGAATCAATTTTGTCAAAAAAATTGCATTTTTGATGTATTTTCATACTGCAGTCTTTTCAAAGATATTTGAATTTTGAAGCAATAAAACAGTCCATGTAATGAACTCTATAGTAATAATAGCTACTTGTCTCAATAGTAACCGAAACTCCTGGAACCAAAATTTTCTTTTTTGGCTTAATCGCTAAAATTATTATGTAAACTGCAAAAATATTTATGATGCCTAATCAGTAATAGTAATTTTTTAATTTAAACAACAAAAATACATGAAAATTCTAAAATTAGTTTTGCTTTTTGTCTCCTGGAAGAAATTTTTTTTTTAAAAAAAATTTCTGTAAAATACAGTAAAGAACGATCTCTCTCCCATAGTAACTGATATGTCCAGGTTGCAGCGGTAGCTAGCAACCTAGTAAGAGATTACATTAGAAGACGATCATTGGAATAAAAAGTTATTGCATGCATTGGACTTAGTTAGCTACTTGATCGTTTGAGGTTCGTCTCTTATCCGGGTTGCAGCGGTAGCTAGCAACCTAGTAAGAGACGATCACCTCCAATGTTAAGAAATATAAAACCCCCCAACTCCTAAAAAAAGAGTCAGATCAAAACAATTACAATTAAGAACGACCTCTTGCCTATACTAAATTTTATACGCCACTTAATTATAGTATAGTTACATTAAAAGACGATCATTGGAATAACAAACAATTGCATACATTGGAATTAGTTAGCTACTTGATTTTTTGAGGTTTTTTTTATAATAAAGAACGAAATCTTGCCTATACTAATAAATAAAGATCGAAATAGTTCATTATAAAAATTATAATAAAAAATTATTTTTTAGCTCATTATAAAAATAGTTCATCATCGAATAAAGCTGAAACTAAGTAAAGGGCAATTATGCCTCCAAATATTCACAGTGATGTCTAATATTTTCCATTAGATCTGTAATCCAGGTTGCAGTGGTAGCTAGCAGCCTAGTAAGAGACGATCACGTCCAATGTTAAGAATATAAAAACCCATAGTTCCTAAAAAGGAGTCAGATCAAAACAAAAAGTACACCATTGGAACCCCCTTGTCCGAAACCCCTGTATAGGAAACTTTCTGTCCCTTGGCTTGAACAGCAAGGGAAATATATTGGCTTGAAAATCAAGAAAAGTGGCAGCTACTACAACATTCTGCCTAAACGGGATATTTTTTTTTCTTTCTTGTTATCCAGAGATAGCTTTAAACTGGAACATCGTAGAAAGTTGTTCAATGATTCATTTTAAAGGAAATTAATTGGGTTAAAAACCTTTAGTAACTAAAACAAATTATTTAAAACAGGATAAATTTTTCCACTAAAAACTGTATTTTTGATGTCTTTCCATACTGCTGTCTTTTCAAAGACATTTGATTTTTGAAGCAATCAAACAGTTCGTGGTAAGGTTGTATTTTAAACTTTATATTCCATAGATAGCTTAGCACTGGAACATCGTAGAGAGTTGTTCAATGGATCATTTTAAAGTAAATTAATAACATTCAAGGACGTATCCAAAGGGTTTAGTGGGTTTGAACCCCCCTCCCCCAAAATGTTTTTCAGATTCATAATAACGAATATAAAATGAATAAAACAAAATTGAATATAAAAAATATACAAAAATGAATATGAACAACTTTTTTATGCGTTTTTGAAGTTTTTATAATAAAGATATATTAAGGAACGAATTGTAGCCCATAGTAGGCTATATGAAGTAATAAAAGGAGTCATTATATAGATGATTATTTTAATTATATTCCTTAATTACAGTAAAGAACGATCTCTCGCCAGTAGTAACTGATATACGTTGGCTCCAGGGGTAGCTACAAGTACATAAAAGGATAGATATGGTTCATCGTAAATGCAGAATATGTAAGCTTCATCAGATATAATTTCATGATCTAGATTGATCAATGACGTCATTATCCTAGTAATTACCCAGATTGTCTCTTACTATTCCAATTGAGAAAAAGCCATAGGCTTTTTCTTGTTTGTAATTTCACAGTATCTCGATGTAGTGGTAGTCCGGGTTGTAGCGGTATATAATAAAGAACGACCTCTTGCCTATACTAAATTTTACGTAAAAGATCAATCATAATCCGGGTTGCAGTGGTAGCTAGCAACCTAGTAAGAGATCCGGGTTGCAGCGGTAGCTAGCAACCTAGTAAGAGACGATCACGTCCAATGTTAAGAAATATAAAAACCCATAGTTCCTAACAAAGGAGTCAGATCAAATTACAATAAGGACCGAAGTCTATCTCATAGTAACTGATACAACAAGGAAAAGAATATATATATAGATTGATGTTTATTCCTTAAAGGCTTAGTTCTTATAATTCATAACTTAGTAAAGAACGAACTAAAGCCCAGAGAAACTGAACTCTGTGGCTCGTTTATATTGTCTTGAGTATTTTAGCTAGGATGTAACTAAAACGAGTTTCTTTTTTAAATTTTAAATTTAAAAGATATTACTATTAATTCAACATATTAAAAATTCTCCCCGACGGGGAATCGAAGGCCGTTTTTCCTCCTGACAAGTGTGTATGCTTACCATTAGACTACCGAAGACATATCACATATAAGTTACATATCAGACATGATAATAATTTCGTTAACACACAAAAAATTATATAAGGAATTGTTCTGGTTAATTATAATCAAACAGTTCGTGGTAACGAACTGTATATAATGAACTTTAAATATAAAATTTTTTTCAAGTTTACTCATATCCATCAAAAGTTACGATCCTGGGAAAGTTTGCCTTATTTTCAAAAAAATATATTAGATAAAGGACCGACATGGCTCATCATAAATGGTGTTTGTAAATTAGTTACAGTAAAGAAAAAACTTCCGGCCCTTAGTAATTAAAATAAGATCCGGGGTGCAGCGGTAGCTAGCAACCTAGTAAGAGACGATTTACAGTAAAGAACGATCGCTCATGCATAGTAACTGATATATCTTGGTTCCGGGGGTAGTTACTTGTGGTTCGTCTCTTACTATTTCAAAGAAGAAAAAGCCGTAGGCTTTTTCCTGTTTGTAATGATATAAAATAAAACGAATTCCAAGTTGTAACTGACGTCATCCTGGTTGTTATAGTAAAGAACGAACTCTTGACCTTAGTTACCTACTGTGTCTTGTCAAATTAGCTAATTAATTTCATCTAATTTTGTTTAAAAATAATTCCCACGCCGAGATTCGAACCCAACACAATTAATTGAAAGCCAACTACCCTAAGCCACTAAAGCATATGAGATATATATAGAAAGCTAGTTAATTGTTTTATGATCTCTTATAGCATAAATTTCATCAGATATAGCTGAAACCTAGTAAAGAACAAACCACGGCACATAGTAACTATTTCCGGGTTACAACGGTAGCTAGCAACCTAGTAAGAGACGATCACGTCCAATGTTAAGAAATATAAAAACCCCTAACTCCTAAATGTGATTCAGATCAAAACAAAAATTACACCATTAGAACCGCCTTGTTTAAAATCCCTATAAAGGAAACTTACCGCTCTTTGGCTTGAATAACAAAGAAAATATATTGGCTTGAAAATCAAGAAAATTGACTTTAACCATGTTATTCTCCACAAACGGTATATTTTTTTCTTTCCGCTTTTTTTTCTCCTCAACTAGCTGGGCACTGGAAAATCATAGATCCGGGTTGCAGTGGTAGCTAGCAACCTAGTATTACATAAAGGATAGATACCGTAGATGGGAATTCTGTAAGTAAAATAGGTATCATGGTTTTACTGATAGCTGAATTATTTACAGTAAGTAAAGCGCATACTTGGAAATGATAGTGCAGCACAAATTTCCCAGACAGTAAATATTTCTATCCAAGTTATAAAAAGGCTCTATCGGGATTTGAACTCAGATTACAGGATTCAAAGTCCTAAGTACAATGATAGTGCAGCACAAATTTCCCGGACTGTAAATATTTCTATCCAAGTTATAAAAAGGCTCTACCGAGATTTGAACTCAGATCGCAGGATTCAAAATCTTAAGTACTAACTACTACATTAAGAAATGTTTATATAACAAAGAATTTTAAAAGTTCGTGAATATTTTTTAAATGGAATCAATTTTAACAAAAAACTGCATTTTCATGTAAAATTACATTAAAAGATGTCTAATATAAATTAATAATAAATTTAAAACACTTGTCCGCCACAGCCTATATAAAGTAAACAAAAAGCAAAAGATGATTCGATCATAAAAAACTTCCTTGAATCTAAAATACCAGATTTTAAGAAAATCCGGCAAAGCTTTTTTAGTTGCCTGAATTAACGAGTTCTGTTTATAATCAGGGTCGTAATTATGCTCAACTGCTGGAATAAGGTTATTGTTTTCGTCTGTATCTATCCAGTTACCGTTCTCTAATCTGCCGTAGCAAGTACAGTCAAACCTGCAATTGGGTACGGTAGGAATTTCTTCTTCACTCTCTTCTGCAATAATCTCTGTTGTTGTTTTTGGGGTGATTGTTGTTTTCAAGCTTGGTTGCGGGAGTAATTCCCTGTCGTTAACAAAAGTTGAAGCTTTTTCATGACTTGTTTTCTTAAGAGGAACTACTTGTTGATCTTTATCCGGGTTGCAGCGGTAGCTAGCAACCTAGTAAGAGACGATCACGTCCAATGTTAAGAAATATAAAAACCCCTAACTCCTAAAAAAAAAGTCAGGTCAAAACAAAAAGTACACCATTAGAACCGCCTTGTCCGAAAACCCTGTATAGGAAACTTTCTGTCCTTTGGCTTGAACAGCAAGGGAAATATATTGGCTTGAAAATTAAGAAAAGTGGCAGCTACTAAAACATTCTGCCTAAACGGGATATTTTTTTTTCTTCTTCTTTTCCACAGATAGCTTGGCACTGGAACATCCTAGAAAGTTGTTCAATGGCTCATTTTAAAGGAAATTAATTGGGTTAAAAATCTTTTGTAACTAAAATTATAATAAGGAACGAACTCTAGACTAGAGTAACGGAAATATTTAAATAAATAATTACATAAAGGTTTGATCTAGCTCATTAAAACTAGGGATTACATAAGTTTCATCGGAATCATGTTTGTAGAGATTTCTGAAACCTAGTAAAGATGTTACACTAAAGAACGATATCTTGCCCATAGTAACTGATACATGGTGGTTCCAGGGGTAGTTACATAAATCCGCGTTGCAGCGGTGGCTAGCAACCTAGTAAGAGATTATTGGAATAAAAAATTATTGCATACATTGGACTTAGTTAGCTAATTGATTGCTTGAGGTTCATCTCTTACTATTTAAAAGAAGAAAAAGCCGTAGGCTTTTTCCTGTTTGTAATATTTTCCTGTTTGTTATCCGGGTTCCAGTGGTATTACATAAGGGACCGATATAGCTAATCACAAATGGTTTTTGTTTTATAATAAAGAATGAACTCTTGCCTATACTAGATTAGATACTCAACTTAATTATAGTTATAATAAGGCCAAAACAAAATCGTCGACTTGCAACCTTACTTTTGACACATCAGTTAAATCTTCATCAGACTTAAAAAATGTTTTGCTAGTTTTTCCGGGTTGCAGTGGTAGCTAGCAACCTAGTAAGAGACGATCATGTCCAATGTTAAGAAATAAAAAAAAACCATAGTCCGGGTTGCCACGGTAGCTTGCAACCTAGAACCGTTTTTCTCCGAATTACATAAAGAATCCATGTACTTCATAGTTATAAAAATATAGTAATTCCTTTAGAGTTTTAACAAAAACTCTAACTGGTGAATTGAGAGTAATTTCTGAAAATTTTAAGTAGAATAATTTTATTCCATGGATCGATAAAGTTAATATGTAAACTGCAAAAATATTTGGTCAATATATACAAAATCATATTATTGAGTTAGGACTAAAGTGAATACACCATTCGATGCCTTTTTTTATGCTGATTACGAATATAATAAGCATTTCTATTGGAATTTCAGCCCCCCCCCTATATATGCCAATTCAGGGTTAGGTTAGGTTGGTTACAATAAAGAACGACACCTAGCCTATGTTAACTGGAACATAAATTGGGATACTTTAATTTCCATCAATATTATATTTAAAGTCATGACATTTTCATTGAAAGACGATCATTAGAACATAAGACCATTGCATATATTGGACTTAGTTGGTTGCCTGATTACAGTAAATTACAGTAAAGAACGATCTCTCTCCCATCCTAACTGATATATGGTGGTTCCAGGTGTAGTTACATAAAGGACGAATATAGCTCATCATAAATGGTGTTTGTCAATTATCTGGGTTGCAGCGGTAGCGAGCAACCTAGTCTGGGTTGCAGCGGTAACTAGCAACCTAGTAAGAGACGATCACGTCCAATGTTATGAAAAAATAAAAACTCATGGTTCTTAAAAAAAGAGTCAGATCAAAACAAAAAGTACACCATTAGAACCGCCTCGTCCGAAACCCCTGTATAAGAAACTTTCAGTCCATTGGCTTGAAGAGCAATGGAAATATATTGACTTGAAAATCAAGAAAATTACATTAAAATCCGATCATTGGAATAACATACCACTGCTTACATTGGACTTAGATAGCTACTTGATTGCTTGAAGATCGTCTCTTACTATTTCAAAGAAGAAAAAGCCGTAGGCTTTTTCCTGTCTGTAATGATATAGCATAAAAAGAAACCCAAATTGTAATTGACGTCATCCTGGTTGTTATAGTAATTATTCAACATATTAAAAGTTCTCCCTGACGGGGAATCGAACTCCATTCTCCCAGGTAACAAGTGGGCATGCTTACCATTAGACTATCGAACACTTATAAAATAAAAGTTACATATAAGATATGATAATAATTTTTTAATCCGGGCTGCAGCGGTAGCTAGCAACCTAGTAAGAGACGATCACGTCCAATGTTAAGAAATATAAAAACGCATAGCTCCTAAAAAAAAGAGTCAGATCAAAACAAAAAGTGCACCATTAGAACCGCCTTGTCCAAAACACCCGTATAGGAAACTTTCTGTCATTTGGCTTGAACAGCAAGGGAAATATATTGGCTTGAAAATCAAGAAAATTACATGAAGGACCGATATAGTTCATCATGAGTGGTGTTTGTCAATTAGGTTTTTTTATATAATTATCCATTATTATGTAAAATGCATTAATTTTTGGGTTAATTAAACTAATTTAACGGTTAATTTGTTAACTGAAACTAGAATAAATCCTGAAACTTTTAAATATAATCATAATAAAGATCGAACTCTTCCCTATACTAACTTGCATACGCAACTTCACTATAGTTAAGATTACAGTATTTATATTATACATCATTATAGATTATAAAAGGTTCAAATGTTCAAAGATTATAGAGTTAAAAATTTTCCCACACCGGGAATCGAACCCGAGCCTGTTTAAGTGAAAGTTAACTATCCTAGCCACTAGACCATATGGAACCATAGAGAAGTATGATTTAAGAGCCATATGCATATTATTATTTCACCGTACCAATTATAATAAGGCCAAAACAAAATCGTCGACTTGCAACCTTACTTTTGACACATTAGTTAAATCTTCATCAGGCTTAAAAATTTTTTTGCTAGTTTTACATGAAAGAACGAACCTTAGCCCATAGTAGCAGAAATAAGAATATCTAGGTTGCAGCGGTAGCTAGCAACCTATTACATAATCCGGGTTTAAGTGGTAGCTAGCAACCTATCCGGGTTGCAGCGGTAGCTAGCATCCGGGTTGCAGCGGTAGTTATAATAAAGAACGGCCTCCTGTCTATACTAATCCGAGTTGCAGCGGTAGCTAGCATCTGCTACATCTAGCGCCTTTTGTAATTAAAAATAAAATAGTTTTTAAAGTAGAATCAATTTTGTCAAAAAACTGCATTTTTGATGTATTTTCATACTGCAGTCTTTTCAAATATATTTGAATTTTGAAGCAATCAAACAGTTCATGGTCCGGGTCGCAGCGGCAGCTAGCAACCTAGTAAGAGACGATCACGCCCCATATTAAAAACTAAAGTAACCCATACCTCCTGAAAAAAGATTAAAATCAAAACAAGAAGTACACTATTAGAACCGCCTTATCCGAAACTTCTATATAGCAAACTTACCGTCCTTTGGCTTGAATAACAAAGAAAATATATTGGATTGAAAATCAAGAAATTGACTTTAACCACGATATTCTCCGCAAACGGCATCTTTTTTTCTTTCCGCTTTTTCTTTCTCCTCAGCTAGCTGGGCACTGAAAAATCATAGAGAGCTGTATAATAGCTCATTTTAAAGGAAATTGCAACATGTAGTGCCTTTTGTAATATAATAAAGATCGAACTCTTCCCTATACTAACTTGCATAGGCAACTTCGATATAGTGAAGATTACAGTATTTATATTATACATCATTATAAATTATAAAAGGTTCGAATGTTCGAAAATTATAGAGTTAAAAATTTTCCCACACCGGGAATCGAACCCGGTCCTCCTAAGTGAAAGTTAACTATCCTAGCCACTAGACCAAATGGGACCATGAAGAAGTATGATTTAAGAACCATATGCATATTACTATTTCACCATACCAATTATAATAAGGCCAAAACAAAATCGTCGAATTGCAACCTTACTTTTGACACATCAGTTAAATCTTCATCAGACTTAAAAACTGTTTTGCTAGTTTTTTCCGGGTTGCAGCGGTAGCTAGCAACCTAGTAAGAGACGATCACGTCCAATGTTAAGAAATATAAAAACCCATAGTTCCTAAAAAAGGAGTCAGATTTACAGTAAAGAACGATCGCTCAGGCATCCAGGGGTAGTTACTTGTGGTTCGTCTCTTACTATTTCAAAGAAGAAAAAGCCGTAGGCTTTTTCCTGTTTGTAATGATATAGCATAAAACAAATTCCAAGTTGTAACTGACGTCATCCTGGTTGTTATTCATCTAATTTTGTTTAAAAATAATTCCCACACCGGGATTCGAACCCAAGACAATTAATTGAAAGCCAACTACCCTAAACCACTAAACCATATGAGATATATATAGAAAGCTAATTAATTGTTTTATCCGGGTTGCAGTGGTAGCTAGCAACCTAGTAAGAGACGATCACCTCCAATGTTAAGAAATATAAAAACCCGTAGCTCCTAAAAAAAGAGTCAGATCAAAACAAAAAGTACACCATTAGAACCGCCTTGTCCAAATCCTCCATAAAGGAAACTTACCGCCCTTTGGCTTGAATAATAAAGAAAATATATTGGCTTGAAAATCAAGAAAATAGACTTTTACCACGTTATTCTCCCCAAACGGGATATTTTTTTCTTTTTTTTTTTTTTTTTCTTTTCCACAGATAGCTTGGCACTGGAACATCGTAGAGGGTTGTTCAATAGCTCATTTTAAAGGAAATTAATTGGGTTAAAAACCTTTTGTAACTAAAATAAATTATTTCTAAAAGAGAATAAATTTTTCCAATAAAAACTGTATTTTTGATGCAGTGACGTCATAATTACTATATAAGAATTATAATAAAGAACGACCTCTTACCTATACTAAATTTTATACGCCACGTAATTATAGTATAGGTTAGTAATTCAACAGATAGCATGGCACTGGAATATTGTAGAGAGATGTTCAATGGCTCATTTTGAAGCAAATTAATGGGGTTAAAAACATTTTGTAATTAAAACAAATTATTTTACAATAAATTACAGTAAAGAACGATCTCTCTCCCATAGTAACTGATATAAAAGACGATCATTGGAATAAAATCTTATTGCATGCATTGGAGTTAGTTAGCTACTTGATCGTTCGAGGTTCGTCTCTTACTATTTCAAAGAAGAAAAAGCCGAAGGCTTTTTCCTGTTTGTAATATTTTCCTGTTTGTTATCAGGGTTTTTATAATTAAGAACGACTTCTTGCCTATACTAAATTTTATACGCCATTTAATTATAGTACAGGTTAGTAATTCAACAGTTAGCTTTGCACTGGAACATCGTAGAGTTGTTCAATGGCTCATTTTAAAGGAAATTAATGGGGTTAAAAAGCTTTTGTAACTAAAACAAATTATTTTTATTACATTAAGAAATTCTAATTATATTCCTTAAGAAATCATCATAAGTAAAAATTTCCCATACGGAAATTGAACTCAAGCCAACTGGGTTAGAGCTATTCCAACCTCTAGACCACATAGGATATACTAAAATATCCGATTAGTGAAGTTTATGTTAAAGAACAAATTATAAACCTAGTTAGCTGTCTGATTATGTGAGGATCGTCTCTTACTATTCCAAAGAAGAAAAAGCCGTAGGCTTTTTCCTGTTTGTAATTTATACGGGTTGCAGCGGTATTACAATAAAGAACGACATCCGGTCTAAACTAAAGCCGCCAAGAATGGAGCCTTTTGAAAAAATTATAATAAAGATCGAACTCTTCCCTAAACTAATTTGCATACGCAACTTCACTATAGTTAAGATTACAGTATTTATATTATACATCATTATAAATTATAAAAGGTTCAAATGTTCGAAGATTATAGAGTTTTCCCACACCGGGAATCGAATTATAATAAAGAACGACCTCTTGCCTATACTAAATTTTATACGCCACTTAGTTATAGTATAGGTTAGTTATTCCACATATAGCTTGACACTGGAACATCGTAGAGAGTTGTTTAATGGCTAATTTTAAAGGAAATTAATGGGGCTAAAAACCTTTTGTAATTATAAAACAAATTAATTTTAAAATAGAATCATTTTTCTTACGAAATTACATTAAAAGAAGATCATTACAATAATTACATAAAGGATCGATATGGCTCATCATAAACGGTGTTTGTCAATATCCGGGTTGCAGCGGTAGCTAGAAACCTAGTAAGAGAAGATCACGCCCCATAGTAAAAACTAAAGTAACCCATAACTCCTGAAAACAGATTCAGATCAATTATAATAAAGAACGACCTCTTGCCTATACTAAATGTTATACGCCACTTAATTATAGTATAAGTTAGTAATTCCACAGATAGCTTGGCACTGGAACATCGTAGAGAGTTGTTCAATGGCTCATTTTAAAGGAAAATAATGGGGTTAAAAGTCTGTTGTAATTTTATAATAAAGATCGAACTCTTCCCTATACTAACTTGCATACGCAACTTCACTATAGTTAAGATTACAGTATTTATATTACATTAAAAGACGATCATTGGAATAACAAACCATTGCATACATTGGACTTAGTTAGCTATTTGACACTAAAGGACGATCATTGGAATAGCAAATTAAAGCATACATTGGTCTTAATTAGCTACTTGATTGTTTGAGGTTCGTCTCTTACTATTTCAAAGAAGAAAAAGCCGCAGGCTTTTTCCTGTTTGTTTTCATCATTACCAATAAGCATCTGTTCAGGGAACTTAGACCACCGTGGCTTGAAAAATAGGAAAAATAATTTTTTGGAAAAATTTTCAAACAATTCGTGGTAACGAACTGTATAGTAACTCTAAGAAAACGGAATTTTATCAATATCAATAGATACAATTGATACATATCATTAGATACATCGAAAGAATCGAATTTGTATGCTAATTTTAAATATGTAAGTTTTGTTTTACTCATCATGAAGTTAATTTTGCCCATCATAAATTAAAGAACGAACTTTAGTTCATAGTAACTAAAATATTATAAGGAATCATATAATAAAGAACGACCTCTTGCCTATACTAAATTTTATACGCCACTTAATTATAGTATAGGTTAGTAATTCAACAGATAGCTTGGCAAAGGAAAATCATAGAGAGTTGTTACATTAAAGGACGATCATTTGAATAACAAACTATTGCATACATTAGACTTTGTTTACATTAAAGAACAAACTTCCAGCCCATTGTAGCTAAAATAAGATTATAATTAATGTTAAAGATTGATCAATGTTACAGTAAAGAACGATCTCTGGCCCATAGTAACTGATATAAGGTGGTTTATATTATTATAATAAAGATCGAACTCTTCCCTATACTGACTTGCATAGGCAACTTCATTATAGTTAAGATTACAGTATTTATATTATACATCATTATAAATTATAAAAGGTTCAAATGTTCGAAGATTATAGAGTTAAAAATTTTCCCACACCGGGAATCGATCCCGGGCCTGTTAAGTGAAAGTTAACTATCCTAGCCACTAGACCATATGGGACCATAATTATAATAAAGAACGACCTCTTTCCTATACTAAATTTTATAGGCAACTTAACTATAGTATAGGCTAGTACAGTTATTATATTTAAGGTCAATATATTAAAATTTTCCACTAAAAGACGGTCATTGGAATAAAAACCCAATACATACATTTGATTTGGTTAGCTACTTGATTGTTTGAGGCTAGTCTCTTACTATTTCAAAGAACAAAAAGCCGTAGGCTTTTTCTTGTTTGTAATCCGGGTTGCAGCGGTAGCTAGCAACCTAGTAAGAGACGATCACGTCCAATGTTAAGAAATTATAGTAAAGAACGACCTCTAACCCATGTTAATTGATCCGGGTTGCAGCAGTAGCTAGCAACCTAGTATTATAATAAAGAACGACCTCTTGCCTATACTAAATTTTATACGCCACTTATTTATAGTACAGGTTAGTAATTCAACAGATAGATTGGTACTGGAACATCGTAGAGAATTGTTCAATGGCTCATTTTAAAGGAAATTCATGGGGTTAAAACTTCTTCTAATTAAAATAAATCGTTTTTTATCCTAGCAAGAGACGATCACGTCCAATGTTAAGAAATAAAAAAACCCATAGCTCCTAAAAATTATAATAAAGAACGAATATAAAGTTATTATAAAAGGCACTTCGATATAGTTACATAAAGGATCTACATAGTTCATTATAATTTAATAAAGAACGACCTCTTGTCTAAACTAAATTTTATACGCCACTTAATTATAGTATAGGTTAGTAATTCCACAGATAGCTGGCACTGGAACGTCGTAGAGAGTTGTTCAATGGCTCATTTTAAAGAAAATTAACGGGGTTAAAAACCTTTTGTACTTAAAACAAATTATTTTTAAAATAGAATCAGTTTTTTTGCAAAAAATGTATAATAAAGAACGACCTCTTGCCTATATTAAATTTTATAGGCCACTTAACTATAGTTTACAGTAAGGAACGAACTTCAGCCCATAGTAACTAAAATTATAATTTAAGACTAAAACAAGTACTTTGTTTGCTTTGGTATGAAATACTGGCAGCGTTGGGATTTTTAAATAAAGGATCGATCTGAAAATTAGTAAATAACACACAACAGCATGTAATTGAATAGCTTAGTTGCCTGATTTTCAGTGGTTTTTTTAATTTAAAACACGAGACAGAGTATAGTTGAAAACAAAGGTTTTTTTTTAAGGAGTTAGGGGTTTTATATTTCTTAACATTGGACGTGATCTTCTCTTACTAGTTTACTAGCTACCGCTGTAACCCAGAAAAATACGTGTAATAACTCGCTTAGAAGGCATCTTATTTCTATTTTAATTATCCTATTATAATTTTCTCGTATCAAGTACCAATAACCGAACAAAAAATTAAACTAAATTTTAAATTTTCAGGTATTTTGTTAGTTTGAATGAAGAGATTAAAATTATTGCTCAGATATCATAAATATTTTTGCAGTTTACATAAAATAACTTTAGTGATTCTAAACAGAAAAATAAGATATATAAAAAAAATTGAATTTTTCGGTCTGGAAATACTTATTAAATCTCTCGTCAGGTAGTTATTATGTACTAACTACATGCAACGAATATGAAGTCATTGATCAATTTTGTGCATAAGAAATTAAGTTTTTCGTAAAAAATTAATTCTATTTAAAAATAATTAAGTACAAATGGCACTAGATCTAGAGATTTTCTTTAAAATGAGCCATTGAACAATTCTCTAAAATGTTCCATTGCCAAGCTATCGGTGAAAGAGAAGAGAAAAAAAATATGCCGTTTGTGAAGAATAACATGGTTAAAGTCAATTTTCTTGATTTTCAAGCCAATATATTTTTTTGTTATTCAAGCCAAAGGGTGGTAAGTTTCCTTTCTAGGGTTTTCGGACAACACGGTTCTAATGGTGTACTTTTTGTTTTCATCTGACTCTTTTTAGGAGTTAGGGGTTTTGTATTTATTAACATTGGACGTGATCGTTTCTTACAAGGTTGCTAGCTACCGCTGCAACCCGGAAATATATCAAAAATGCAGTTTTTTGACAAAATTGATTTCACTTTAAAAAGTATTGTATTTCTAATTTCAAAAGTGAATAGATGTAGCAATTTTCTATAAAATGAGCTATTATAAAGCTCTCTATTATTTTCCAGCCCCGAGCTAGCTGAGGAGGAAGAAAAAGCGGAAAGAAAAAAGATGCCGTTTGTGGAGAATATCGTCGTTAAAGTCTATTTTCTTTATTTTTAAACCAATATATTTTGTTTGTTATTCAAGCCAAAGGATGGTAAGTTTGCTATATAGAATTTTTGGACAAGGCGGTTCTAATAGTGTACTTCTTGTTTTGATCTGAATCTTTTTTTCAGGAGTTATTGTTACTTTAGTTTTTACTATGGGGCGTGATCGTCTCTTACTTGGTTGCTAGCTACCGGTGCAACCCAGATTTATTATAATTTAGGAATGCATCTAGTCTCTTTTCAAAAAGTGAAATTGTTAGTCAAACATCCTAAATATTTTTGCAGTTTACAGAGTTTTGCCAGTTTTTTCTCATACCTTTTGCATTGCCATAATATAAATACTGTAATATTAACTATAGTTAAGTTGCCTATACAAGTTAGTATGGGGAAGAGTTCATTGTTTATTATAACTATTGGTATCAAAATTTCGATCTTTAGAGTTTCGGTTTCTATTGAGACAAGTAGTTATTATTGCTAGAGAGTTCTACTTTAAAAATTATTTTATTTTTAATTACAAAAGTGACTAGATGTAGGAATTTCCTTTCAAATGAGCTATTATACAGCTCTCTATGATTTCCAGTGCCTAGCCAGCTGAGGAGAAAAAAAAGTGGAAAGAAAAAAAGATACCATTTGTGGAGAATATCGTGGTTAAAGTCAATTTTCTTGATTTTCAAGCCAATATATTTTCTTTGTTATTTAAGCCAAAGGACGGTAAGTTCGCTATATAGAAGTTTTGGAAAAGGCAGTTCTATTACTGTACTTCTTGTTTTGATCTGAATCATTTTTCAGGATTTATGGGTTACTTTAGTTTTTACTATGGCGCGTGATCGTCTCTTACTAGGTTACTAACTACCGCTGCAACCCAGATTATATTTCTTAACATTGAACGTGATCGTCTCTTACTAGGTTGCTAGCTACCGCTGCAACCCGGATTCCTTAAAAATCAGCCATTGAACAACTCTCTACGATGTTCTAGTGCCAAGCTATCTATGGAATATAAAGTTTTAATATAACTTTACCAAGAACTGTTTGCTTGCTTAAAAAATCAAATATCTTTGAAAAGACCGCAGTATGAAAAGACATAAAAATACAGCTTCTAGTTGAAAAAGTATTCTGTTTTAAAAATAATTTGTTTTTGTTACAAAAGGTTTTTAACCCAATTAATCTCCTTTAAACTGAGCTGTTGAACAGCTCTCTACGATGTTCCAGTGGCAAGCTACCTGTGGAAAAGAAAGAAAATAAAAAAATATGCCGTTTAGGCAGAATGCTTTAATAGCTGCCACTTTTCTTGATTTTCAAGCTAATATATTTCCCTTTCTGTTCAAGCCAAGGGACAGAAAGTTTCCTATACAGAGGGTTCGGGCAAGGCGGCTCTAATGGTGGACTTTTTTTGATCTGACTCTTTTTTTAGGAGTTAGGGGTTTTAATACTTCTTAACATTGGACGTAATCGTCTCTTACTAGGTTGCTAGCTACCGCTGCAACCCGGATATTTTTTCGACTTAATGATGAAGTTTTCAAATTTTAGAATTGTCTGCTTGTAGGAGACTTTTCGTTATGCCAAAATCGAAAGGGCCTGACTCATATTTCTCAAAGCTTGTGAGACAGTTGCCTCTAGTCTATCTAACGCTACCGCTGCAACCCGGATCAAACTGTCTGCTGCCATGACTAACCTCATCTCTTAAGAATAAATATAAGGTTACAACCTAAGATTATGAGAACAGGTCGTAGAGCTATGATTATGAAAACGTATTTAAAAGATTTTTAAATACGTTAATTTCCTTTAAAAGGAGCCATCAAACAAATGTTTGCGATTTTCCAGTGCCAAGCTAGATAAGGAAAAAAAACATGCCCTTGACGCAGAGCATCCTGGTTGCAGCAACTTTTTTGATTATGAAACCAATATATTTTCCTTGCTGTTCAACCCAAGGGACAGTAAGTTTTCTATATAGAGCTATTGAAGAAGGCGGTTCTACTAGGGTACTTCTTGTTTTGATCTAACTCTATTTTTAGAATTTATGAATTGTTTTATAAATCCTTTACTAAAAAGTGAAGGATTTTTTTTATTTTCCAATACTAAAAATAGTATCGATCTGTATCGATCCTTTTTGTATAACACTGCAACCCGAATCGAAAGATCCTCTTTTAATGTTATAACGGATTACAAACAGGAAAACAGGTTGGGATAGCTGAATCTCACATAGTTGGCTCGAGTTCAATTCCCAGTACGGAAAATATAAGGATTCCATTTATTTCTGCAGTTACTAGGGGCTACAGTTCGTGCCTTAATGTAACTATAAACTTTATCATTATAATAACGCTGTTTGTCACTATCAATTTTTGCGTGTCTATAATCTTCATCATTGTGATAACACGCCTTGCTGTTTGGTTTGGCTCTCTCAATTTTTACTTCTCAATACGCCTGGTTGGTTGAATACCTTTGCTTTTCTCTTTTCAAGATGCTATCTCTGTTTTTGTGTAGTACTTTTTTTTAACTTGCGTGTAGCTTGCTTGGATGAAACCATTATGTAACCATTAGTTGAATGAAACCATTGTTTTTGTGGCCTTTTATATAGTAATCATGAGCTCATGGAATAATGATTTTATTTCATGACGTAATGGCGTAATGATTATTATTTCATGACGTTTCAGAAATAACACATTGCATAAAAATCGCTTAGAAGGCATCTTATTACTAAAAAACAAATAATTTTCTTATCTAATCAACATTTCTTAAGACTCGTATCAAGTACCAATAACCTAACAAAAAATAAAAATATTTCTTTAATTTTCAGGTACTTTGTTAGTTTGAATGAAAAGATTAAAATTTTTGCTCAGATATCATAAATAATTTTGCAGTTTAAATAATAACTTTAGCGATTCTAAACTGAAAAATAAAATATATAAAAAAATTGATTTTTTTGTCTGAAAATACATGTTAAATCCCACGTCAGGTAGTTAGAACCTAACCAAAAATGAAACTAATTTAAAAAAATAAAGGTATTTTTCTAGCTTGAATTGAAATATTCAAACTATTGCTCAGATACCATGAACATTTTTGTAGTTTACACAAACTGCAAAGGACGCATAAGAACAAAGTTAAGAATTAAATTCAGAAGTCCAAAAAGATGACAACAATTCAGGCTGATCTTTGTAAATTGAGAAACATTTTACGAATTTTTTACCGGGATTACGAAAATTATTCAAAATTACAGATTAAAATTCTCTCTGAAAGAGTGGATTCTGTTGAAAAGTCGGCTAGAAATGCTTTGGCAAAACTTCATAGAAATGTCCAAAAGAATTGTTACAAGTTTAATGAAAAGCTTCCAAGGTATGGACCGGCAACTTTGAAACAGTTTAAAGATGTAATGGGAAATATTAGACATCACTGTGAATATATGGAGGCATACTTGTCCTTTACTTATTTTCAGCTTTATTCGATAATTGAGCCTTTATGTACTAATTACCTCCAACGACCATGACGTCAATGATCAATATTGTACAAATAAAAATTAAGTTTTCGTAAAATATTGATTTTATTGAAAAAAAAATTAATTACAAATGGCAGTAGATCTAGAGATTTCCTTTAAAATGAGCCTTTGAACAATTCTCTACGATGTTCCAGTGCCAAGCTATCTGTGGAAAGGAAAGAAGAAAGAAAAAAAAATAGCCAATAAGGCGGAATGCTGTAGTACCTGCCACTTTTCTTGATTTCAAGCCAATATATTTCCCTTGCTGTTCAAGCCTAATGACAAAAAGTTTCCTATACAGGATTTCAGACATGTCGGGTCTAATGGTGTACCTTTTGTTTTGATCTGACTTTTGTTTTATGAGTTATGGGTTTTTATATTTCTTAACATTGGACGTCATCGTTTCTTACTAGGTTGCTAGCTACCGCTACAACCCGGAAAACCTTATACATTTAAAATTATCATAAAAATACAATTTTTTTATGTATCTATTGGTTTCGAAATTCAGTTTTTTACTTCCAGTTACTATTGAGACGAGTCGTTTTTACTGTACAGTTCGTTACCATGAACTATCTGATTAAGACGTCATTGATCAATTTTGTATATGAGACATATAGTTTTTAGTGTAAAAATTGACTGTTTTTTAAAAAAAGTATCATTTTTAATGAAAAATTGCACTAGATCTAGCAATTTCCTTAATAATGAGCCGTTGAAGAACTCTACGATCTACGATGTTCAAGTGCCAGCTATCTCTGGAAAAGAAAAAAAAGATGCCGTTAGGTTCTACATACATTCAAACATTATTTTTTCCTTGTGGCATGGGATCCCAATTTAGTCCATTTAGAATGATTTAGTAGTTTCCAATTTTATTGATTTTCAAGCCAATATATTTTCCTTGTTGTTAAAGCCAAGTAACAACAAGGTAAGTTGTTATACAACTTACATATAGTAAGTTTCCTATATAAGGGTTTCAAACAAAGAATTCCTAATGATGTGTTTTTTGTTTTGATTTCTGACTATTTTAAGGAGAGATAGGTTATTACATTTCTTAACATTGGACTTGGTCGTCTCTTTCTAGGTTGCTAGCTACCGATCCAGCCCGCTTTGGTTCAAAAATCAAATATCTTTGAAAAGACTTCAGTATGGGGAAACAAAAAATATTTTTTTTTTTTGTAAAAAGTGATTCGATTTTTTTTTATTTAAAAGAGCACTAATACTCTTAATTTCCATTCGAAAGCATCCTTTCGTGACATTCTAGGACCACTGGATTAATACGATCAACCCTGGAGAAAAAACAAACAATTAATAAACATCCATCCTTGATCTTTATTATGGCAAAAATACAAAATTCCATATTTTTGCAGATAGGAGCTTGAAGCCCCTATAGTAAGATTCTCTAATATCCTCGATCTGATTGTGTGGTTCTTATTAGGATTAGGACTTTCAAAGAGTGATTTCACCTTTTTTTTGAAAATAAGGCAAACATTCTCAAGCTCGTAGCTTTTGATGGGTAAAATTAAACATAATGAAATTTACATATTTAAAATCAGCCAAAAAAAGCGATTCTTTTGATACATCTATTGGTATCAAAATACCGTATTTTAAGCTTTCGGTTACTATTGCGACGAGTCACTCTTACTGTACAGTTAGTCACCACGAACTATTTGATTGTTAGCTACCGTTTCAACCCAGACAGTTTCGAAAAATAAATAGCTATTGAAAAATTGTAACTAACAGAATGTACTGCTAACGATAGAGTGGCTACTGATCTGGTTTTTCAGTTTTGCGATATTTTTCATTTTTTGTACCTAGGAAATGAGACTTCTGCACAGATAATTGCTTTAGAAAACTTGAACTTGAGATGAGGTATTTGCACAGATATTTTTTTCAACCAAAATACAAAGTTCCTCTTTATATATTAGGTAGTTTTTAATTGTTTTAGGAATATCAAGAGATTGTATATTAATGCATATTTGGATATCTTTTGTGCTCGAATCGCGGCATATTGATTGCAGAGATAATACACTTAAGTCATGGGTTTTAAAGATAAGGTTACATAGTCTCAAAAACCACTTCCTAGTTACTGCCATTTCTAAATTCACCTCTTTTACTAGCCACGTAAGCATTGAAATATATATATCCCTTTCATGCTCTCCTCCATAAGGACCTAAAAATGCTTTTTTTTCAAGAAGATATTCAGTTATGGCAACATGTTTTTTTGAAAAATCTAGGCTTAAGGATGTTTCATTTTCAGAGTTTAAAGAGTTTACATCTACACCCTTTGAAATCATTCGCTTAAAAACACAATCTAGACCTTTTTTTAGCATCCAAGTGTAATATTGTATTATTATAAGGATCAGAAATAATTATATTGGCACCATTTTCAATTATTAGCCTGAAAACATCAACCTGTCCAAAAGAGACAGAACATAATAATGGTGTCATATTCAACTCATTGAGAGCATTTATAATGGCACCCTTTGAAATCAGTAGCTTACAAACATTTACTTTTCCATGATAAGCAGCACAGTGTAGCGGTGTGTCACCAACCGGATTAAGTAAATCTATATCGGCACCATTATTTATCAGTACCTCACAAATATCTATGAGTCTTCTTTCAGCAGCATCGTGTAACGGTCTTGAATCCCATTGATAAACATTGTTTAAGGATTTTATATTGGTGCCACATGAAATCAGCAGCTTACAAATATCTACTTTTCCTAGCAAGGCAGCAATGTCTAATGGAGTTTCATTGTATTTTTTTAGGGCATGTACCCTGGCACCGTTTGCAATGAGCAGCTTACAAACAGGTAATTGTTCATCTTTAGCATCCGTTGACATCGGAAAAACAGAGTCAAAATTTCTAAGATCAGGCCAGGATTCATGAAGACTCAAATCAGATCTGTTTTTTGGAACGAGTAGCCACATGTAAAGGTGTGTCATTTTCAAGATTTACAGAATTTATGCTGGCACCATTTGAAATAAGCAACCTACAAATATCAAACTTTCCTTGCTGTGCATACAAATGTAAGGCTGTGTTATTCCAACGATCGGAGGCATTTATATCGTTACCACTTTGAAATCTTTAAAATTTTTGTAATCTTAAAATTTTTTGGCATTTTTTTAGTTTGAATTAAAAAGTTAAAATTGTTACCCAAATTCTGTAAATTTTTTTGCAATTTACATAATAAGTTTATTGATTCTGAACTAACAACTAAATACATAATTTTTCGATTTTCCGCCAAAACAAGTTTGGTTCAAGGAGACAATTAGAAATTTGAACTCAAAAACAGAATAAAACTACCTTACATTTAATTCACATACACTCACAAAAACTTTTTATAAATAAATTCTGGCTCAAAATTCATACTGAATTGGCCCCCTAGGACAATCCTACGAAAGAGGCAATAAATAACACTGTTAATAACATCACAGAGTAGTGGTCCTCCTTTTTCCAACCAGCATAAACAAAAATTATAAAATTTGCAATTTCAGTTAATGCTGGGTGGTACATGGAGGGCCGCCTCTATGTGATGTTATTAACAGTGTTAGTTAATGTTTTCTCAATAGGATTCACCTAGGAGGCCTAATCAGTATGAATAAAGAGCCATACTTTATTTTTAAAATGTATTTGTGAGTTGATTTAAATTAAATATTAAGATAATTTTATTCCATCTCTGAGTTCAAATTTATAATTGTCTCCTCGAACCAAACTTTTTTTGTTCGTAAATGCGAACCTAAAGTACGTATCTCTATAACGTTGTGCTATGTTTTTATGTTGAAAAACAGTTTCAAAAAATTATGTATTTTAATTGCCAGTTCAGAATCAATAAAGTTAATATGTAAACTACAAAAATATTTACAATGTCTGAGTAGCTGCTTTGTCTTTTTAATTCAAACTTAAAATTTTAAAAATAGTTTTATTTTTAGTTAGGTTTAATGAATTCGACATTTCATTTTATTACTAAATCTTTGAATCTAATTCAAAATGGCAAATGTTACAAAGAAAATACTGGTCAAAGGACAACTAGATAATCAAAGGGTAGAAGAGCAATTTCTGCTTCACAGTTCTAATAATTTGAAAGAAGCTGAAAATATAAAAAGAATAATTGAAGTTACAAACATAACCTTAACCAAGAAGTTCCGTGAAAAGGAATTAGAATTCCATGATAAATATGGGTCTTCACATTCAAATGCAAGATCCATTATGGCCTTCCATGGAACAAAAAACCTTGAAGCTATAGACTCAATTCTTGAGTCTTTTTGTTCCATGGAAGGCCATAATGGATCTTAAAGCAATGGATCTTAGCAACTAAAGGAAAATTGAGTATTTGTAATCTGTTGATTTCAAATGGTGCCAACGTAAATGCCTTAAACAAATGGAATCAAACCCCGTTACTCTATGGTGCTGAGCGAGGAAAAATAGCCATTTATAGGCTGTTGATTTCAAGTGATGCCGATATAAATGCCTCCGATCGTTGGAATAACACAGCCTTACATTTGTATGCACAGCAAGGAAAGGTTGATATTTGTAGGTTGCTTATTTCAAATGGTGCCAGCATAAATTCTGTAAATCTTGTAAATGACACACCTTTACATGCGGCTACTCATTCCAAAAAAAGATCTGATTTGAATCTTCATGAATCCTTTTCTGATCTTAGAAATTTTGACTCTGTTTTTCCGATGTCAAAGGATGCTAAAGATGGACAATTAACTGTTTGTAAGCTGCTCATTTTAAACGGTGCCCGGGTACATGCCCTAAACAAATACAATGAAACTCCATTAGACATTGCTGCCTCGCTAGGAAAAGTAGATATTTGTAAGCTGCTGATTTCATGTGGCACCAATATAAAGTCCTTAAACAATGTTTATCAATGGGCTTCAAGACCGTTACACGATGCTGCTGAAAGAGGACTCATAGATATTTGTGAGGTACTGATAAATAATGGTGCCGATGTAGATTTACTTAATCCGGCTGGTGACACACCACTACACTGTGCTGCTTATAATGGAAAAGTAAATGTTTGTAAGCTACTGATTTCAAAAGGTGCCAATGTAAATGATCTCAATAGGTCGAATATGACACCATTATTATGTTCTGTCTCTTTTGGACAGGTTGATGTTTTCAGGCTACTAATTGAAAATGGTGCCAATATAAATATTTCTGATGATGATAATAATACGATATTACACTTGGCTGCTAAAAAAGGTCTAGATTGTGTTTTTAAGCGAATGATTTCAAAGGGTGTAGAGGTAAACTCTTTAAACTCTGAAAATGAAACACCCTTAAGCCTAGCTTTTTCAAAAAAACATGTTGCAATAACTGAATATCTTCTTGAAAACAAAGCATTTTTAAGTCCATATGGAGGAGAGCATGAAAGGGATATATATATTTCAATGCTTACGTGGCTAGTAAAAGAGGTGAATTTAGAAATGGCAGTAACTAGGAAGTGGTTTTTGAGACCATGTAACCTTATCTTTAAAACCCATGACTTAAGTGTATTATCTCTGCAATCAATATGCCGTGATTCGATTACAAAACATATCCAAATATGCAATAATATACAAAATCTTGATATTCCTAAAACAATGAAAAACTACCTAATATATAAAGAGGAACTTAGTATTTTGTTTGAAAAAAATATATGTGCAAATATCTCATCTCAACTTCAAGTTTTCTAAAGCAATTATCTGTGCAGAAGTCTCATCTCCTATGAACAAAAAATGAAAAATATCGCAAAACTGAAAAGCCAGATCAGTAGCCACTCTATCGTTAGCAGTACATTCTGTTAGTTATAATTTTTTCAATAGCTATTTATTTTTTGAAACTGTCTGGGTTGAAACGGTAGCTAACAATCAAATAGTTCGTGGTGACTAACTGTATAGTAATGGTGACTCGTCTCAATAGTAAGCGAAAGCTTAAAATACGGTATTTTCATACCAATAGATGTATCAAAAGAATCGTTTTTTTTGGCTGATTTTGAATATGTAAATTTCATTATGTTTAATTCTACCCATCAAAAGTTACGAGCTTGAGAAAGTTTGCCTTATTTTCAAAAAAAGGTGAAGGCACCCTTTGAAAGTCCTAATCCTAATAAGAACCACACAATCAGATCCAGGATATTAGAGAATATTACTGTAGTTCCTTCAAGCTTCTATCTGCAAAAATATGAAATTTTGTATTTTTGCCATAACAAAGATCACGGATAGATGTTTATTATTTGTTTGTTTTTTCTCCAGGGTTGATCGTATTAATCCAGTGGTCCTAGAATGCCACGAAAGGATGCTTTCGAACGGAAATTAAGAGTGTTAGTGCTCTTTTAAATAAAAAAAAAACGAATCACTTTTTACCAAAAAAAAATATTTTTTTGTTTCCCCATACTGAAGTTTTTTCAAAGATATTTGATTTTTGAACCAATGCGGGATGGATCGGTAGCTAGCAACCTAGAAAGAGACGATCACGCCCAATGTTAAGAAATGTAATAACCTATCTTTCCTTAAAATAGTCAGAAATAAAAACAAAAAGCATATCATTAGGAATTCTTTGTTTGAAACCCTTATATAGGAAACTTACTATATGTAAGCTGTATAACAACTTACCTTGTTGTTACTTGGCTGTAACAACAAGGAAAATATATTGGCTTGAAAATCAATAAAATTGGAAACTACTAAATCATTCTAAATGGACTAAATTGGGATCCCATGCCAAAAGGAAAAAATAGTGTTGGAATGTATGTAGAACCTAACGGCATTTTTTTTTCTTTTCCAAAGATAGCTTGGAACTTGAACATCTTAGATCGTAGAGTTCTTCAACGGCTCATTATTAAGGAAATTGCTCTAGGAATAGATTATTAAGGAATAGATCTAGGGCAATTTTTCATTAAAAATGATTCTTTTTTGAAAAAAAGAATCAATTTTTACACTAAAAACTATATGTCTCATATACAAAATTGATCAATGACGTCATAATAAGATAGTTCGTGGTAATGAACTGTACAGTGAAAGGGACTCGTCTCAATAGTAACTGGAAGTAAAAAACTGAATTTCGAAACCAATAGATACATAAAAAAATTGTATTTTTATGATAATTTTAAATGTATAAGTTTTTCCGGGTTGCAGCGGTAGCTAGCGCAACCTAGTAAGAAGCGATTACGTCCAAAGTTAAGAAATATAAAAACCCATAACTCATAAAATAAAATTCAGATCAAAACAAAAGGTACACCATTAGAACCGCCATGTCTGAAATCCTATATAGGAAACTTTCTGTCATTAGGCTTGAACAGCAAGGGAAATATATTGGCTTGAAAATCAAAAAAGTGGCAGGTACTACAGAATTCTGCCTTATCGGCTCCTGTTTTTCTTTCTTCTTTCCCTTCCACAGATAGCTTGGCACTAGAATATCGTAGAGAGTTGTTCAATGGTTCATTTTAAAGGAAATCTCTAGATCTACTGCCATTTGTAGCTAATTTTTTTTAATGGAATCAATATTTTACGAAAAACTTCATTTTTTTGTACAATATTGATCAATGACGTCATAGTCGTTGGAGGTAATTAGTACATAAAGGCTCCATCATCGAATAAAGCTGAAAATAAGTAAAGGACAAGTATGCCTCCATATATTCACAGTGATGTGTAATATTTCCCATTACATCTGTAAACTGTTTCAAAGTTGCCGGTCCATACCTTGGAAGCTTTTCATTAAACATGCAACAATTCTTTTGGATATTACTATGAAGTTTTGCCAAAGCATTTCTAGCGAACTTTTCAACAGAATACGCTCTTTCAGAGAGAATTTTAATCTGTAATTTTGAATAATTTTCGTAATCCCGGTTAAACTTTCGTAAAATATTTCTCAATTTACAAAAATCAGCCTGCATTGTTGTCATCTTTTTGGACTTCTGAATTTAATTCTCAGCTTTGTCCTTATGTGTTCTTTGCAGCTTGTGTAAACTACAAAAATGTCCATGGTATCCGATTAATAGTTTGAATATTTCAATTCAAGCTAGAAAAATACCTTAAAAATTTTTATAATAAAGAACGACCTCTTGCCTATACTAAATTTTATATGCCACTTAATTATAGCATAGGTTAGTAATTCCTTTCATTAAAAAAGCTCTTAATATAGCATAAATTTAACTCTATTATCAATGTGCCACTCCTCTAAAACTACTTGCTTGGACCCCTCTCGTCCCGTCGTTCTTTAATTTATGCATGTTATTGCTCATTCTTTATCCCTTTGTAAGCCTTTTCATGTTTTGTTTTTCCATTCGCATAGTCCTGTCTCAAAACGTTGCGTTTTCGTTAAGAGCTCTCAGAAATACCTCAACAATGCCTAAAAATTTTCATCTAATATCAAACCCCATTCGCTGGAATTGCTTGCTTGGAGCCCATCACCTTTCTATAATACATGAGTTTTTTACGATAGAATAAAAGTTCAAAATGGGGATAAAATCCTTTTAATAGACAGTGTATAATAAATTTCACAAAAAAATACCAGATATTTCGGTCACATATACAGTGACCGTCATCAGTAGTAAAACAGTAATTTTACTACTGATGACGGTCACTGTATATGTGACCGAAATATCTGGTATTTTTTGTGAAATTATACACTGTCTATTAAAAAGGATTTTATCCCTATTTTGAACTTTTATTTAATCATCATGGAAAGGTAGTGTGGTCTCTGAAATTATCTATGAGTCTTTTACATATATTACGACAAGGCTTTTTTCATCCTTTATTTTTTGTTTGTCGTTTTTAACTTTTTCTGTGTTTTTAATATTGTTTGTAAATTTTTTTGAAATAATATAACTTTTATTTACAAAGTCTGTGTTTTTAAGATTTACTGTTTAGGATGAGTAAAGACTTTATAGAATTTAAGCACCCCTTAGTCTTTATTACTAAAAATACCTTGAGAATAATTGTCTCCGAGAGCTTGCCAAATTTTGACAGTAACAAGTCATTCCCGCGTATGCCAAAAATGGGGAATCTCAGGTGTCACGCACAAGGTTAATTTTAGAATATAATGAGTAGGACAAAATATTAGGAATGGCTTGTCAGTTCTCTCGGTTAGGGCACAAATTTGTTGCATGGGAAAGACCTTTCAAGTCCTGGCGGGGTCAAGAACTAAAGAAAAAGAAAGAAACAACTAAATAAACAGAAACAAACGCTTTGAACGTTTTGAGCGTAAAAAATATGCCAAGTAAGTTTTACGTGAGAGTGATATAAGCACACATTGTGTAAGATGCGCTGGCCTTACATTAAATGTATGCCGCCATTAAGTTAAGGAAAGAAAAACGTGTTGAGCGTTTCAGGCGAAAAATGAAATGTCAAAAAGCTATTATCTGACAGTGATGTGGACCGACTTTGCATAAGTTGTTTGCTGGCGTTACATAAAGTGTGTGCCGCCATTAAGTTAAACAAAGAAAAAACGCTTTGAATGTTTCGGGTGAAAAGAAAACGCCAAAAAATATTACGTGACAGTGATAGTTGCACAATCGTTACGTAAGTTGTGTGCTGTCGTTAAGTTACACGTGGGGATTCCCTCATGGGTTTCTGTCACATGGATACATAAAATTGCGTGAAGCACATTAGACCTGAGGGTTTGAAACGGGGTAAGTCGTTTGACGTCATTGGAGTCCAGAGGGAAGTGTCATGGGAATCTTGGCAACTGTGTTCCCTTTAATAGAACCGGTGACCACGTTGCAAAAGTGTGACAGCTTGAGGGGTTGTTAGCTCCAGTTATCTAATGTGCTAAATATGGCGGTTGCCAAGGGGTAATATTGAACATATTCCATAATGACCGTCTAAGGTTTTTAATAGAAAAACATCGTTGGGAAGTAGAAACATGGGTGGCATATGTTAGTAACTCCATTTATTATCAAACATGTCCAAACCGACAAACATAACCAACAAACATAATCAACAAACATAACCAACAAACTTAATCAACAACATAACCAACAACCAACAAACATAACTAACAACCAACAATCAAAACCATCAACTAACTTGTGTATTATCCCAACCAAACTCCGATCAATCATATGCATACGCCTGGAATCCCAGGAATCTTGCCAGGGCTGTTATGGGAATTTTGTCAGGGGTGGGAATCTTGCCAGGGCCGTCATGAGAATTTTGCCAGGGGTGGGAATCTTGTCAGGGCTGTCATGGGAATCCGGGGAGGGCTGTCATGGGATTTGAAGATAAGTCATTACTTTTGGTATTGTGCACGCGCGAAAGTGGAGTCATGACAAAAAGTCTACGACTGATATTTTCCAAAAATCTTTAATAGAGAGTATAAGAATTTTCCATTCTGTATAATATTAATGCTGTAGTAAGAGCAGGGGCGTAGATAAAGTATTTTTATTGGGGCGGGGGCAAGAGGGGGTGCTATTGAAGTAAAAGATATTCAAGCGGTAGTGAAGAAAAGGGATAATTTAAATAATAAGCTACTTGGTGAATTTAAAAAAAAACTACGCAATACGTTATAAACAACAAACACACATTATACAATCATAAATACAAGTGCTGATGCTCAGCTCTTACTAAAATTGTCATCAATGAGCTGCTGCATACAACAGTAGTTCCCCACATTTAAATAGCGACCGTATTTCAAATTTGAAAATATTCGAAAAATAAAGTTAGAGTTGTTAATTTATCCGTTGGAAGTTGTTTGACAAAGAATGCCCAAAAAATCTGAACAATTTTTGGCGTAATTGCGGCAGGAATTTTAAATTAATTAAAAATTGCCAGGGATGTCATTTAGAAGGGAAAATTGACGCTTAGAGTTTGAAAATTACCTTCCCTTATTGTATCTTCGTTAAAAAAATTATCATAAAAATTACACCAAAGTTTTTATTGTGTAAATCAGGGTATGGTGGGTATACGTTTCAGGAGGGATTACACTCAATATCGTTTTTATGTGTATAGTTTCCATCACAAGCAAAGCTCGGTCTCCTAGTGCAGCATGATAAAACTGATAATAATAGAAACAGAGAATGGGTTGGTACCGCTTATGTGAGCACCCAAAAAAGAAATTCTAAATTGTAAGAAAAATTTATTTTTTCGAAATTCACTTTATTCTATTCTCAGCAGACATTTCTTACATCACGCTGATGCACGGATAAATGTCCCACAAGTAGCGCTGGCGTTGTGTGAGATGCGCCTAATCTCACTCATAATTCGTGGCACATTTATGTCAATTCTTTTTTGGACCTGGTTAAAAGAAATATTTAGAAAAACGAAAATAGCAAGAAGTCAGCACAGTATCCGGGTTGCAGCAGTAGGTAGCAACCTAGTAAGAGACGATCCCGTCCCATAGTAATAACTACAATACTCCATAACTCTGAAAAAATAGTGTCAGATGAAAACAAGAAGTACACTATTAGAATCTTGCATAACATACTAGACCTGTTCCCGGTTGGGAATAATCACTTGTAACTGAGCACGGTAAACACGTGGGTGTTACTTAATGGAGGTGCACACATGGGTGTTACGTAATGGTGGTGCAAATGTGGGATACTACGTTTTGACAGTGCACACGAGGGTGTTACATAATGACTGGGCAAACGTGGGATGTGACGCAATCTTACACGTAGGGGTTTTACGTAATGATGGCACATACTTGGATGTTACGTCATGACGCCGCATACGTGGGGTGTTACATAATACTTTGATACGTATTTGAGTGTTACGTAATGACAATGTACACGTGGGGTTTTACATAATAGTATTCGAGATTTAATTTTTCTTTCAATATGTTTTTCTCAGGGAGCCTTTGTATTCTAATGATTTTTGTCTCCATTAGGACTCGCAAAGCCCTTTGCATCCAACAGATTGAGCATTAACCAGTTCGACTATGAACCGCTTTCTAATATTTTGGTTCGGCTAATACATTCTAAGAAATAACCAATCCCAGGCAAGGGGAGCGTCCCTCTTCATGCATACTAGAATGAGCAAATGCTTTCCAACCTATTTACGCATGTAAGCTCCAGGCATCCCAATCATATTTATTTTAGCTCCACTGGATACAACTGTCTGTTACAGGGTTATTTATTTCCTAATATGATCTAGACAGGTTAAGTTACGTAGCAGGTATTACGTAGCATTGGTTTTAGATATTCTATTACGTAAATTATTACGTATTGAAGATTTGTCATGGAACAAGAAACCACCGGAGGAACCTAGAAACCAATTCAACTGGCATCCAACCATCTAATTCAACCAGGGCCCTAGCAAGCAATTCTCAGGCACAAATATCCAATTCAACCGGGGCCTTATCGAGCAATGCCAACAAGGGGTGCCTAACCTAACTAACAGAGGACCCAGAAACCAATTAAACTGGTACCCAAGCATCTAAATCAACCAGGGCCCTAGTGAGCAATTCCAATTGGGGAGGGCGGGCTAACTTAACCGCTGGAGGACCCTAGCAACCAATTCAACCAAGGCACATGGCCCTATCGAGCAATGCCAATAGGGGGTGCATGTTGGCATTGTTGGCATTCATGGAACAAGAAACCACCGGAGGACCCTAGCAACCAATTCCACTGGTACCCAAGCATCTAATTCAACCAGGGAAATAGTGAGCAATTCTAACGGGAGGGGGCCTAACCGCTGGAGGACCCTAGTAGCCAATTCAACCAAGGCACAAATATCCAATTCAAACAGGGCCCTATTGAGCAATGCCAACAGGGGGGTTCCTAACCTAACTACCGGAGGACCCTAGTAACCAATTCAACCGGGGCCCAAGCACCCAATTCAACTGAGGGCCCTAGCAAGCGATTCCAATTGGGAGCCCTAACATAACCACTGGAGGATCCTAGCAACCCATGCAACCGGGGGCCCCAAGCATCTAATACAAACCGGGCCATAGCAATCATTATAATAAAGAACGACCTCTTGCCTATACTAAATTTTATATGCCACTTAATTATAGTATAGGTTAGTAATTCAACAGATTGCTTGGCACTGGAACATCGTAGAGAGTTATTCAATGGCTCATTTTAAAGGAAATTAATGTAAAACAAATTATTTTTATTACATTAAGAAATTTTAATTATGTTCCTTAAGAAATCATCATAAGTAAAAATTTCCCATAAGGAAATCAAGCCAACTGGGTGAGAGCTATCCCAACCTCTAGACCATATAGAATATATTAAAATATACGATTAATGAAGTTTATGTAAAAGAACAAATTATAAACCTAGTTAGCTGCCTGATTATTTGAGAATCGTCTCTTACTATTCCAAAGAAGAAAAAGCCGTAGGCTTTTTCCTGTTTGTAATTTATAATCCGGGTTCAAGCAGTAGTTATAGTAAAATCCGGGTTGCAGCGGTAGCTAGCAACCTAGTAAGAGACAATCACGTCCAATGTTAAGAAATATAAATTCCGGGTTGCAGCGGTAGCTAGCAACCTAGTAAGAGATATAATAAAGATCAAACTCTTCCCTATACTAACTTGCATACGCAACTTCACTATAGTTAAGATTACAGTATTTATATTTTTTTACATTAAAAGACGATCACTGAAATAACAAACCATTCCATACATTGGACTTAGTTAGCTACTTGATTGTTTGAGTTTCGTGTCTTACTATTTAAAAGAAGAAAAAGCCGTAGGCTTTTTCCTGTTTGTATTTATAGTTAAAAAACGAACTAAAGTCCAAAGAAACTGAACACTGTGGTTCATTCATATTATCTTCATTATTTTAGCTAGAATGTAAATAAACAAGTTTCTTTTTTAAATTTTAAATTGAAAAGATAGTGCTTTTAATTCAACATATTAAAAGTTCTTCCCGACGGGGAATCGAACCCCCTTCTCGCAAGTAAAAAGTGGGCATACTTACCATTAGACTATCGATGACTTATAAAATAAAAGTTACATATAAGATATGATAGCAATTTTTTAATCCGGGTTACATAAAGGCTCGATCATCGAATTTTTACATTAAAGAACGAACTTTAGTCCATAGTTTATATTAAAGGACGATCATTAGAAAAGCACAACATTGCATATACTGGACTGAGTTAGTTTTTCAGTTTAGAATCGCTAAAGTTTTTCCGGGTTGTTACATAAAGGCTCGATCATCAAATTTAAGCTGAAACTAAGTAAAGGAAAATTATGCCTCCATATATTCACAGTGATGTATAAGATTTCCCATTACATCTGTAAACTGTTCCACAGTTGCCGGTCCATACCTTGGAAGCTTTTCACTAAACATGCAACATTTCTTTTGGATATTCCTATGGAGTTTTGCGAAAGCATCTCTAGCTGACTTTTCAACAAGTTCTATTCTTTCAGAGATATTACAGTAAAGATCGATCTCTCGCCCATAGTAACTGAGATATGGTGGTTCCAGGGGTAGCTGCAAGATATCTAAATTGTAGCGGTATCCGGGTAGCAGCGGTAGCTAGCAACCTAGTAAGAGACGATCAGTCCAATGTTCAAAATAAGAAAAAGCCATAAGCTTTTTCCTGTTTGTTATCTGGGTTGCGGTGGTAGCTAGCAACTTAGTAAGAGAAGTTACATTAAAAGACGATCCCTGAAATAGCAAACCATTCCATACATTGGACTTAGCTACTTGATTGTTTTCCGGGTTGCAGCGGTAGCTAGCAACCTAGTAAGAGACGATCACGTCCAATGTTAAGAAATATAAAAACCCCTAACTCCTAAAAAAAGAGTCAGATCAAAACAAAAAGTACACCATTAGAACCGCCTTGTCCAAAACCCCTGTATAGGAAACTTTCTGTCCCTTGGCTTGAACAGCAAGGGAAATATATTGGCTTGAAAATCAAGAAAATTGACTTTTACCACGTTATTCTCGTCAAAAGGGATATTTTTTTCTTTTTTTTTTTCTTTCTTTTCCAGAGATAGCTTGGCACTGGAACATCGTAGAGGGTTGTTCAATAGCTCATTTTAAAGGAAATTAATTGGGTTAAAAACCTTTTGTAACTAAAATAAATTATTTCTAAAAGAGAATAAATTTTTCCAATAAAAACTGTATTTTTGATGCAGTGACGTCATAATTACTATATAAGATCATCATAGTTTTATATTAGAGCTATGACGTGAATAGAGTGATTACAGTAAGGAATCATTATAATGAATAGTCAAGTTAGTATAGCCGTTAGAATACGTTTATCAAAATCTATTTATCCGTATATACACAGATTTGTGGAAAAATCAAATCAATGAATACCTTACTACAGCACAATGGATGAAAGTGTGCCTCATGATTCGAGGTTTGCGGGTTCAAATCCACCTGTAGTAAGGGATCAATATTAAACGATTGGCTTTTCCTTCTTTAAAAGAAGATTACATTAAGAGACGATCATTGGAATAACAAACTATTGCATAATTTGGACTTAGTTAGCTACTTGATTGTTTGAGGTGCGTCTCTTACTATTTCAAAGAAGAAAAAGCCGTAGGCTTTTTCCTGTTTGTAATCATACAGCATAGAATCTGGGTTGCAGCGGTAGCTAGCAACCTAGTAAGAGACGATCAGTCCAATGTTACGAAATCCGGTTTGCATTGGTAGTTTACAGTAAAGAACGATCTCTCACCCTTAGTAACTGATATATGGTGATTCCAGGGGTATTTACATTAAAAGACGTTACTACTAGAACCACCTTGTCTAAAACTCCTATATAGCAAACTTACCGTCCCTTTGCTTGAATAAGAAGGAAAATAAGTTGTTTGAAAATCAAGAAAATTGACTTTACCACGATATTCTTCACAAACGACATCCGGGTTGCAGCGGTAGCTAGCAACCTAGTAAGAGACGATCACGTCCAATGTTAAGAAATATAAAAACCCATAGTTTCCTAAAAAAGGAGTCAGATCAAAACAAAAAGTACACCATTAGAACCGCCTTGTCCGAAACCCCTGTATAGGAAACTTTCTGTCCCTTGGCTTGAACAGAAAGGGAAATATATTGGCTTGAAAATCGAGAAAATTGACTTTAACCACGTTATTCTCCCCAAACGGGATATTTTTTTTTTCTTTTTTTGTATCCAGAGATAGCTTGGCACTGGAACATCGTAGAGGGTTGTTCAATAGCTCATTTTAAAGGAAATTAATTGGGTTAAAAACCTTTTGTAACTAAAATAAATTATTTCTAAAAGAGAATAAATTTTTCCAATAAAAACTGTATTTTTGATGCAGTGACGTCATAATTACTATATAAGAAACGTCAAAACTGTAAATGGTCTCATTCATGAATATCACAATAAGAGACGATCACGTCCAAACATAACAATAAAGAACGAACTCTAATTAAATTTTGTTAGAGCTATGATGTGAATAGACAAACACGAAATTATATTGTTGTTTCTGAAGACGTCATGAAATAATATCATTGCGCTATGACGTCAATAAAATCATTACCTTGTGACGTCATAATTACTATATAAGAAGCTTCAGAACTGTAAAAGTTCACATTCATAATTACATAATGGTTTCAATCAAGCAAGCTGCACGGATATTGAAAAAACAGTACTACACAAACAACAGAGATAGTATCTTGAAAAGAAAAAAACAAAGGTATTCAACCGACCAGGCATATCGAGAAGTAATAATTGAGAGAGCAAAACAAAGGTATTCAACCGACCAGGCGTATCGAGAAGTAATAATTGAGAGAGCAAAAGAAAACAGCAAGATGTGTTATCACAATGATGAAGATTATAGACATGCAAAAATTGAGACAGCCAAACAAAAGATCAAGGAACGGTATGGTAATGATGAAGATTACCGAAACAAACATAAGAAAAAAGTTGCTACCAGAATAATGGGTAGATACTGGGGTGACAAAAGCTATAATGAAAAAATTAAATTCTCTGCGAGGTTGTACCGAAGAACGCATAAGGACAAAGGGAAAAATTACATTCAGAAATATAAGAAGATGGCAAAAATGCAGGCTGATCTTCGTAAATTGAGAAACATTTTACGCATGTTTTACCAGGATCACGAAAAGTATTCAAAATTACAGATTAAAATTTTATAATAAAGAACGAACTCTTGCCTATACTAAATTGCATACTCAACTTAATCATACTTAATGATATAGTAATGATATGGTTTTATTGATAGCTGAATTACAAATTTATAATAAAGAACGACCTCTTGCCTATACTAAATTTTATACGCCACTTAATTATAGTATGGGTTAGTAATTCAACAGATAGCATGGCACTGGATCCGGGTTGCAGCGGTAGCTAGCAACCTAGTAAGAGACGATCACCTCCAATGTCAAGAAATATAAAACCCCCCAACTCCTAAAAAAAGAGTCAGATCAAAACAAAAAGTACACCATTAGAACCGCCTTGTCCGAATCCTCTATAAAGGAAACTTACCTCCCTTTGGCTTGAATAACAAAGAAAATATATTGGCTTGAAAATCAAGAAAATTGACTTTTACCACGTTATTCTCCACAAACGGGATATTTTTTTCTTTCCGCTTTTTCTTTCTGCTCAGCTAGCTGGGCACTGGAAAATCATAGAGAGCTGTATAATAGCTCATTTTAAAGGAAATTGCAACATCTAGTCACTTTTGTATTTAAAAATAAAATACTTTTTAAAGTAGAATCAATTTTGTCAAAAAAATTGCATTTTTGATGTATTTTCATACTGCAGTCTTTTCAAAGATATTTGAATTTTGAAGCAATAAAACAGTCCATGTAATGAACTCTATAGTAATAATAGCTACTTGTCTCAATAGTAACCGAAACTCCTGGAACCAAAATTTTCTTTTTTGGCTTAATCGCTAAAATTATTATGTAAACTGCAAAAATATTTATGATGCCTAATCAGTAATAGTAATTTTTTAATTTAATCCGGGTTGCAGCGGTAGCTAGCAACCTAGTAAGAGACGATCACGTCCAATGTTAAGAAATATAAAAACCCATAGTTCCTAAAAAAGGAGTCAGATCAAAACAAAAAGTACACCATTAGAACCGCCTTGTCCGAAATTACATTAAAGAACGAACTTTCATCCATAGTAATTGAAGTATTATAAGAAATCATTATATAGATAATGCATTTTCCTTAATGATTAATATTAGACATAAATTAAAATCTTGTTTGGGGTAAAAGAGCAGTGATTAGATTTTAAACCATAATTACTTTCTGAAAAATTAGGGCCCGACCGGATTCGAACCGGTGACCTATCGATCTGCAGTCGATGGCACTACCTCTGAGCTAAGAACCCATTTTGTTAAGAGAGAATTAAAGATGTTTACATGAATATTAGATATAAATTAAATTACAGTAGAGAACAAACTTCCAGCCCATAGTAACTAAAATAAGATTATAATTAATGTTAAAGATTGATAAATGACATTTTTTTGTGAGGAGTTTTACATTAAGGAACGAACTGTAGCCCATAGTAACTGAAGTAACCAAAATTACAATAAAGAACGACACCTAGCCCATGTTAACTGAAGCACAAATAGGGATTATGTAATCAAGGTTGCAGCGGTAGCTAGCAACTTAGTAATTTTATTTAACTGCAAACTGCAAAAATATTTATGATGTCTGAGAAATAATTTTTATTTTTTAATTCGAACCAGAAAAATACCTGAAAATTTAAAAATTAGTTTGATTTTTCTTTCGCTTAAAGTGACTCGTTACGCCATTTTATCGGGTATAAGTAGATTAATCCAGGTTGCAGCGGTATCCGTTTACATTAAAGAACGAACTTTAGTCCATAGTAACTGAAGTTATATTAAAAAACGATCATTAGCAGATCATACATAAGGGATCGATACTGTAAATTGGAATTTTGTAAGTATCGATGGTATCATCCGGGTTGCAGCGGTAGCTAGCAACCTAGTAAGAGACGATCACGTCCAATGTTAAGAAATATAAAAACCTATAGCTCCTAAAAAAGGCGTCAGATAAAAACAAAAAGTACACCATTAGAACCGCCTTGTCCAAAACCCCTGTATAGTAAAATTTCTGTCCCTTGGCTTGAACAGCAAGGGAAATATATTGGCTTGAAAATCAAGAAAATTGACTTTATAACCACGTTATTCTCCACAAACGGCATATTTTTTTCTTTCTCTTTTTTTCCTGTTTTCCAGAGGTAGCTTGGCACTGGAACATCGTAGAAAGTTGTTCAATAGCTCATTTAACAGGAAATTAATCAAGTTACAAATCTATAGTAACTAAAATAAATTATTTTTAAGAGAGAATAAATTTTTCCACCAAAAACTGCATTTTTGATGTCTTTTCATATTGCAGTCTTTCAAACATAATCGTATACCAGCAGTAAGATTTGAACCCACAGCTCCGAAGAGACTGGTGGCTAACACCAGCACCTTGAACCACTCGGCCAATCTGCCTCTCATAACTATATATATGTATGTGAATTTGGGTTGCAGCAGTATCCGGGTTGCAGCGGTAGCTAGCAACCTAGTAAGAGACGATCACGTCCAATGTTAAGAATTATAAAAACCCATAGTTCCTAACAAAGGAGTCAGATCAAAACAAAAAGTACACCATTAGAACCGCCTTGTCCGAAACCCCTGTATAGGAAACTTTCTGTCCCTTGGCTTGAACAGCAAGGGAAATATATTGGCTTGAAAATCAAGAAAATATAATAAAGAACGACCTCTTGCCTATACTAAATTTTATAGGCCACTTAACTATAGAGTATAGGCTAGTACAGTTATATTTAAGGTCAATATATTAAAATTTTCCATTAAAAGACGATCATTGGAATAAAAACTCATTACATACATTTGATTTAGTTATTACATTAAGGAACAAACTGTAGCCCATAGTAACTGAAGTAACCAAAAACTGCATTTTTGATGTCTTTTCACACTGCAGTCTTTCAAACATAATCGTATACCAGCGGTAAGATTTGAACCCACGCCTCTGAAGAGACTGGTGGCTAACACCAGTGTCTTGGACCACTCGGCCAGGCTGCCTCTCATAAATAAATGTATATGTGAATTTGGGTTTAGCAGTAGCTAGCAACCTAGTCCGGGTTGCAGCGGTAGCTAGCAACCTAGTAAGAGACGATCACCTCCAATGTTAAGAAATATAAAAACCCGTAGCTCCTAAAAAAAGAGTCAGATCAAAACAAAAAGTACACCATTAGAACCGCCTTGTCCGAATCCTCTATAAAGGAAACTTACCTCCCTTTGGCTTGAATAACAAAGAAAATGTATTGGCTTGAATATCAAGAAAATTGACTTTAACAAGGTTATTCTCCCCAAACGGGATATTTTTTTCTTTCCGCTTTTTCTTTCTGCTCAGCTAGCTGGGCACTGGAAAATCATAGAGAGCTGTATAATAGCTCATTTTAAAGGAAATTGCAACATCTAGTGCCTTTTGTATTTAAAAATAAAATACTTTTTAAAGTAGAATCAATTTTGTCAAAAAAATTGCATTTTTGATGTATTTTCATACTGCAGTCTTTTCAAAGATATTTGAATTTTGAAGCAATAAAACAGTTCATGGTAATGAACTCTATAGTAATAATAGCTACTTGTCTCAATAGTAACCGAAACTCCTGGAACCAAAATTTTCTTTTTTGGCTTAATCGCTAAAATTATTATGTAAACTGCAAAAATATTTATGATGCCTAATCAGTAATAGTAATTTTTTAATTTAAACAACAAAAATACATGAAAATTCTAAAATTAGTTTTGCTTTTTGTCTCCTGGAAGAAATTTTTTTTTCATCTCAGTTTATAATAAAGATCGAACTCTTCCCTATACTAACTTGCATACGCAACTTCACTATATTTAAGATTACAGTATTTATATTATACATCATTATAGATTATAAAAGGTTCAAATGTTCGAAGATTATAGAGTTAAAAATTTTCCCACGCCGGGAATCGAACCCGAGCCTGTTAAGTGAAAGTTAACTATCCTGGCCACTAGACCATATGGAACCATAAAGAAGTATGATTTAAGAGCCATATGCGTATTATTATTTCACCATACCAATTATAATAAGGCCAAAACAAAATCGTCGACTTGCAACCTTACTTTTGACACATTAGTTAAATCTTCATCAGGCTTAAAAAATTTTTTGCTAGTTTTACATGAAAGAACGAACCTTAGCCCATAGTAGCAGAAATAAGAATATCTAGGTTGCAGCGGTAGCTAGCAACCTATTACATAATCCGGGTTTAAGTGGTAGCTAGCAACCTAGTAAGAAACGCCAAATTAAAAGATGATCATTAGAAGAACAAACAATTGCTTATATTGGACTTAGTTAGCTGCCTGATTCTTTGAGGTTTGTCTCTTACTATTCCAAAGAAGAAAAAGCCGTAGGCTTTTTCCTGTTTGTAATAATACATTAAAAGATAACCATATGTGACGTAATAAGTGAATGCAATATTTATACACGTTCATCTTTCGACAAGTATTGCATTAAACAACGAGCTATATCCGGGTTGCAGCGGTAGCTAGCAACCTAGTAAGAGACGATCACGTCCAATGTTAAGAAATATAAAAACCCATAGTTCCTAAAAAAGGATTTACATTAAAAGACTATCATTGGAATAACACACCATTGCATACATTGGACTTAGTTAGCTACTTGATTATTTGAGGTTCGTCTCTTGCTATTTCAAAGAAGAAAAAGCCATAGGCTTTTTCCTGTTTGTTATAATAAGGGACGAACTCTAGCATATAGTAACTAAAATATTAAAATAAATAATTACATAAGAAATCCATCTAGTTTATTAAAAAAATACATTAAAGATCCTTATAGTTTTGCAATAAGAAACGTACTGTAGCCCATAGTAACTGGGGTAATAAATTTACATATATAATTATAATAAAGAACGACCTTTTGCCTATACTTTATAATAAAGAACGACCTCTTGCCTATACTAAATTTTATAGGCCACTTAACTATAGTATAGGCTAGTACAGTTATTATATTTAAGGTCAATATATTAAAATTTTCCACTAAATCCGGGTTGCAGCGGTAGCTAGCAACCTAGTAAGAGACGATCACGTCCAATGTTAAGAAATATAAAAACCCATAGTTCCTAAAAAAGGAGTCAGATAAAAACAAAAAGTACACCATTAGAACCGCCTTGTCCGAAACCTCTGTATAGGAAACTTTCTGTCCCTTGGCTTGAACAGAAGGGAAATATATTGGCTTGAAAATCAAGCAAATTGACTTTTACCACGTTATTCTCCCCAAACGGGATATTTTTTTTTTCTTTTTTTGTATCCAGAGATAGCTTGGCACTGGAACATCGTAGAGGGTTGTTCAATAGCTCATTTTAAAGGAAATTAATTGGGTTAAAAACCTTTTGTAACTAAAATAAATTATTTTCTAAAAGAGAATAAATTTTTCCAATAAAAACTGTATTTTTGATGCAGTGACGTCATAATTACTATATAAGAAACGTCAAAACTGTAAATGGTCTCATTCATGAATATCACAATAAGAGACGATCACGTCCAAACATAACAATAAAGAACGAACTCTAATTAAATTTTTACATTAAAGAACGACTAATTGAGTGTTATATAGAATCATTATATAGATTTCCGGGTTGCAACGGTAGCTAGCAACCTACTAAGAGACTATCACGCCCCATGGTAAAAATTACAGTAACGAATAACTCCTGAAAAAAGATTCAGATCAAAACAAGAAGTACACTATTAGAACTGCCTTGTCCAAAACTTCTATATAGTAAACTTGCCTTCCTTTGGCTTGAATAACAAAGAAAAAATATTTTGGTTTGAAATCAAGTTACATTAAGAACGACTAACTGAGTGTTACATAGAATCATTATATAGATGTCCGGGTTGCAGCGGTAGCTAGCAGCCAAGTCAGAGATGATCACGCCCCATAGTAGAAAACTAAAGTAACCCATAACTCCTGAAAAAAGTTATAATAAGGAACGAACTCTAGGCTATAGTAACTAAAATTAAATTAAATAATCAAACAGTTCTTGGTAACGAACTATACAGTAAAAGCGACTCGTCTCAGTAGTAATCGAAACTCTAAAATGGAGTTTTAATATTAATAGATGAATCAAATGAATTGGATTGTTATGCTGATTTTAAATATGTAAGTTTAACAAGTATACTCATATCCATCAAAAGTTAAGAGCCTGAGAAAATTTAGCCTATTTTCAAGAAAAGGTAAAAACATCAATTAAAACTAAAAGACTCGTAATGAAAATCACACCATCATATTCAGCGTATTAGAGAACGTTATTTCCATTAAAAGATGATCACTGGAATAACAAACCATGACAAACGAATGGCAATGATTCGATTTGTAATGCCTTGTCTTATGATTGTCAGATTAGGGCAGGTAACTGCATTGAAGAGACCTAGAACATTAAATAAAGAACGAACTCTAATTACATTTTGTAATCATGAAATATAAAATATAGTAATATAAAATATTACTAAAGGCCATATATGACGTAATGAGCGACTTGACGTAAAAATTGAAAAAAATTATAGCAAAGAACGAACTCTAGCCCTTATTAACTGAAACATTAAATTAAAATGCATCATTATATAGATGATGAATTTTCCTTAGTCATCATAATAGAGAGTTGTGTAATGGCTCATTTTAATTACGATAAGGTACGAACTGAACCCATAGTAACTTAAGTATTAAATCAAACAGTTCGTGGTCCTTATAGTAAAGAACGACCTCTTGCCTATACTAAATAGTAGATCGATGTCAGTCAAGGGGATCTATTGTAGTACAAATTAATATAAGTTTTTAATAATGAAGAACAACCTCTTGCCTATATTAATTTAAAACTGAGTTTCTTTTTTAAACTCTAACTTTAAGAGTTACTACTTTAAATTCAATATTTTAAAAATTCTCTCCAACGGGGAATCAAACCCGGGTCTTCCGCGTGACAGACATTACAGTAAAGAACGAACTTCAGCCCATAGTAAATAAAATAAGATTACAATTTATGACTCAAACAGATAATATTTTTGCTTTGGTCTATCGGCCACGCTGCCTCACATAACTATGTGAATATCTTATAATAAAGAACAAACTCTAGGAGAAAAAAAAACTCTAGGAGAAATCTCGAAAAGAAAAAAGCAAAGGTATTCAACCGACCGGGCGTATCGAGAAGTAATAATTGAGAGTGCAAAACAAAACAGCAAGAAGTGTTGTCACAATGATGAAGATTATAGACATGCGAAAATTGAGACAGCCAAACAAAAGATCAAGGAGCGTTATCAAAATGATGAAGATTACCGAATCAAATATGAGAAAAAAGAAAAGCAAAGGTATTCAACCGACCAGGTGTATCGAGAAGTAAAAATTGAGACAGCCAAACAAAACATCAAGGAGCGTTATCAAAATGATAAACTTTATAGAGAAGCAACAATTGAGCAGGCTAGACAAAAGATCAAGGAGCGTTATCACAATGATGAAGATTACCGAAAAATATATAAGAAAAAAGTTGCTACCAGAATACTGGGTAAATACTGGGGTGACAAAAGCTATAATGGAAAAATTAAATTCTCTGCGAGGTTGTACCGAAGAACGCATAAGGACAAAGGGAAAAATTACATTCAGAAATACAAGAAGATGGCAAAAATGCAGGCTGATCTTCGTAAATTGAGAAATATTTTACGAATGTTTAACCAGGATCACGAAGAGTATTCAAAATTACAGATTAAAATTCTCTTTGAATTATAATAAAGAACGACCTCTTGCCTATACTAAATTTTATAGGCCACTTAACTATATTATAGGTTAGTAAAGTTTACATAAAGGACCGATATGGTTAATCATAAATGGTGTTTGTCAGTACGGTTTCATTTTATATAATTATCCATTATTATCTAAAATGCATTAATGTTTGGGGGTTTTGAAAATCCGGGTTGCAGCGGTAGCTAGCAATCCGGGTTGCAGCGGTAGCTAGCAACCTAGTAAGAGACGATCACGTCCAATGTTAAGAAATATAAAAACCCATAGTTCCTAACAGAGGAGTCAGATCAAAACAAAAAGTACACCATTAGAACCGCCTTGTCCGAAACCCCTGTATAGGAAACTTTCTGTCCCTTGGCTTGAACAGCAAGGGAAATATATTGGCTTGAAAATCAAGAAAAGTGGCAGCTACTACAACATTGTGCCTAAACAAGATATTTTTTTCTTTTTTTCTTTTTTTCTTTTCCACAGATAGCTTGGCACTGGAACATCGTAGAGGGTTGTTCAATAGCTCATTTTAAAGGAAATTAATTGGGTTAAAAACCTTTTGTAACTAAAATAAATTATTTCTAAAAGAGAATAAATTTTTCCACCAAAAACTGCATTTTCGATGTCTTTTCACACTCCAGTCTTTCAAACATAATCGTATACCAGCGGTAAGATTTGAACCCACGCCTCCGAAGAGACTGGTGGCTAACACCAGTGCCTTGGACCACTCGGCCAGGCTGCCTCTCATAAATAAATATATATGTGAATTTGGGTTGCAGCAGTAGCTAGCAACCTAGTAAGAGACGATCAGTCCAATACTAAGAAATATAACAAAACTCCTAAAAATAGAGTCAGATCAAAACAAAAGTACATCATTAGAATTACCTTGTCTGAAATTTATAATGAAGAACGACCTCTTACCTATACTAAATTTTTTAAGCCACTTAATTATAGTATAGGTTAGTAATTCAACAGATAGCTTCGCACTGGAACATCGTAGAGAGTTGTTCAATGGCTCATTTTAAAGGAAACTATTGGGGTCAAAAACTTTCTGTAATTAAAACAAAATGTTTTTATTACATTAAGAGATTTTAATTATGTTCCTTAAGAAATCATCATAAGAAAAAATTTCTCATACGGAAATTGAACTCAAGCCAACTTGGTGAGAGCTATCCCAACCTCTAGACCGTAGAGGATATATTAAAATATCCTATTAATGAAGTTTATGTTAAAGAACAAATTATTAACCTAGTTAGCTGTCTGATTATTTAAGGATCGTCTCTTACTATTCCAAAGAAGAAAAAGCCGTAGGCTTTTTCCTGTTTTACAGTAAAGAACGAACTTCTGCCCATAGTAAATAAAATAAGATTATAAGCTATGACTCAAACAAGTAATTTGTTTGCTTTGATCTAAAATACTGTCAGCGGTGGGATTTGAACCCATGCCTCCGAAGGGACGGGTGGCTTTTTATGTAAACTGCAAAAATATTTATGGTGTCTAACCAATAATACTAATTTTGTAATTCAAACAAGATAAATACCTGAAAATTTAAAAATTAGTTTTTTTTACAATAGTAAAGAACGAACTTCCAGCCCATTGTAACTAAAATAAGATTATAACTTTATCATGTCAAAGATTGACAATGATGTCATAATTACATAAAGGACCGACATAGTTCATCATAAATAGTGTTTTTCAATACAGTTCTAGTTTATATAATTATTATTATATCAAATGCAGTAATGTTTGGGGATTTTAGCAAAAGTTTATTTGTTAACTGAAACTATTACAGTAAAGAACATCCGGGTTGCAGCGGTAGCTAGCAACCTAGTAAGAGACGATCACGTCCAATGTTAAGAAACATAAAAACCCATAGCTCCTAAAAAAAGTCAGATCAAAACAAAAAGTACACCATTAGAACCACCTTGTCCGAAATCCCTATAAAGGAAATGTTCTGTCCCTTGGCTTGAACAGCAAGGGAAATATATTGGCTTGAAAATCAATAAAAGTGGCAGCTACTACAATATTCTGCCTAAACGGAATTTTTTTTTCTTTTTTTTCTTTTCCACAGATTGCTTGGCACTGGAACATCGTAGAGCGTTGTTCAAAGGCTCATTTTAATGGAAATTAATTGGGTTAAAAATCTTTTGTAACTAAAATAAATTATTTCTAAAAGAGAATAAATGTTTCAACTAAAAACTGCATTTTTGATGTCTGTTCATACTGCAGTCTTTTCAAAGATACTTGATTTTTTTACATAAATCATAATCATACACCAGCGGAAAGATTTGAACCCACGCCTTCGAAGAGACTGGTGGCTAAAACCAGTGCCTTGGACCACTCGGCCACGCTGCCTCCCATAATTATATATGTGAATCCGGGTTGCAGCAGTAGCTAGCAACCTAGTAAGAGACAATCAGTCCAATGCTAAGAAATATAAATTATAGTCTTAATAAAAAGCGGTATTTTGAGACTATGTATTTGCGTCTTAATGTTTTTACTAAAATCCAATTTTGACTTAATTAGACAGTGCCACCACAATACTTCCCACCTTGAGAAGAGTTGTCCCGATTCTAAATATTTTACTTTTAAAAAAACAATTTTTAATTTTGTACATTCTTCTTATACTTCCATTTTTGGGTCATTTTGTGCATACAGCCTCAATGGGTTTCTGTAGGGTCATGTTCATGGCAAAATATTATGCCATCTCCTTTCTTCAAGGATATCAATTTTTTGAATTTATCCTTGTTATTGTCTATTTTCTCTTTTATTTTTTGTCTTTAGGACGATAAACTTCTCTTTTCACCATCATTCTAATGTGCATATTCTCTTTTAGTTTGACCCATATTGGCTTAAGCATTATATTAGTGGTTTTGCTTAATTAGATTTAAAGTTATATTAGAAACTATTTGATTAATTTTAGTTCAAATTTAATTTCTAATAATACTCTAATTTATCTGGGTAATGTGGTTGATTTAACATTTATCTTCCGGGTTTAGAAATGCCTTGGATAGATTATACATAACAACTTTGGTTTTTAAACTTTCACATATTTTTCCAACACAAAGCATTTTCACATATTCTTTCAATAACTTAAAGCCATTTAGGCTACGTTGAGCTTTCTTTGGTATTTTCTAGGCTTAACTTAAATTCTGATTTTATCTCACTTGATGATGAATTGGAAGCAAAGTTCTTTAATACTGCTTACAGTTCCCAAAATATTAGTTGACCAGTCATGGTTTTGTTTCTGATGGTGTGAGCTGTTGGTATCATGGTACAATTGAACTGGTTTTGAAATCCGGGTTGCAGCGGTAGCTAGCAACCTAGTAAGAGACGATCACGTCCAATGTTAAGAAATATAAAAACCCATAGTTCTTAAAAAAAGAGTCAGATCAAAACAAAAAGTACACCATTAGAACCGCCTTGTCCGAAACCCCTGCATAGTAAAATTTCTGTCCCTTGGCTTGAACAGCAAGGGAAATATATTGGCTTGAAAATCAAGAAAAGTGGCAGCTACTACAACATTCTGCCTAAATGGGATATTTTTTTTCTTTTTTTCTTTTTTTTTCTTTTTTTGTATCCAGAGATAGCTTGGCACTGGAACATCGTAGAGGGTTGTTCAATAGCTCATTTTAAAGGAAATTAATTGGGTTAAAAATCTATAGTAACTAAAATAAATTATTTCTAAAAGAGAATAATTTTTTCCACCAAAAACTGCATTTTGATGTCTTTTCACACTGCAGTCTTTCAAACATAATCGTATACCAGCGGTAAGAATTGAACCCACGCCTCTGAAGAGACTGGTGGCTAACACCAGTGCCTTGGACCACTCGGCCAGGCTGCCTCTCATAAATAAATATATATGTGAATTTGGGTTGCAGCAGTAGCTAGCAACCTAGTAATAGACGATCAGTCCAATGCTAAGAAATATAAAAACCCAAAACTCCTAAAAATAGAGTCAGATCAAAACAAAAGTACATCATTAGAAATACCTTGTCTGAAACCCTACTAGATAAATAATGAACGTCATCATAGTTTTATATTAGAGCTATGACGTGAATAGAGTGATATAGTAAAGAACGACATCTAGCCAATGTTAACTGGAAAATAAATGGAGATTATGCAATTTTCATCGGCATCATAAAGCTAATAAAGAACAAACTTTGGGACATATTAAACTTAGTTTGATGCCTGACTCTTCAAAGTTTGTCTCTTACAATTCCAAATAAGAAAAAGCCATAGGCTTTTTCCTGTTTATGATTTTTCCGGGTTGCTTTCAAATAGTTTTTTACTTACATTAAAAGACGTTCATTGGAATAATAAACCATTGCATATATCGGACTTGGTTAACTGCTTGATTATTTGATCCGGGTTGCAGGGGTAGCTATCAACCTAGTAAGAGACGATCACGCCCCATAGTAAAAACTAAAGTAACCCATAAGTTCAAAACAAAAAGTACACCTTTAGAACCGTCTTGTTCAAAACCCCTATATTGGAAACATTCTGTCCTTTGGCTTGAACAGCAATCCGGGTTGCAACGGTAGCTAGCAACCTAGTAAGAGACGATCACGCCCCATAGTAAAAACTAAAGTAACCCATAAGATCAAAACAAAAAGTACACCATTAGAACCGCCTTGTCCGAAACCCTTGTATAGGAAACTTTCTGTCCCTTGGCTTGAACAGCAAGGGAAATACATTGGCTTGAAAATCAAGAAAAGTGGCGGGTACTACAAGATTCTGCCTAAACGGCATATTTTTCTTTCTTTCTTCTTTTCCACAGATAGCTTGGCACTGGAACATCGTAGAGAGTTGTTCAATGGCTCATTTTAAAGGAAATTAATTGGGTTAAAAATCTTTTGTAACTAAAATAAATTATTTCTAAAAGAGAATAAATTTTTCCACTAAAAACTGTATTTTTGATGTCTTTTTATGCTGCAGTCTTTTCAAAGATATTTGGTTTTTGTACATAAATCATAATCGTATACCAATGGTAAGATTTGAACCCATGCCTCCGAAGAGACTGGTGGCTAACACCAGCGCCTTGGACCACTCGGCCACGCTGCCTCTCATAACTATATATGTGAATCCGGGTTGCAGCAGTAGCTAGCAACCTATTAAGAGACGATCAGTCCAATGCTAAGTTACATTATAGAACGATCTGTAGTCCATAGTAACTGAAGTCTTCGGGTTGCAGCGGTAGCTAGCAACCTAGTAAGAGATTACATTAATCCGGGTTGCAGCGGTAGCTAGCAATTTTCTCTCAGAGACGAGCTACTTATCTCTCATCATATATATTTTAAGTATTCAAATTGAATACCTTGTAACAGTAAGGCGGATACTGCCACGCATACTAAAACTTGGGACTGAGGTTCGATCCCAGCTGTTGCAAGGATTCCAAGTATAGACCGGAACCATAGTTTATACAATAATATATGGCAATAAGCAAAAAATAGCAAAAAACAATGTCACGTCCATCGTAATGTCCTGTTATGATTTTCTCATCATTAATTTTTTACTGTAAGGAACGATTATAATTTAAGACTCAAACAAGTAATTTGTTTGCTTTGGTATAATCCAGGTTGCAGCGATAGCTAGCAACCTAGTAGGAGACGATCAGGTCCAATGTTAAGAAATATAAGAACCCATAACTCCTAAAAAAGGAGTCAGATCAAAACAAAAAGTAAGACATTAGTACCGCCTTGTCCGAAACCCCTGTATAGGAAACTTTCTGTCCTTGGGTTTGAACAGCAAGGGAAATATATTGGCTTGAAAATAAAGAAAAGTGGCAGCTACTATAACATTCTGCCTAAACGGCATATTTTTTTCTCTTTTCTTTTTTTCTTTTCCACAGATAGCTTGGCACTGGAACATCGTAGAGAGTTGTACGATGGCTCATTTTAAAGGAAATTAATTGGGTTAAAATTATTTTGTAACTAAAATAAATTATTTCTAAAAGAGAATAAATTTTTCCACTAAAAACTGCATTTTTGATGTCTTTTCTTAATGCAGTCTTTTCAAAAATATTTAATTTCTGTATATAAATCATAATCGTATACAAGCGGTAAGATTTGAACCCACGCCTCCGAAGAGACTGGTGGCTAACACCAGCGCCTTGGACCACTTGGTCACGCTGCCTCTCATAACTATATATGTGAATCTGGGTTGCAGCAGTAGCTAGCAACCTAGTAAGAGACGGTCAGTCCAATGCTAAGAAATATAAAAACCCAGAACTCCTAAAAATAGAGTCAGATAAAAGCAAAAGTTCATCATCAGAACCACCTTGTCTGAAACCCTACTAGATAAATAATGAATGTCGTCATAGTTTTATTAGAGCTATCCGGGTTGCAGCAGTAGCTAGCAACCTAGTAAGAGACGATCACGTCCAATGTTAAGAAATATAAAAACCCATAGTTCCTAACAAAGGAGTCAGATCAAAACAAAAAGTACACCATTAGAACCGCCTTGTCCGAAACCCCTGTATAGAAAACTTTCTGTCCCTTGGCTTGAACAGCAAGGGAAATATATTGGCTTGAAAATCAAGAAAATTGACTTTAACCACGTTATTCTCCCCAAACGGGATATTTTTTTCTTTTTTTTTCTTTTCCTTTTCCACAGATAGCTTGGCACTGGAACATCGTAGAGGGTTGTTCAATAGCTTATTTTAAAGGAAATTAATTGGGTTAAAAATCTATAGTAACTAAAATAAATTATTTCTAAAAGAGAATAAATTTTTCCACCAAAAACTGCATTTTTGATGTCTTTTCACACTGCAGTCTTTCAAGCATAATCGTATACCAGCGGTAAGATTTGAACCCACGCCTCCGAAGAGACTGGTGGCTAACACCAGTGTCTTGGACCACTCGGCCAGGCTGCCTCTCATAAATAAATATATATGTGAATTTGGGTTGCAGCAGTAGCTAGCAACCTAGTAAGAGACGATCAGTCCCATGCTAAGAAATATAACAAAAGTCCTAAAAATAGAGTAAGATCAAAACAAAAGTACATCATTAGAACTACCTTGTCTGAAACCCTACTAGATAAATAATGGATGTCGTAGCTTTATATTAGAGCTATGAAGTGAATAGAAAAACACGAAATTATATTGTTGTTTCTGATGACGTCATGAAATAATATCATTGCGCCTTGACGTCAATAAAATCATTACGCCGTGACGTCATAATTACTACTTAAGAACGACACAGATGTAAATTCTTGATTAGAATAATGGTTAGATCGAAGCAAGCTATACGCAATTTGAAAAAACAGTACTATATAGATGATGAATTTTCCTTAGTCATCATAATAGAGAGTTGTGTAATGGCTCATTTTAATTACGATAAGGTACGAACTGAACCCATAGTAACTTAAGTATTAATCAAACAGTTCGTGGTCCTTATAGTAAAGAACGACCTCTTGCCTATACTAAATAGTAGATCGATGTCAGTCAAGGGGATCTATTGTAGTACAAATTAATATAAGTTTTTAATAATGAAGAACAACCTCTTGCCTATATTAATTTAAAACTGAGTTTCTTTTTTAAACTCTAACTTTAAGAGTTACTACTTTAAATTCAATATTTTAAAAATTCTCTCCAACGGGGAATCAAACCCGGGTCTTCCGCGTGACAGACATTACAGTAAAGAACGAACTTCAGCCCATAGTAAATAAAATAAGATTACAATTTATGACTCAAACAGATAATATTTTTGCTTTGGTCTATCGGCCACGCTGCCTCACATAACTATGTGAATATCTTATAATAAAGAACAAACTCTAGGAGAAAAAAAAACTCTAGGAGAAATCTCGAAAAGAAAAAAGCAAAGGTATTCAACCGACCGGGCGTATCGAGAAGTAATAATTGAGAGTGCAAAACAAAACAGCAAGAAGTGTTGTCACAATGATGAAGATTATAGACATGCGAAAATTGAGACAGCCAAACAAAAGATCAAGGAGCGTTATCACAATGATGAAGATTACCGAATCAATATGAGAAAAAAGAAAAGCAAAGGTATTCAACCGACCAGGTGTATCGAGAAGTAAAAATTGAGACAGCCAAACAAAACATCAAGGAGCGTTATCAAAATGATAAACTTTATAGAGAAGCAACAATTGAGCAGGCTAGACAAAAGATCAAGGAGCGTTATCACAATGATGAAGATTACCGAAAAATATATAAGAAAAAAGTTGCTACCAGAATACTGGGTAAATACTGGGGTGACAAAAGCTATAATGGAAAAATTAAATTCTCTGCGAGGTTGTACCGAAGAACGCATAAGGACAAAGGGAAAAATTACATTCAGAAATACAAGAAGATGGCAAAAATGCAGGCTGATCTTCGTAAATTGAGAAATATTTTACGAATGTTTAACCAGGATCACGAAGAGTATTCAAAATTACAGATTAAAATTCTCTTTGAATTATAATAAAGAACGACCTCTTGCCTATACTAAATTTTATAGGCCACTTAACTATATTATAGGTTAGTAAAGTTTACATAAAGGACCGATATGGTTAATCATAAATGGTGTTTGTCAGTACGGTTTCATTTTATATAATTATCCATTATTATCTAAAATGCATTAATGTTTGGGGGTTTTTGAAAATCCGGTTGCAGCGGTAGCTAGCAATCCGGGTTGCAGCGGTAGCTAGCAACCTAGTAAGAGACGATCACGTCCAATGTTAAGAAATATAAAAACCCATAGTTCCTAACAGAGGAGTCAGATCAAAACAAAAAGTACACCATTAGAACCGCCTTGTCCGAAACCCCTGTATAGGAAACTTTCTGTCCCTTGGCTTGAACAGCAAGGGAAATATATTGGCTTGAAAATCAAGAAAAGTGGCAGCTACTACAACATTGTGCCTAACAAGATATTTTTTTCTTTTTTTTCTTTTTTTTCTTTTCCACAGATAGCTTGGCACTGGAACATCGTAGAGGGTTGTTCAATAGCTCATTTTAAAGGAAATTAATTGGGTTAAAAACCTTTTGTAACTAAAATAAATTATTTCTAAAAGAGAATAAATTTTTCCACCAAAAACTGCATTTTCGATGTCTTTTCACACTCCAGTCTTTCAAACATAATCGTATACCAGCGGTAAGATTTGAACCCACGCCTCCGAAGAGACTGGTGGCTAACACCAGTGCCTTGGACCACTCGGCCAGGCTGCCTCTCATAAATAAATATATATGTGAATTTGGGTTGCAGCAGTAGCTAGCAACCTAGTAAGAGACGATCAGTCCAATACTAAGAAATATAACAAAACTCCTAAAAATAGAGTCAGATCAAAACAAAAGTACATCATTAGAATTACCTTGTCTGAAATTTATAATGAAGAACGACCTCTTACCTATACTAAATTTTTTAAGCCACTTAATTATAGTATAGGTTAGTAATTCAACAGATAGCTTCGCACTGGAACATCGTAGAGAGTTGTTCAATGGCTCATTTTAAAGGAAACTATTGGGGTCAAAAACTTTCTGTAATTAAAACAAAATGTTTTTATTACATTAAGAGATTTTAATTATGTTCCTTAAGAAATCATCATAAGAAAAAATTTCTCATACGGAAATTGAACTCAAGCCAACTTGGTGAGAGCTATCCCAACCTCTAGACCGTAGAGGATATATTAAAATATCCTATTAATGAAGTTTATGTTAAAGAACAAATTATTAACCTAGTTAGCTGTCTGATTATTTAAGGATCGTCTCTTACTATTCCAAAGAAGAAAAAGCCGTAGGCTTTTTCCTGTTTTACAGTAAAGAACGAACTTCTGCCCATAGTAAATAAAATAAGATTATAAGCTATGACTCAAACAAGTAATTTGTTTGCTTTGATCTAAAATACTGTCAGCGGTGGGATTTGAACCCATGCCTCCGAAGGGACGGGTGGCTTTTTATGTAAACTGCAAAAATATTTATGGTGTCTAACCAATAATACTAATTTTGTAATTCAAACAAGATAAATACCTGAAAATTTAAAAATTAGTTTTTTTTACAATAGTAAAGAACGAACTTCCAGCCCATTGTAACTAAAATAAGATTATAACTTTATCATGTCAAAGATTGACAATGATGTCATAATTACATAAAGGACCGACATAGTTCATCATAAATAGTGTTTTTTCAATACAGTTCTAGTTTATATAATTATTATTATATCAAATGCAGTAATGTTTGGGGATTTTAGCAAAAAGTTTATTTGTTAACTGAAACTATTACAGTAAAGAACATCCGGGTTGCAGCGGTAGCTAGCAACCTAGTAAGAGACGATCACGTCCAATGTTAAGAAACATAAAAACCCATAGCTCCTAAAAAAAAGTCAGATCAAAACAAAAAGTACACCATTAGAACCACCTTGTCCGAAATCCCTATAAAGGAAATGTTCTGTCCCTTGGCTTGAACAGCAAGGGAAATATATTGGCTTGAAAATCAATAAAAGTGGCAGCTACTACAATATTCTGCCTAAACGGAATTTTTTTTTCTTTTTTTTCTTTTCCACAGATTGCTTGGCACTGGAACATCGTAGAGCGTTGTTCAAAGGCTCATTTTAATGGAAATTAATTGGGTTAAAAATCTTTTGTAACTAAAATAAATTATTTCTAAAAGAGAATAAATGTTTCAACTAAAAACTGCATTTTTGATGTCTGTTCATACTGCAGTCTTTTCAAAGATACTTGATTTTTTTACATAAATCATAATCATACACCAGCGGAAAGATTTGAACCCACGCCTTCGAAGAGACTGGTGGCTAAAACCAGTGCCTTGGACCACTCGGCCACGCTGCCTCCCATAATTATATATGTGAATCCGGGTTGCAGCAGTAGCTAGCAACCTAGTAAGAGACAATCAGTCCAATGCTAAGAAATATAAATTATAGTCTTAATAAAAAGCGGTATTTTGAGACTATGTATTTGCGTCTTAATCTTTTTACTAAAATCCAATTTTGACTTAATTAGACAGTGCCACCACAATACTTCCCACCTTGAGAAGAGTTGTCCCGATTCTAAATATTTTACTTTTAAAAAAACAATTTTTAATTTTGTACATTCTTCTTATACTTCCATTTTTGGGTCATTTTGTGCATACAGCCTCAATGGGTTTCTGTAGGGTCATGTTCATGGCAAAATATTATGCCATCTCCTTTCTTCAAGGATATCAATTTTTTGAATTTATCCTTGTTATTGTCTATTTTCTCTTTTATTTTTTGTCTTTAGGACGATAAACTTCTCTTTTCACCATCATTCTAATGTGCATATTCTCTTTTAGTTTGACCCATATTGGCTTAAGCATTATATTAGTGGTTTTGCTTAATTAGATTTAAAGTTATATTAGAAACTATTTGATTAATTTTAGTTCAAATTTAATTTCTAATAATACTCTAATTTATCTGGGTAATGTGGTTGATTTAACATTTATCTTCCGGGTTTAGAAATGCCTTGGATAGATTATACATAACAACTTTGGTTTTTAAACTTTCACATATTTTTCCAACACAAAGCATTTTCACATATTCTTTCAATAACTTAAAGCCATTTAGGCTACGTTGAGCTTTCTTTGGTATTTTCTAGGCTTAACTTAAATTCTGATTTTATCTCACTTGATGATGAATTGGAAGCAAAGTTCTTTAATACTGCTTACAGTTCCCAAAATATTAGTTGACCAGTCATGGTTTTGTTTCTGATGGTGTGAGCTGTTGGTATCATGGTACAATTGAACTGGTTTTGAAATCCGGGTTGCAGCGGTAGCTAGCAACCTAGTAAGAGACGATCACGTCCAATGTTAAGAAATATAAAAACCCATAGTTCTTAAAAAAAGAGTCAGATCAAAACAAAAAGTACACCATTAGAACCGCCTTGTCCGAAACCCCTGCATAGTAAAATTTCTGTCCCTTGGCTTGAACAGCAAGGGAAATATATTGGCTTGAAAATCAAGAAAAGTGGCAGCTACTACAACATTCTGCCTAAATGGGATATTTTTTTTCTTTTTTTTCTTTTTTTTTTCTTTTTTTGTATCCAGAGATAGCTTGGCACTGGAACATCGTAGAGGGTTGTTCAATAGCTCATTTTAAAGGAAATTAATTGGGTTAAAAATCTATAGTAACTAAAATAAATTATTTCTAAAAGAGAATAAATTTTTCCACCAAAAACTGCATTTTGATGTCTTTTCACACTGCAGTCTTTCAAACATAATCGTATACCAGCGGTAAGAATTGAACCCACGCCTCTGAAGAGACTGGTGGCTAACACCAGTGCCTTGGACCACTCGGCCAGGCTGCCTCTCATAAATAAATATATATGTGAATTTGGGTTGCAGCAGTAGCTAGCAACCTAGTAATAGACGATCAGTCCAATGCTAAGAAATATAAAAACCCAAAACTCCTAAAAATAGAGTCAGATCAAAACAAAAGTACATCATTAGAACTACCTTGTCTGAAACCCTACTAGATAAATAATGAACGTCATCATAGTTTTATATTAGAGCTATGACGTGAATAGAGTGATCCGGGTTGCAGCGGTAGCTAGCAACCTAGTAAGAGACGATCACCTCCAATGTTAAGAAATATAAAAACCCGTAGCTCCTAAAAAAAGAGTCAGATCAAAACAAAAAGTACACCATTAGAACCGCCTTGTCCAAATCCTCCATAAAGGAAACTTACCGCCCTTTGGCTTGAATAACAAAGAAAATATATTGGCTTGAAAATCAAGAAAATAGACTTTTACCACGTTATTCTCCCAAACGGGATATTTTTTTCTTTTTTTTTTTCTTTTTCTTTTCCACAGATAGCTTGGCACTGGAACATCGTAGAGGGTTGTTCAATAGCTCATTTTAAAGGAAATTAATTGGGTTAAAAACCTTTTGTAACTAAAATAAATTATTTCTAAAAGAGAATAAATTTTTCCAATAAAAACTGTATTTTTGATGCAGTGACGTCATAATTACTATATAAGAATTATAATAAAGAACGACCTCTTACCTATACTAAATTTTATACGCCACGTAATTATTGTATAGGTTAGTAATTCAACAGATAGCATGGCACTGGAATATTGTAGAGAGATGTTCAATGGCTCATTTTGAAGGAATCCGGGTTGCAGCGGTAGCTAGCAACCTAGTAAGAGACGATCACCTCCAATGTTAAGAAATATAAAAACCCGTAGCTCCTAAAAAAAGAGTCAGATCAAAACAAAAAGTACACCATTAGAACCGCCTTGTCCAAATCCTCCATAAAGGAAACTTACCGCCCTTTGGCTTGAATAACAAAGAAAATATATTGGCTTGAAAATCAAGAAAATAGACTTTTACCACGTTATTCTCCCCAAACGGGATATTTTTTTCTTTTTTCTTTGTCTCCAGAGATAGCTTGGCACTGGAACATCGTAGAGGGTTGTTCAATAGCTCATTTTAAAGGAAATTAATTGGGTTAAAAACCTTTTGTAACTAAAATAAATTATTTCTAAAAGAGAATAAATTTTTCCAATAATTATAATAAAGATCGAACTCTTCCCTATACTAACTTGCATACGCAACTTCACTATAGTTAAGATTAAAGTATTTATATTATACATCATTATAAATTATAAAAGGTTCAAATGTTCGTAGATTATAGAGTTAAAAATTTTCCCACACCGGGAATCGAACCCGAGCCTGTTAAGTGAAAGTTAGCTATCCTAGCCACTAGACCATATGGAACCATAAAGAAATATGATTTAAGAGCCATATGCATATTATTATTTCACCATACCAATTATAATAAGGCCAAAACAAAATCGTCGACTTGCAACCTTACTTTTGACACATTAGTTAAATCTTCATCAGGCTTAAAAAATGTTTTGCTAGTTTTTATCCGGGTTGCAGCGGTAGCTAGCAACCTAGTAAGAGACGATCACCTCCAATGTTAAGAATATAAAAACCCGTAGCTCCTAAAAAAAGAGTCAGATCAAACAAAAAGTACACCATTAGAACCGCCTTGTCCAAATCCTCCATAAAGGAAACTTACCGCCCTTTGGCTTGAATAACAAAGAAAATATATTGGCTTGAAAATCAAGAAAATAGACTTTTACCACGTTATTCTCCCCAAACGGGATATTTTTTTCTTTTTTTTTTCTTTGTTTCCAGAGATAGCTTGGCACTGGAACATCGTAGAGGGTTGTTCAATAGCTCATTTTAAAGGAAATTAATTGGGTTAAAAACCTTTTGTAACTAAAATAAATTATTTCTAAAATCTAGTAAGAGACGATCAGTCTAATGCTAAGTTACATTAAAGAATCCGGGTTGCAGCGGTAGCCAGCAACCTAGTAAGAGACGATCACGTCCAATGTTAAGAAATATAAAAACCCATAGTTCCTAACAAAGGAGTCAGATCAAAACAAAAAGTACACCATTAGAACCGCCTTGTCCGAAACCCCTGTATAGGAAACTTTCTGTCCCTTGGCTTGAACAGCAAGGGAAATATATTGGCTTGAAAATCAAGAAAAGTGGCAGCTACTACAACATTCTGCCTAAACGGGATATTTTTTTCTTTCTTTTTTTCTTTGTTTCCAGAGATAGCTTGGCACTGGAACATCGTAGAGGGTTGTTCAATAGCTCATTTTAAAGGAAATTAATTGGGTTAAAAACCTTTTGTAACTAAAATAAATTATTTCTAAAAGAGAATAAATTTTTCCACCAAAAACTGCATTTTTGATGTCTTTTCAAACTGCAGTCTTTCAAACATAATCGTATACCAGCGGTAAGATTTGAACCCACGCCTCCGAAGAGACTGGTGGCTAACACAAGTGCCTTGGACCACTCGGCAAGGCTGCCTCTCATAAATAACTATATATGTGAATCTGGGTTGCAGCAGTAGCTAGCAAACTAGTAAGAGACGATCAGTCCAATGATAAGAAATATAACAAAACTCCTAAAAATACAGTCAAATCAAAACAAAAGTACATCATTAGAATTACCTTGTCTGAAACCCTACTAGATAAATAATGAATGTCGTCATAGTTTTATATTAGAGCTATGACGTGAATAGAAAATTATAATAAAGATCAAACTCTTCCCTATACTAACTTGCATACGCAACTTCACTATAGTTAAGATTACAGTATTTACATTTTTACATTAAAAGACGATCACTGAAATAACAAACCATTCCATACATTGGACTTAGTTAGCTACTTGATTGTTTGAATTTCGTCTCTTATTATTATTTAAAAGAAGAAAAAGCCGTAGGCTTTTTCCTGTTTGTATTTATATACAGTAAAGAACAATCTCTCGCCCATAGTAACTGATATATGGTGGTTCCAGGGGTAGCTGTAAGCTATCCAGATTGCAGCGGTATCCGGGTTGCAGCGGCAGCTATAACCTGGAGTCTCTTTGCTTAAACAACCAAGAAAATATGTTGGCTTGTTATTAAAAAAATTATAATAAAGATCGAACTCTTCCCTATACTAACTTGCATAGGCAACTTCACTATAGTTAAGATTACAGTATTTATATTATACATTTACAATAAAGAATGACACCTTGCCCATGCTAACTGAAACATAAATAGGGATTATGTAATCCGGGTTGCAGCGGTAGCTAGCAACCTAGTAAGAGACGATCACGTCCAATGTTAAGAAATATAAAAACCCATAGCTCCTAAAGCAGGAGTCAGATCAAAACAAAAAGTACACCATTAGAACCGCCTTGTCCGAAACCCCTGTATAGGAAACTTTCTGTCCCTTGGCTTGAACAGCAAGGGAAATATATTGGCTTGAAAATCGAGAAAATTGACTTTAACCACGTTATTCTCCCCAAACGAGATATTTTTTTCTTTTTTTTTTCTTTTTTGTATCCAGAGATAGCTTGGCACTGGAACATCGTAGAGGGTTGTTCAATAGCTCATTTTAAAGGAAATTAATTGGGTTAAAAATCTATAGTAACTAAAATAAATTATTTCTAAAAGAGAATAAATTTTTCCAATAAAAACTGTATTTTTAATGCAGTGACGTCATAATTACTATATAAGAAACGTCAAAACTGTAAATGGTCTCATTCATGAATACATAATGGTTAGATCAAAGCAAGCTACACACAAGTTAAAAAATCAGTACTAAAAAATCAAGAAAAGTGGCAGCTACTACAACATTCTGCCTAAACGGGGTATTTTTTTTCTCTTTATACAATAAAGAACGACACCTTGCCCATGTTAACTAAAACATAAATAGGGATTATGTAATTTCCAATAGTATCATGGCTGTAGAGATGGCTGAAACCTAGTTACAATAAAAAACGACCGCTGCTAGCTACCGCTGAGCAACCTAGTAAGAGACGATCACGTCCAATGTTAAGAAATATAAAAACCCATAGCTCCTAAAGCAGGAGTCAGATCAAAACAAAATCCGGGTTGCATCCGGGTTGCAGCGGTAGCTAGCAACCTAGTAAGAGACGATCACGTCCAATGTTAAGAAATATAAAAACCCATAGCTCCTAAAGCAGGAGTCAGATCAAAACAAAAAGTACACCATTAGAACCGCCTTGTCCGAAACCCCTGTATAGGAAACTTTCTGTCCCTTGGCTTGAACAGCAAGGGAAATATATTGGCTTGAAAATCAAGAAAATTGACTTTAACCACGTTTATTCTCCCCAAACGAGATATTTTTTTCTTTTTTTTTTCTTTTTTGTATCCAGAGATAGCTTGGCACTGGAACATCGTAGAGGGTTGTTCAATAGCTCATTTTAAAGGAAATTAATTGGGTTAAAAATCTATAGTAACTAAAATAAATTATTTCTAAAAGAGAATAAATTTCTCCAATAAAAACTGTATTTTTAATGCAGTGACGTCATAATTACTATATAAGAAACGTCAAAACTGTAAATGGTCTCATTCATTAATACATAATGGTTAGATCAAAGCAAGCTACACACAAGTTAAAAAATCAGTACTAAAAAATCAAGAAAATTGGCAGCTACTACAACATTCTGCCTAAACGGGGTATTTTTTTTCTCTTTTCTTTGTTTCCAGTATACTAAACGGGATTTTTCCACCAAAAACTGCATTTTGATGTCTTTTCACACTGCAGTCTTTCAAACATAATCGTATACCAGCGGTAAGAATTGAACCCACGCCTCTGAAGAGACTGGTGGCTAACACCAGTGCCTTGGACCACTCAGCCAGGCTGCCTCTCATAAATAAATATATATGTGAATTTGGGTTGCAGCAGTAGCTAGCAACCTAGTAATAGACGATCAGTCCAATGCTAAGAAATATAAAAACCCAAAACTCCTAAAAATAGAGTCAGATCAAAACAAAAGTACATCATTAGAAATACCTTGTCTGAAACCCTACTAGATAAATAATGAACGTCATCATAGTTTTTACATAAAGGATCGATAACTTTTATGATAAATTACATAAAGGATCGATAACGTTTTTATAATAAAGAACGACCTCTTGCCTATACTATTTTTATAGGCCACTTAACTATAGTATACGCTAGCACAGTTATATCTAAGGTCAATATATTCAAATTTTTCATTAAAAGACGATCATTAGAATAAAAACCCATTACATATATTTGATTTAGTTAGCTACTTGATTGTTTGAGGCTAGTCTCTTACTATTTCAAAGAAGAAAAAGCCGTAGGATTTTTCCTGTTTGTAATCAATTAGAAAGAGTTCTACCTTTAAAATGAGTTACGTAGTGCTTTGAGTTGATTGAAAACTTATAAGTAAGAATCCGGGTTGCAGCGGTAGCTAGCAACCTAGTAAGAGACGATCACGTCCAATGTTAAGAAATATAAATACCCATAACTCCTATTATAATAAAGAACGACCTCTTGCCTATACTAAATGTTTGACTTTCGTCTCTTACTATTTAAAAGAAGAAAAAGCCGTAGGCTTTTTCCTGTTTGTATTTATAGTTACATTAAAGAACGAACTGTAGCCCATGGTAACTGAAGTATTAAAAGGAATCATTATATAGAGGATGATGAAACACACACTTATCTTTAGATAATATAGTATAGTATAAATTAATTTTAATAAGTTTTCTTAAGAAGTTTTCATATTATAATAAAGATCGAACTCTTCCCTATACTAACTTGCATAGGCAACTTCACTATAGTGAAGATTACAGTATTTATATTAAACATCATTATAAATTATAAAAGGTTCGAATGTTCGAAGATTATAGAGTTAAAAATTTTCCCACACCGGGAATCGAACCCGGTTCTCCTAAGTGAAATTTAACTATCCTAGCCACTAGACCAAATGGGACCATAAACAAGCATGATTTAAGAACCATATGCATATTATTATTTCACCATACCAATTATAATAAGGCCAATACAAAATCGTCGAATTGCAACCTTACTTTTGACAAATCAGTTAAATCTTCATCAGACTTAAAAACTGTTTTGCTAGTTTTGCAGTAAAGAATTACATTAAAAGTATAATAAAGAACGAACTCTTGCCCTTAGTTACCTATGTTTTGTCAAATTAGCTAATTAATTTCACCATATTTTGTTTTAAAAATAATTCCCACACCGGGATTCGAACCCAAACTAATTGGTTGAAAGCCAACTATCCTAAGCCACTAGACCATATGAGATACGTGTAGAAAGCTAATTAATTGTTTTATGATATCTTATAGCATAAATTTCATCGGATATAGCTGAAACCTAGTAAAGAACAAACCAAGGCACATAGTAACCAAAACTTTTAGAATAAAGAATGAACTCTTGCCTATACTAGATTAGATACTCAACTTAATTATAGTTAATGATCCGGGTTGCAGCGGTAGCTATCAACCTAGTAAGAGACGATCACGTCCAATGTTAAGAAATATAAAAACCCATAGTTCCTAACAAAGGAGTCAGATAAAAACAAAAAGTACACCATTAGAACCGCCTTGTCCGAAACCCCTGTATAGGAAACTTTCTGTCCCTTGGCTTGAACAGCAAGGGAAATATATTGGCTTGAAAATCAAGAAAATTGACTTTAACCTCGTTATTCTCCACAAACGGGATATTTTTTTCTTTTTTTCTTTTTTTTGTATCCAGAGATAGCTTGGCACTGGAAAATCGTAGAGGGTTGTTCAATAGCTCATTTTAAAGGAAATTAATTGGGCTAAAAATCTATAGTAACTAAAATAAATTATTTCTAAAACAGAATAAATTTTTTCACCAAAAACTGCATTTTTGATGTCTTTTCACACTGCAGTCTTTCAAACATAATCGTATACCAGCGGTAAGATTTGAACCCACGCCTCTAAAGAGACTGGTGGCTAACATCCGGGTTGCAGCGGTAGCTAGCAACCTAGTAAGAGACGATCACGTCCAATGTTAAGAAATATAAAAACCCATAGTTCCTAACAAAGGAGTCAGATCAAAACAAAAAGTACACCATTAGAACCGCCTTGTCCGAAACCCCTGTATAGGAAACTTTCTGTCCCTTGGCTTGAACAGCAAGGGAAATATATTGGCTTGAAAATCAAGAAAAGTGGCAGCTACTACAACATTCTGCCTAAACGGGATATTTTTTCTTTCTTTTCTTCTTTTCCAAAGATAGCTTGGCACTGGAACATCGTAGAGGGTTGTTCAATAGCTCATTTTAAAGGAAATTAATTGGGTTAAAAACCTTTTGTAACTAAAATAATTTATTTCTAAAAGAGAATAAATTTTTTCACCAAAAACTGCATTTTTGATGTCTTTTCACACTGCAGTCTTTCAAACATAATCATATACCAGCGGTAAGATTTGAACCCAGGCCTCCGAAGAGACTGGTGGCTAACACCAGTGCCTTGGACCACTCGGCCAGGCTGCCTCTCATAAATATTTTACATAAAGGATCGATACTGTAAATTGGAATGTTCTAAGCATCATCTTTATCATTGTTTTATTTATAGCTGAATTACAAACTAAAAGAAATCGACCCCGGGTGGCCTTGAAACACCAACCTTTCGATTAACGGCCGATCGTGCTAGACACTTGCACTATGACGCCATTAATTAATACATTAAAAGACGATCGTTGGAATAACAAAACATTGCATACATCAGACTTGGTTATCTACTTAATTGTTTGAGGTTCGTCTCTTACTTTTTCAAAGAAGAAAAAGCCGTAGGCTTTTTCCTGTTTGTAATCATATAGTATTATAATAAAGAACGATCTCTTGCCTATGCTAAATTTTTTAGGCCACTTAACTATAGTATAGGCTAGTACAGTTATATTTAAGATAAATATATTAAATCTTGGTTGCAGCGCTAGCTAGGAACCTAGTAAGAGATGATCGAGCCCCATAGTAAAAACTAATGTAACCTATAACTCCTGAAAAAAGATTCAGATAAATATAATAAAGAACGACTTTTGCCTATATTAATTTATATTAAAGTTTTTATATTTAGATAGGAGGCAGCTAAACTGAGTTGATGTAAGCTTTAAATTTAAGAGATATTGCTTTAAATTCAGTATATTAATACATTCTTTCCAATGGGGATTCAAATAATGAATCCCCATCGGAAAGAATATATTAATATTGATTATAATAATGAACGAATGTTTTACTGATTATCTACTAATAACCATATATGACGTAATAAGTGACATGACGTAATATCTAAAACCTATTGTGTACTAATAACAATATATGACTTAATGAGCGATGTGACGTAAAAATTGAAAAAATTAATTTTTATTTTATTTTCGTTTTTAGTTTGGAATCGCTAAAGTTATAAACTGCAAAAATATTTATGGTGTCTGAACAATAGTTTTAATCTTTTAATTTAGACTAGAATCCGGGTTGCAGCGGTAGCTAGCAACCTAGTAAGAGACGATCACCTCCAATGTTAAGAAATATAATATAGTAAAGAACGACATCTAGCCAATGTTAACTGGAAAATAAATGGAGATTATGCAATTTTCATCGGCATCATAAAGCTAATAAAGAACAAACTTTGGGACATATTAAACTTAGTTTGATGCCTGACTCTTCAAAGTTTGTCTCTTACAATTCCAAATAAGAAAAAGCCATAGGCTTTTTCCTGTTTATGATTTTTCCGGGTTGCTTTCAAATAGTTTTTTACTTACATTAAAAGACGTTCATTGGAATAACAAACCATTGCATATATCGGACTTGGTTAACTGCTTGATTATTTGATCCGGGTTGCAGGGGTAGCTATCAACCTAGTAAGAGACGATCACGCCCCATAGTAAAAACTAAAGTAACCCATAAGATCAAAACAAAAAGTACACCATTAGAACCGCCTTGTCCGAAACCCTTGTATAGGAAACTTTCTGTCCCTTGGCTTGAACAGCAATCCGGGTTGCAACGGTAGCTAGCAACCTAGTAAGAGACGATCACGCCCCATAGTAAAAACTAAAGTAACCCATAAGATCAAAACAAAAAGTACACCATTAGAACCGCCTTGTCCGAAACCCTTGTATAGGAAACTTTCTGTCCCTTGGCTTGAACAGCAAGGGAAATACATTGGCTTGAAAATCAAGAAAAGTGGCGGGTACTACAAGATTCTGCCTAAACGGCATATTTTTCTTTCTTTCTTCTTTTCCACAGATAGCTTGGCACTGGAACATCGTAGAGAGTTGTTCAATGGCTCATTTTAAAGGAAATTAATTGGGTTAAAAATCTTTTGTAACTAAAATAAATTATTTCTAAAAGAGAATAAATTTTTCCACTAAAAACTGTATTTTTGATGTCTTTTTATGCTGCAGTCTTTTCAAAGATATTTGGTTTTTGTACATAAATCATAATCGTATACCAATGGTAAGATTTGAACCCATGCCTCCGAAGAGACTGGTGGCTAACACCAGCGCCTTGGACCACTCGGCCACGCTGCCTCTCATAACTATATATGTGAATCCGGGTTGCAGCAGTAGCTAGCAACCTATTAAGAGACGATCAGTCCAATGCTAAGTTACATTATAGAACGATCTGTAGTCCATAGTAACTGAAGTCTTCGGGTTGCAGCGGTAGCTAGCAACCTAGTAAGAGATTACATTAATCCGGGTTGCAGCGGTAGCTAGCAATTTTCTCTCAGAGACGAGCTACTTATCTCTCATCATATATATTTTAAGTATTCAAATTGAATACCTTGTAACAGTAAGGCGGATACTGCCACGCATACTAAAACTTGGGACTGAGGTTCGATCCCAGCTGTTGCAAGGATTCCAAGTATAGACCGGAACCATAGTTTATACAATAATATATGGCAATAAGCAAAAAATAGCAAAAAACAATGTCACGTCCATCGTAATGTCCTGTTATGATTTTCTCATCATTAATTTTTTACTGTAAGGAACGATTATAATTTAAGACTCAAACAAGTAATTTGTTTGCTTTGGTATAATCCAGGTTGCAGCGATAGCTAGCAACCTAGTAGGAGACGATCAGGTCCAATGTTAAGAAATATAAGAACCCATAACTCCTAAAAAAGGAGTCAGATCAAAACAAAAAGTAAGACATTAGTACCGCCTTGTCCGAAACCCCTGTATAGGAAACTTTCTGTCCCTTGGGTTGAACAGCAAGGGAAATATATTGGCTTGAAAATAAAGAAAAGTGGCAGCTACTATAACATTCTGCCTAAACGGCATATTTTTTTCTCTTTTCTTTTTTTCTTTTCCACAGATAGCTTGGCACTGGAACATCGTAGAGAGTTGTACGATGGCTCATTTTAAAGGAAATTAATTGGGTTAAAATTATTTTGTAACTAAAATAAATTATTTCTAAAAGAGAATAAATTTTTCCACTAAAAACTGCATTTTTGATGTCTTTTCTTAATGCAGTCTTTTCAAAAATATTTAATTTTTGTACATAAATCATAATCGTATACCAGCGGTAAGATTTGAACCCACGCCTCCAAAGAGACTGGTGGCTAACACCAGCGCCTTGGACCACTTGGTCACGCTGCCTCTCATAACTATATATGTGAATCTGGGTTGCAGCAGTAGCTAGCAACCTAGTAAGAGACGGTCAGTCCAATGCTAAGAAATATAAAAACCCAGAACTCCTAAAAATAGAGTCAGATAAAAGCAAAAGTTCATCATCAGAACCACCTTGTCTGAAACCCTACTAGATAAATAATGAATGTCGTCATAGTTTTATTAGAGCTATCCGGGTTGCAGCAGTAGCTAGCAACCTAGTAAGAGACGATCACGTCCAATGTTAAGAAATATAAAAACCCATAGTTCCTAACAAAGAAGTCAGATCAAAACAAAAAGTACACCATTAGAACCGCCTTGTCCGAAACCCCTGTATAGAAAACTTTCTGTCCCTTGGCTTGAACAGCAAGGGAAATATATTGGCTTGAAAATCAAGAAAATTGACTTTAACCACGTTATTCTCCCCAAACGGGATATTTTTTCTTTTTTTTTCTTTTCCTTTTCCACAGATAGCTTGGCACTGGAACATCGTAGAGGGTTGTTCAATAGCTTATTTTAAAGGAAATTAATTGGGTTAAAAATCTATAGTAACTAAAATAAATTATTTCTAAAAGAGAATAAATTTTTCCACCAAAAACTGCATTTTTGATGTCTTTTCACACTGCAGTCTTTCAAGCATAATCGTATACCAGCGGTAAGATTTGAACCCACGCCTCCGAAGAGACTGGTGGCTAACACCAGTGTCTTGGACCACTCGGCCAGGCTGCCTCTCATAAATAAATATATATGTGAATTTGGGTTGCAGCAGTAGCTAGCAACCTAGTAAGAGACGATCAGTCCCATGCTAAGAAATATAACAAAAGTCCTAAAAATAGAGTAAGATCAAAACAAAAGTACATCATTAGAACTACCTTGTCTGAAACCCTACTAGATAAATAATGGATGTCGTAGCTTTATATTAGAGCTATGAAGTGAATAGAAAAACACGAAATTATATTGTTGTTTCTGATGACGTCATGAAATAATATCATTGCGCCTTGACGTCAATAAAATCATTACGCCGTGACGTCATAATTACTACTTAAGAACGACACAGATGTAAATTCTTGATTAGAATAATGGTTAGATCGAAGCAAGCTATACGCAATTTGAAAAAACAGTACTACACAAACAACAGAGATAGTATCTTGAAAAGAGAAAAGCAAAGGTATTCAACCGACCAGGCGCATCGAGAAGTAAAAATTAAGAGAGCAAAAAAAAGGTATTCAACCGACCAGGCGTATCGAGAAGTAATAATTGAGAGAGCAAAACAAAGGTATTCAACCGACCAGGCGCATCGAGAAGTAAAAATTGAGAGAGCAAAACAAAGGTATTCAACCGACCAGGCGTATCGAGAAGTAATAATTGAGAGAGCAAAACAAAGGTATTCAACCAACCAGGCGTATCGAGAAGTAATAATTGAGAGAGCAAAACAAAACAGCAAGATGTGTTATCACAATGATGAAGATTATAGACATGCAAAAATTGAGACAGCCAAACAAAAGATCAAGGAGCGTTACTGGGGTGACAAAATCTATAATGAAAAAATTAAATTCTCTGCGAGGTTGTACCGAAGAGCGCATAAGGACAAAGGGAAAAATTACATTCAGAAATACAAGAAGATGGCGAAAATGCAGGCTGATCTTTGTAAATTGAGAAACATTTTACGCATGTTTTATCGGGATCACAAAAAGTATTCAAAATTACAGATTAAAGTTCTCTTTGAAAGAGCGGATGCTGTTGAAAAGTCGGCTAGAAATTCCTTGGCAAAGCTTCATAGTAATATCCAAAAGAAATGTTGTCAGTTTAACGAAATGCTTCCAAGGTATGGATTGGCAACTGCGGAACAGTTTATAGATGCAATGGAAAATGTTCGACAACACAGTGAATATACGGAGGCGTACTTCTTAGAAAATTCGTATATTAATTTTGGAAGGAGCAATTGCAGTTTATGTAGCAGCAATAAAAATATATATACAAGCATACCTATCAACAGCGAAGGAAAAGCAATGTTTTTCAATTATGGCGAAAACGAGCCTGTTAGGGTTATTAGTAAATGTGTTTGTAAGACTAATGTTTTAGAACAAATTCCTGGAACACCGACTCAAGAAAAAAGCATTTCTAACTCTGTTTTAAACAGTTCGTTTAGTTCTACTGAATATTTGGCAAAAAATTCTCTGTGTAGTAGAACAAACTGTCCTGAAAAGTACGAGACAACTATTGAAAAATGCTCTAAAACTAGATCTGACAAGGAAATTATGATGGCTGAAGTCACCTATAACAATCTGAGTAAACATTCAAAACCAAAAATTGGGCAGCAGGTTACTTGGCAATGTCACCCTGATATCTGCAAGCTCTATCCGACGGATATTGAATTATGTCAAATTCTTTTTGATATCCTTGAAAATAATATAGCATTAAAATTTTCAACTGACAAAGTGGTTAATTTTTACATAAAAGAACGAACTGTAGTCCATAGTAATCCAAGTTGCAGCGGTAGCTAGAAACCAAGTAAGAGATGATCACGTCCTATAGTAAAAAACAAAATAGCCCATAGCCCGTAAAACTGGAGTTAGATAAAAAAAAAGAAGTACACTATTAGAACCACCTTTTCTAATACCCCTATATTGGAAACTAACTGACCCTTGGCTTGAAAAATAAAGAAAATATATTGGTTTGAAAATCAAGATAAGCGTCTGAAACCACGATATTCCACATCGACAGCAGGTTTGTTTTTCTTGTTATTTTTGCCTCAGCTAGCTCGGCACTGGAAAATCATAGAGAGCTGTTTAGTTGCTTATTTTAAAGGAAATTGATGTATTTAATCACAACTGTTCGAACGAACTGTTGCCCAGTAACTGAAGTAATTTAAGGAATCATTAAATAGATGATTTTTTTAATTATATTCCTTGACAAATCATCATAAGTAAAAAATTTCCATACCGGGAATTGAACTCAAGCCAACTGGGTGAAAGCCAACTATCCTAACCAATAGACCAAGTAGAATAATTAGAATGGTTTCACAAGTAAGAAAGAGGAAAATTAAGAAGAAGAAAAGGTATCAAAGTCGAGCTATACAGCTTGCTGGCAAAAGCAAAGAGAAGTATGAGAAAAACAAGGATGTTATCAAACTGATTGCCAAAAACCAATATAAGCAGGATGAGAAAGCAGCAGCTCTAAAAAACGTCGTTTTTTAATCAAACAGTTCTTGATAACGAACTGTATAGTAAGAGCGACTCGTCTCAATAGTAACCGACACTCTAAAAAACGGAATTTTAATATCGATAGATACATCAAAATAATTGGATTTTTATTGTAATTTTAATTTATGCTAGGATTACTCTTTACTTGTCCTTAGGTCATTTTCCCGAAATAAATTGCCACCAAGCTCTAAGGTAAGGTTAAATATGTACCTTGCCTTAATCAAACCCACAAAATGCAACACCAAAGTCAACCATATTAATTTGTTAACGTTAAATATTAAAAATTACGCTGTTGAGCTCAATCAACAGGAGACTTGCTTAAAGGAAAAATAAAAACTAAAACCTCAAAGATAATCCGGGTTGCAGCGGTAGCTAGCAACCTAGTAAGAGACGATCACGTCCAATGTTAAGAAATATAAAAACCCATAGTTCCTAACAGAGGAGTCAGATCAAAACAAAAAGTACACCATTAGAACCGCCTTGTCCGAAACCTCTATAAAGGAAACTTACCGCCCTTTGGCTTGAATAACAAAGAAAATATATTGGCTTGAAAATCAAACAAATTGACTTTTACCACGTTATTCTCCACAAACGGGATATTTTTTTTCTCTTTTCTTTCTTTTCCACAGATAGCTTTGCACTGGACCATCGTAGAGAGTTGTTCAATAGCTCGTTTCAAAGGAAATTAATTGGGTTAAAAACCTTTTGTAACTAAAATTAATTATTTCTAAATATAGAATAAATTTTTCCACCAAAAACTGCATTTTTGATGTCTTTTCACACTGCAGTATTTCAAACATAATCGTATACCAGCGGTAAGATTTGAACCCACGCCTCCGAAGAGACTGGTGGCTAACACCAGTGTCTTTGACCACTCGGCTGGGCTGTCTCAAATAAATGATATATATGTGAATCTGAGTTGCAGCAGTAGCTAGCAACCTAGTCAGAGACGATCAGTCCAATGCTAAGAAATATAACAAAACTCCTAAAAATACAGTCAGATCATTATAATAAAGAACAACCTCTTGCCTATACTAAATTTTATACGCCACTTATTTATAGTATAGGTTAGTAATTCAACAGATAGATCGGTACTGGAACATCGTAGAGAATTGTTCAATGGCTCATTTTAAAGGAAATCTCTAGATCTAGCAACTTTTGCACTTAATTTTTTTTTCAATTAAATATTTTTTACGAAAAACTTAATTTTTTATATACAATATTGACCAATGACGTCATTTATGACCAATTTTTGACCAATGACGGAAATTTATGGGGTTAAAACTTCTTCTAATTAAATACTATACATAAATGATCAATATAGTTCATTATAAATGGGAATATTTACATTAAAAGACGATCATTGGAATAACATACCACTGCACACATTGGACTTAGTTGGCTATTTGATTGCTTGAGGTTCGTCTCTTACTATTTCAAAGAAGAAAAATCCGTAGGCTTTTTCCTGTTTGTAATGATTTAATAGTCAAGACTTCATTTACGGTGATAGCAATATTAGAGTTTCTGTGGATGAAAATACAACAATAAAATTATTTTGTGAGAGCCTTGATAAGGTAGCTAACATCAGGGATGTATACCCCACAATGCATTGTGACAGTTGTGAGCAGATAATTACAGTAAAGAGCGATCTCTCTCCCATACTAACTGATATATGGTGGTTCCAGGTGTAGTTACATCCGGGTTGCAGCGGTAGCTAGCAACCTAGTAAGAGACGATTACGTCCAATGTTAAGAAATATAAAAACCCATAGTTCCTAACAGAGGAGTCAGATCAAAACAAAAAGTACACCATTAGAACCGCCTTGTCCGAAACCCCTGTATAGGAAACTTTCTGTCCCTTGGCTTGAACAGCAAGGGAAATATATTGGCTTGAAAATCAAGAAAAGTGGCAGCTACTACAACATTCTGCCTAAACGAGATATTTTTTTCTTTTTTTCTTTTTTTCTTTTCCACAGATAGCTTGGCACTGGAACATCGTAGAGGGTTGTTCAATAGCTCATTCTAAAGTAAATTAATTGGGTTAAAAACCTTTTGTAACTAAAATAAATTATTTCTAAAAGAGAATAAATTTTTCCGCCAAAAACTACATTTTCGATGTCTTTTCACACTCCAGTCTTTCAAACTTAATCGTATACCAGCGGTAAGATTTGAACCCACGCCTCCGAAGAGACTGGTGGCTAACACCAGTGCCTTGGACCACTCGGCCAGGCTGCCTCTCATAAATAAATATATATGTGAATTTGGGTTGCAGCAGTAGCTAGCAACCTAGTAAGAGACGATCAGTCCAATGCTAAGAAATATAACAAAACTCCTAAAAATAGAGTCAGATCAAAACAAAAGTACATCATTAGAATTACCTTGTCTGAAACCCTACTAGATAAATAATGAATGTCATCATAGTTTTATATTAGAGCTATGACGTGAATAGAAAAACACGAAATTATATTGTTGTTTCTGAAGACGTCATGAAATAATATCATTGCTCTATGACGTCAACAAAATCATTACGCTGTGACGTCACAATTACTACTTAAGAACTACAAAGATGAAAATGTTCTCATTCATAATTACATAATGGTTTCAATCAAGCAAGTCGCACACAAGTTGAAAAAACAGTACTACACAAACAACAGAGATAGTATCTTGAAAAGAGAAAAGCAAAGGTATTCAACCGACCAGGCGTATCGAGAAGTAAAAATTGAGAGAGCCAAACAAAAGATCAAGGAGCGTTATCACAATGATAAACTTTATAGAGAAGCAACAATTGAGCAGGCTAGACAAAAGAGCAAGGAACGGTATGGTAATGATGAAGATTACAGAGAAGCAAGAATTGAGCAGGCTAGACAAAAGATCAAGGAGCGTTATCACAATGATAAACTTTATAGAGAAGCAACAATTGATCAGGCTAGACAAAAGAGCAAGGAACGGTATGATAATGATGAAGATTACCGAAACAAACATAAGAAAAAAGTTGCTACCAGAATAATGGGTAGATACTGGGGTGACAAAAGCTATAATGAAAAAATTAAATTCTCTGCGAGGTTGTACCGAAGAACGCATAAGGACAAAGGGAAAAATTACATTCAGAAATACAAGAAGATGGCAAAAATGAAGGCTGATCTTTGTAAATTGAGAAAAATTTTACGCATGTTTTATCGGGATCATGAAAAGTATTCAAAATTACAGATTAAAATTATCTTTGAAAGAGCGGATGCTATTGAAAAGTCGGCTAGAAATTCTTTGGCAAAGCTTCATAGTAATATCCAAAAGAAATGTTGTCAGTTTAACGAAAAGCTTCCAAGGTATGGATTGGCAACTGCGGAACAGTTTATAGATGCAATGGAAAATGTTCGATTATAATAAAGAACGAACTCTAGACCATAGTAAAATAAGCGGTAGATTATAATAAATAATCTGGGTTGCAGCGGTAGCTAGCAACCTAGTAAGAAACGATCACGCCCCTTAGTAAAACCTAAAATAGCAAATAATTCCTAAAAAAAATAGAGTTAGATCAAAAAAAGAATTACACTATCAGAACCGCCTTATCCGAAACCCCTGCATAGAAATTTTACTGTCTCTTGGCTTGAACAACACGGAAAGTATATTGGCTTGAAAATCAAGAAAATTGGCTACAACCACAATATACTGCATATACGGAATCTTTTTTCTTTCTGTTTTTCCCCCTTGGCTAGCTGGGTACTGGAAAATCATATAGAACTGTATAATAGTTCATTTTAAAGGAAATTGCTACATCCAGTGCGTTTTGTAATTAAAAATAAAATTATAATAAAGAGCGACATCTTGCCAATACTAAATTTTATACGTCACTTAATTGTAGTATAGGTTAGTAATTCCACGGATAGCTTGGCACTGGAACATCGTAGAGAGTTGTTCTATCGCTCATTTTAAAGGAAATTAATGGGGTTAAAAATCCGGTTTGCAGCGGTAGCTAGCAACCTAGTAAGAGACGATCACGTCCAATGTTAAGAAATATAAAAACCCATAGTTCCTAAAAAAAGGAGTCAGATCAAAACAAAAAGTACACCATTAGAACCGCCTTGTCCGAAACCCCTGTATAAGAAACTTTCTGTCTCTTGGCTTGAACAGCAAGGGAAATATCTCTCTCTCTTAAGTCCCATCCGTCCTTGAAGGTCGTCTTGGGGCCTCTTTCTTCGTAACGGCGTGGATGTGCCTTCTGTATGCTTCACGGTCTTTTGCTAGGCGAAGAAGGTCCGAGAGGCGGTGAGGTGCAAAGTTTTCCTTCCACCTTTTTGGGGGACGACCACGAAGACGAGAACCGTGAATTTGGCCTTCGAAGGTGATTTTTGGGAGACGGGACCGACTCATCCGTTGTACGTGACCGAGCCATCGAAGTTGCTGGAGCTGGATCTTCATGAGAATTGTTTGTTGTACTTTAAGGCGCTCGAGAAGTTCGAAATTTGAGATTCTATCAAGGTAAGTGATCCCGCCGATGCGGCGGAGGCACTTAGTTTCAAATGCTGCAAGTCGACGGTTGTCATTTACCTTCAGTGTCCATGTTTCACATGAGTAGATTGCGATGGGGATGATCAGGGTATCAAAAAGTCGTGTCTTAAGCCGCAGAGACAAATCCTTGCTTCGCCATATGGGCATAAGGGCCTTGAAACTGGAACTCGCGAGAGCGAGACGTCTTTTGATGTCTTTTGATGGACTGTTGTCGCTGGTGATCAGACTACCGAGGTAAGGGAACTCGTCAACCCACTGGATACTCTCTCCATTAATTTTCAGGTCTGGCTTAACTGTATCCTGTGGCTTTCGTGAGCAGCACATAGCCTTTGTTTTTGATACATTTATGATCATTCCAAAAGAACTAGTGGCTTCGAAGACGTCGCTAAGAACGGCTTGTAGATCCTCGGGTGTTTCAGCCATTTCGTTGATATCGTCGGCGTAGGCTAGCTTATCTATCTGAACACCCCCTATATGTGCGCCACAAGTTGTCTCCATCAGGGATAAGACTGCTGTGAGGAAAAGGTTGAACACCTCTGGAGACAAAAGGCATCCTTGAAGGACACCTGCGGAAGTCTGGAAACTGTCAGTGAGACCTTCACTAGTCATCACACGACTCCCAAATTTTGAGTACATATCCTTGATAAGATCTACTAGGTTTCGTGGGATTCCGTAATGGAGAAGGATATGCCATAGGCCATTTCTCCAAATAAGGTCAAATGCTTGCCTAAAGTCGATGAAGAGCTGATACAGGCCGCGACCGAATTCCAGATATTTCTCTAAAATTTGGCGAACAGTGAAAATTTGATCAACGGTCGATCTCCCAGGGCGAAAACCGGCTTGGTATTCTTGGATGACTAAGGATGACACGGCTCTGATCCGTTGGAGTATAATTCGGGTGAAGATCTTGGCAGTTTGACTTGTTAGGCTAATAGGACGGTAATTATCACATATTGCCTTTGACCCCTTCTTGTGTAGTGGAACAATTGTGGCTTCGCACCAAGAAGTTGGGAAATGACTCTTTTGCCAGGCACCGGATACAATCTTGTGGAAAAGATCTATAAGTGGTTCACACCGGACTTTCAGCAGTTCTGCCTGTATCCCGTCCGGGCCAGGGGCCTTGTTAGTCTTCAGCGCTTGGATGGCATCTTCGACCTCAGAACGGAGAGGAGGTGGGCTGGGATCTGAGACAGTAACGGGCAAGAGGTCCAGGACAGCAGAGTTTGGAAAGATATCAGGATATTGGCTTGAAAATCAAGAAAATTGACTTTAACCACGTTATTCTCCCCAAACGGGATATTTTTTTCTCTTTTCTTTTTTTTTCTTTTCCACAGATAGCTTGGCACTGGAACATCGTTGAGGGTTGTTCAATAGCTCATTTTAAAGGAAATTAATTGGGTTAAAAATCTATAGTAACTAAAATAAATTATTTCTAAAAGAGAATAAATTTTTCCACCAAAGACTGCATTTTTGATGTCTTTTCACACTGCAGTCTTTCAAACATAATCGTATACCAGCGGTAAGATTTGAACCCACGCCTCCGAAGAGACTGGTGGCTAACACCAGTGTCTTGGACCACTCGGCCAGGCTGCCTCTCATAAATAAATATATATGTGAATTTGGGTTGCAGCAGTATTTACAGTAAAGAACAAACTTTCAGCCCATAGTAACTAAAATAAGATTATAATTTCATGTTAAAGATTGATCAGTGAATTCATAATCGTAGGTTGTAGCCAGTTTACATAAAGGATTGATGTGGTTCATTATAAATTATAAAAGGTTTTACATTCATATAATAAAGATCAAACTCTTCCCTATACTAACTTGCATACGCAACTTCACTATAGTTAAGATTACAGTATTTATATTTTTACATTAAAAGACGATCACTGAAATAACAAACCATTCCATACTTTGGACTTAGTTAGCTACTTGATTGTTTGAGTTTCGTCTCTTACTATTTAAAAGAAGAAAAAGCCGTAGGCTTTTTCCTGTTTGTATTTATAGTTAAAAAACGAACTCAAGTCCCAAGAAACTGAACACTGTGGTTCATTCATATTATCTTCATTATTTTAGCTAGAATTATAATAAAGAACGACTTCTTGCCTATACTAAATTTTATACGCCACTTAATTATAGTATAGGTTAGTAATTCAACAGATAGCTTGGCACTGGAACATCGTAGAGAGTTGTTCAATGGCTCATTTTAAAGGAAATTAATGGGGTTAAAAACCTTTTGTAATTAAAACAAATTATTTTTATTACATTAAGAAATTTTAATTATATTCCTTAAGAAATCATCATAAGTAAAAATTTCCCATACGGTTACAGTAAAGACCGATCTGTAGCCCGTAGTAACTGAAGATCAAGGTTGCACCGTATTATAATAATACAAAAAAGGAACTCTAACTTATATTAAATGGATTATTTACAGTTTTTATAATAAAGAACGACTGTTTGCCTATACTAACTTTTACTGTAACCTGTGTCTCTTACTGTAAACCTAGTAAGAGACGATCACGTCCAATGTTAATAAACCTTTTGGCTTGAACAACAAGGGAAATATATTGGCTTGAAAATCAAGAAAATTGACTTTAACCACGTTATTCTCCACAAACGGCATATTTTTTTTTCTTTTTTTCTTTCTTTTCCACAGAGTAGCTTGGCACTGAAATATCGTAGAAACTTGTTCAATAGCTCATTTTAAAGGAAATTAATTGGTTTAAAAATCATTAGTAACTAAAAGCAATTATTTCTAAAAGAGAATAAATTTTTCCACAAAAAACCTGCATTTTTGATGACTTTTCATGCTGCAGTCTTTTCAAAGATATTTGATTTTTGTACATAAATCATAATCATATACCAGCAGTAAGATTTTCCGGGTTGCAGCGGTAGCTAGCAACCTAGTAAGAGACGATCACGTCCAACGTTAAGAAATGTAAAAACCCATAGCTCCTAAAAAAGGAGTCAGATCAAATTCCAAACACCACTAGACCATTAGACCATTAGTACACCATTAGAACCGCCTTGTCCGAAACCCCTTGAAAGGAAACTTACCGCCCTTTGGCTTGAACAGCAAGGGAAATATATTGGCTTGAAAATCAAGAAAAGTGGCAGCTACTACAACATTCTGCCTGAACGGGATATTTTTTTTTCTTTTTTTCTTTTTTTCTTCTTTTCCAGAGATAGCTTGGCACTGGAACATCGTAAAGAGTTGTTCAATGGCTCATTTTAAAGGAAATTAATTGGGTTAAAAATCTAAATTAACTAAAATAAATTATTTCTAAAACAGGATAAATTTTTCCACCAAAAACTGCATTTTTGATGTTATTGCAATAAAGAATGACACCTAGCCCAAGTTAACTGAAAAATAAATAGGGATTATGTAATTTCCATCAGAATCATGACTGTAGAGATGGCTGAACCCTTCTAAAGTACAGCATTAGAACCGCCTTGTCCGAAATACCTATATAGGAAATTTTCTATCCCTTGGCTTGAACACCAAGGGAAATATATATTGCCTTGAAAATCAAGAAAAGTGGCAGCTAATACAGCATTCTGCCTAAACGGCATCTTTTTTTTCTTCTTCTTTTCAACAGATAACTTGGCACTGGAACATCGTAGAGAGTTGTTCAATGGCTCATTCTAAAGTATAGTGAAGAATGATCCCTAGTCCATTGTAATTATACAATAAGGAACAAACTCTAGCCTATAGTAACTAAAATATAAAAATAAATTATTAAATAATTACAAAAATATCTTATTTGTCAACTGAAACTAGAATAATTCCTGAAAATTTTAAATACTTTTTTTTATTTAACTGAAAACGGCAAAAATATTTATGGTGTCAGAGCAATAATTTTAATTTTGTAATTTAAATCAGAAAAATACTTTAAAATTTTAAAATTAGTTTGGTTTTTCTTTTGCATCAATTGACTCGTTACGCCAGAAAAAATTTAAGCAATGCTAAGCCTAAAATGATTTGTGCTAAAATCATCCTACTCTTTTTTATTATATGTTTTGGAAATTCTGAAATGAGACCTATTACAAATAGAACTATTCAAACAACTGCAAGTGCAACTGATGAAACAACTCCGAGTATAACTGAACGAAACATTATAGTAAAAATTGATCCAACGTCTGCAGGTACAAATCAACTTCAATTTGAGGCAAAAGCCATAAAGCAGTCAGAACAAGATAGAGATGAAAATAATGAATCAAATAAAATAGATAAGGATTTAGAGAGTAAAAATCAGATATGGCAACCCGATCACAATGGAGACGAAAACAATGACTCAAATGAAAAAAATGAGGGTATGGAGGATAAAGATCTGATGAGGCAGTCCAATCATACAGATAGGACAACTGCAGGTATGAATAACCCTCAATTTGACCAAAAACGAGACGAAAACAACGACTCTTATAAAAAAAATGGATTTATTGAGGATAAAAATCAGATTAGCCCGTCCGATCATGATTTAGGCAAAACTAAAGACTCGTATGAAAAAGATGAAAGTGCATGGGATTTTCTTTTGAAAATAATCCGGAACATACTTATGTTTCCTTTTGTCTTAACGTTTGAAGTACTCCGGTTTGCAGCAAACGTTTACAGCCTAGTAAGTGGTGAGGCAGTCCAATCATGCCAATAGGACAACTGCAGGTACGAATCACCATCAATTTGACCAAAAACGAGACGAAAACAATGACTCTTATAAAAAAAATGAATATATTGAGGATAAAAATCAGATTAGCCAGTCCGATCTTGATGGAGGAAATACCAAAGACTCAAGTGAAAAAGATGAACATGCAGAGGATATTCTTTTGAAAACTTATTTTTTTGTGTACTTAATGTTTGAAATACTCCGGGTTGCAGCGGTAGTTTACAACCTAATAAGAGACGATCACGTCCAATGTTATGAAATATAAAAACCCATAACTCCTAAAAGAAAAGTCAGATCAAAACAAAAAGTACACCATTAGAACCGCCGTGTCCGAAATCCCTGTATAGAAAATTTTATGGCTCTTGGCTTGAACAGCAGTATTGACTTGAAAAACAAGAAAAATTTCAGCTACTACCGAATTCTACCTAAACGGTATCTTTTTGTCCTTCTTTCTTTTCCGCAGATAGCTTGGCACTGGAACATCGTAGAGAATTGTTCAATGGCTCATTTTAAAGGACATTAATTGGGTTAAAAATCAATAGTAACTAAAATAAATTATTTCTAAAACAGGATAACTTTTTCAACCAAAAACTGTATTTTTGATGTCTTTTCACACTGCAGGCTTTCAAACATAATCGTATACCAGCGGTAAGATTTGAACCCACGCCTCCGAAGAAGACTGGTGGCTAGCACCAGTGCCTTGGACCACTCGGCCAGGCTGCCTCTCATAAATAATAATCCGGGTTGCAGCGGTAGCTAGCAACCTAGTAAGATCCGGGTTGCAGCGGTAGCTAGCAACCTAGTAAGAGACGATCATCCGGGTTGCAGCGGTAGCTAGCAACCTAGTAAGAGACGATCACCTCCAATGTTAAGAAATATAAAAACCCGTAGCTCCTAAAAAAAGAGTCAGATCAAAACAAAAAGTACACCATTAGAACCGCCTTGTCCAAATCCTCCATAAAGGAAACTTACCGCCCTTTGGCTTGAATAACAAAGAAAATATATTGGCTTGAAAATCAAGAAAATAGTTTCCGGGTTGCAGCGGTAGCTAGCAACCTAGTAAGAGACAATCACGTCCAATGTTAAGAAATATAAAAACCCATAGTTCCTAACAGAGGAGTCAGATCAAAACAAAAAGTACACCATTAGAACCGCCTTGTCCGAAACCCCTGTATAGGAAACTTTCTGTCCCTTGGCTTGAACAGCAAGGGAAATATATTGGCTTGAAAATCAAGCAAATTGACTTTTACCACGTTATTCTCCCCAAACGGGATATTTTTTTCTTTTTTCTTTCTTTTCCAGAGATAGCTTGGCACTGGAACATCGTAAAGGGTTGTTCAATAGCTCATTTTAAAGTAAATTAATTGGGTTAAAAACCTTTTGTAACTAAAATAAATTATTTCTAAAAGAGAATAAATTTTTCCAACAAAAACTGCATTTTCGATGTCTTTTCACACTCCAGTCTTTCAAACATTATACCAGCAGTAAGATTTGAACCCACGCCTCCGAAGAGACTGGTGGCTAACACCAGTGCCTTGGACCACTCGGCCAGGCTGCCTCTCATAAATAAATATATATGTGAATTTGGGTTGCAGCAGTAGCTAGCAACCTAGTAAGAGATGATCAGTCCAATGCTAAGAAATATAACAAAACTCCTAAAAATAGAGTCAGATCAAAACAAAAGTACATCATTAGAATTACCTTGTCTGAAACCCTACTAGATAAATAATGAATGTCATCATAGTTTTATATTAGAGCTATGACGTGAATAGAAAAACATGAAATTATATTGTTGTTTCTGAAGACGTCATGAAATAATATCATTGCTCTATGACGTCAACAAAATCATTACGCTGTGACGTCATAATTACTACTTAAGAACTACAAAGATGAAAATGTTCTCATTCATAATTACATAATGGTTTCAATCAAGCAAGTCGCACGCAAGTTGAAAAAACAGTACTACACAAACAACAGAGATAGTATCTTGAAATTATAATAAAGATCGAACTCTTCCCTATACTAACTTGCATACGCAACTTCACTATAGTTAAGATTACAGTATTTATATTATGCATCATTATAAATTATAAAAGGTTCAAATGTTCGAAGATTATAGAGTTAAAAATTTTCCCACCCCGGGAATCGAACCCGAGCCTGTTAAGTGAAATTACAATAAAGAACGACCTCTTGCCTATACTAAATTTTATACGCCAGTTATCCGGGTTGCAGCGGTAGCTAGCAACCTAGTAAGAGACGATCACCTCCAATGTTAAGAAATATAAAACCCCCCAACTCCTAAAAAAAGAGTCAGATCAAAACAAAAAGTACACCATTAGAACCGCCTTGTCCGAATCCTCTATAAAGGAAACTTACCGCCCTTTGGCTTGAATAACAAAGAAAATATATTGGCTTGAAAATCAAGAAAATAGACTTTTACCACGTTATTCTCCACAAACGGGATATTTTTTTCTTTTTTCTTTTCCACAGATAGCTTGGCACTGGAACATCGTAGTGGGTTGTACAGTAAAGAACGATCTCTCACCCATAGTAACTGATATATGGTGGTTCCAAGGGTAGCTGCAAGCTATCTGACTTGCAGCGGCAGCTGTAACCCAGAGTATCTTTGCTTAAACCACAATTCGGGTTGCAGCGGTAGTCCGGGTTGCAGCGGTAGCTAGCAACCTAGTAAGAGACGATCACGTCCAATGTTAAGAAATATAAAAACCCAAAACTCCTAAAAAAAGAGTCAGATCAAAACAAAAAGTACACCATTAGAACCGCCTTGTCCGAAACCCCTGCATAGTAAAATTTCTGTCCCTTGGCTTGAACAGCAAGGGAAATATATTGGCTTGAAAATCAAGAAAAGTGGCAGCTACTACAACATTCTGCCTAAACGGGATATTTTTTTCTTTTTTTTCTTTTTTTTTCTTTTTTTGTATCCAGAGATAGCTTGGCACTGGAACATCGTAGAGGGTTGTTCAATAGCTCATTTTAAAGGAAATTAATTGGGTTAAAAATCTATAGTAACTAAAATAAATTATTTCTAAAAGAGAATAAATTTTTCCACCAAAAACTGCATTTTGATGTCTTTTCACACTGCAGTCTTTCAAACATAATCGTATACCAGCGGTAAGAATTGAACCCACGCCTCTGAAGAGACTGGTGGCTAACACCAGTGCCTTGGACCACTCGTCCAGGCTGCCTCTCATAAATAAATATATATGTGAATTTGGGTTGCAGCAGTAGCTAGCAACCTAGTAATAGACGATCAGTCCAATGCTAAGAAATATAAAAACCCAAAACTCCTAAAAATAGAGTCAGATCAAAACAAAAGTACATCATTAGAAATACCTTGTCTGAAACCCTACTAGATAAATAATGAACGTCATCATAGTTTTATATTAGAGCTATGACGTGAATAGAGTGACGTCATAATTAGTATATAAGGAAAGTCAAAACTGAAAATTCTTTCATTCTTGATTAGAATAATGGTTAGATCAAAGCAGGCTATACGCAAGTTGAAGAAAGAGTACTACACAAACAACAGAGATAGTAACTTGAAAAGAAAAAATCAAAGGTATTCAACCGACCAGGTGTATCGAGAAGTAATAATTGAGAGAGCAAAACAAAGGTATTCAACCGACCAGGCGTATCGAGAAGTAATAATTGAGAGAGCAAAAGAAAACAGCAAGATGTGTTATCACAATGATGAAGATTATAGACATGCAAAAATTGAGACAGCCAAACAAAAGATCAAGGAACGGTATGGTAATGATGAACATTACAGAGAAGCAAGAATTGAGCAGGCTAAACAAAAGATCAAGGAGCGTTATCACAATGATAAACTTTATAGAGAAGCAACAATTGAGCAGGCTAGACAAAAGAGCAGGGAACGTTATCACAATGATGAAGATTATAGACATGCAAAAATTGAGACAGCCAAACAAAAGATCAAGGAACGGTATGGTAATGATGAACATTACAGAGAAGCAAGAATTGAGCAGGCTAGTTATAATAAAGAACGACCTCTTGCTTATACTAAATTTTATACGCCACTTAATTAAAGTATAGGTTAGTAATTCCACAGATAGCTTGGCACTGGAAAATCGTGGAGAGTTGTTCAATGGCTCATTTTAAAGGAAATTAATGGGGTTAAAAATATTCCGGGTTGCAGCGGTAGCTAGCAACCTAGTAAGAGACGATCACGTCCAATGTTAAGAAATATAAAAACCCATAGTTCCTAAAAAAGGAGTCAGATCAAAACAAAAAGTACACCATTAGAACCGCCTTGTCCGAAACCTCTATAAAGGAAACTTACCGCCCTTTGGCTTGAACAGCAAGGGAAATATATTGGCTTGAAAATCAAGCAAATTGACTTTTACCACGTTATTCTCCCCAAACGAGATATTTTTTTCTTTTTTTTTTCTTTCTTTTCCAGAGATAGCTTGGCACTGGAACATCGTAGAGGGTTGTTCAATAGCTCATTTTAAAGGAAATTAATTGGGTTAAAAACCTTTTGTAACTAAAATAAATTATTTCTAAAAGAGAATAAATTTTTCCAATAAAAACTGTATTTTTGATGCAGTGACGTCATAATTACTATATAAGAAACGTCAAAACTGTAAATGGTCTCATTCATATAATAAAGAACGAACTCTTGCCTATATTAAATTGCATACTCAACTTAATTATTGTTAATGATATAGTAATGATATGGTTTTATTGATAACTGAATTACAAATTAAAATAAAATGATCCCGGATGGCTTTGAACCACCAACCTTTCGGTTAAAGGCCGATCGTGCTTGCCACTTAGACTATGACGTCATTCATTGATGTTGTAAGATTATCAATATGATTATAATAAAGATCGAATTATAATTACATTAAAAGACGATCATTGGAATCGCAAACCATAGCATACATTGGACTTAGTTAGCTACTTGATTGTTTGAGGTTCGTCTCTTACTATTTCAAAGAAGAAGAAGCCGTAGGCTTTTTCCTGTTTGTTATTATCATTACCAATAATCTGTTCAGGAAACTTAGACCACCTTAGTGGCTTGAAAAAGAGGAAAAATAATTTCTGAGAAAAACTTTCAAACAGTACGTTGTAACAAACTGTTTCAAACATAATAGGTGTTGTAGACGGGGTAGTTGAAATAGTGGTAGCTGCTGTAGAAGTAGGTACACTAGTACTTGTAGTAGAAGTAGTAGGAGTTGTATTATAATAAAGATCGAACTCTTCCCTATACTAACTTGCATACGCAACTTCACTATAGTGAAGATTACAGTATTTATATTATACATCATTATAAATTATAAAAGGTTCAAATGTTCGAAGATTATAGAGTTAAAAATTTTCCCACACCGGGAATCGAACCCGAGCCTGTTAAGTGAAAGTTAACTATCGTGGCCACTAGACCAAATGGGACCATAAAGAAGTATGATTTAAGAACCATATGCATATTATTATTTAACCATACCAATTATAATAAGGCCAAAACAAAATCGTCAAATTGCAACCTTACTTTTGACACATCAGTTAAATCTTCATCAGACTTAAATCACTCATCAGACTTAAAAACTGTTTTGCTAGTTTTTACAGTAAAGAATAATAAAGATCGAACTCTTCCCTATACTAACTTGCATACGCAACTTCACTATAGTTAAGATTACAGTATTTATATTATACATCATTATAGATTATAAAAGGTTCAAATGTTCGAAGATTATAGAGTTAAAAATTTTCCCACACCGGGAATCGAACCCGAGCCTGTTAAGTGAAAGTTAACTATCCTAGCCACTAGACCATATGGAACCATAAAGAATTACAAAAAGACGATCATTAGGATATCATACATAAGGCATTATAGTCCGGGTTGCAGCGGTAGCTAGCAACCTAGTAAGAGACGATCACCTCCAATGTCAAGAAATATAAAACCCCCCAACTCCTAAAAAAAGAGTCAGATCAAAACAAAAAGTACACCATTAGAACCGCCTTGTCCGAATCCTCTATAAAGGAAACTTACCGCCCTTTGGCTTGAATAACAAAGAAAATATATTGGCTTGAAAATCAAGAAAATTGACTTTTACCACGTTATTCTCCACAAACGGGATATTTTTTTCTTTCCGCTTTTTCTTTCTGCTCAGCTAGCTGGGCACTGGAAAATCATAGAGAGCTGTATAATAGCTCATTTTAAAGGAAATTGCAACATCTAGTCACTTTTGTATTTAAAAATAAAATACTTTTTAAAGTAGAATCAATTTTGTCAAAAAAATTGCATTTTTGATGTATTTTTACATTAAAAGACGATCACTGAAATAACAAACCATTCCATACATTGGACTTAGTTAGCTACTTGATTGTTTGAGTTTCGTCTCTTACTATTTAAAAGAAGAAAAAGCCGTAGGCTTTTTCCTGTTTGTATTTATAGTTAAAAAACGAACTCAAGTCCAAAGAAACTGAACACTGTGGTTCATTCATATTATCTTCATTATTTTAGCTGGAATGTAAATAAACAAGTTTCTTTTTTAAATTTTAAATTGAAAAGATAGTGCTTTTAATTCAACATATTAAAAGTTCTCCCCAACGGGGAATCGAACCCCCTTCTCCCAGGTAACAACTGGGCATACTTACCATTAGACTATCGAAGACTTATAAAATAAAAGTTACATATAAGATATGATAATAATTTTTTAATCCGGGTTACATAAAGGCTCGATCATCGAATTTTTACATTAAAGAAGGAACTTTAGTCCATAGTTTATATCCCACTCTGTCCCGTAAATGTTGATTCTGTTTCGGAGCAACGCTGCTTTTTCTCATTTTTTGTGTCTAGTCAGCCTTCTATACCTTGGAAATTGAAAGAGAAACACATTTGACAGTGGATTTTAAAGCCATAGACGATAAAGTCTTAGAGCCTAGACAGAAAAAAAAACAATTGGCACAAATATTTTGGCATAGGCACCCTAACCTAACCTAACCTAATCTAACCTAACCTGATGCTGAAACCAATAAACTTCATATAGTATGGTAAAGATCGACCTCTAGCCTATTTAAATTTTTACTATAGAGTTCATTACCATGAACTGTTTGATTGGTTTTTACATTAAGAGACGATCACTGAAATAACAAACCATTCCATACATTGGACTTAGTTAGCTACTTGATTGTTTGAGTTTTGTCTCTTACTATTTAAAAGAAGAAAAAGCCGTAGGCTTTTTCATGTTTGTATTTATAGTTAAAAAACGAACTCAAGTCCAAAGAAACTGAACACTGTGGTTCATTCATATTATCTTCATTATTTTAGCTAGAATGTAAATAAACAAGTTTATTTTTTAAATTTTAAATTGAAAAGATAGTGCTTTTAATTCAACATATTAAAAGTTCTCCCCGACAGGGAATCGAACCCCTTCTCTCAAGTATCAAGTGCGCATGCTTACCATTAGACTATCGAAGACATATAAAATAAAAGATGCATATAAGATATGGTAATAATTTTTTAATCCGGGTTGCAGCGGTAGCTAGCAACCTAGTAAGAGACGATCACGTCCAAAGTTAAGAAATATAAAAACCCATAGCTCCTAAAAAAGGAGTCAGATCAAAACAAAAATCCGGGTTGCAGCGGTAGCTATCAATCTAGTAAGAGACGATCACGTCCAATGTTAAGAAATACAAAAACCCCTAACTCCTAAGAAAAGAGTCGGATCAAAACAAAAATTACACCATTAGAATCACCTTGTCCAAAACCCCTATTAAGGAAACTTATCACTCTTTGGCTTGAATTAAAAAGAAAATATATTGGCTTGAAAATCAAGAAAATTGACTTCAACCAAGTTATTTTCCACAAACGGGATATTTTTTTCTTTCCGCTTGATTTTCCTCCTCAAATAGCTGGGCACTGGAAAATCATAGAGAGCTGTATAATAGCTCATTTTAAAGAAATTATAGTAAAGAACGAACTCTTGCCCTTAGTTACCTATGTCTTGTCAAATTAGCTAATTAATTTCACCTGATTTTGTTTTAAAAATAATTCCCACACCGGGATTCGAACCCAAGCCAATTGGTTGAAATAGCATTATAATAAAGAGCGAACTCTTGCCTATAATAGATTAGATACTCAACTTAATTATTACATAAAGGCTCGATCATCGAATTTAAGCTGAAACTAAGTAAAGGACAATTATGCCTTCATATATTCACAGTGATTATAATTAACCGAAACATAAATAGGGATTATGTAATTTCCATCAGTATCATGGCTGTAAAGATGGCTGAAACCTAGTCCGGGTTACAGCGGTAGCTATCAACCTAGTAAGAGACGATCAAGTCCAATGTTAAGTTATAATAAAGAACGACTTCTTGCCTATACTAAATTTTATACGCCACTTATTTATAGTATAGGTTAGTAATTCAACAGATAGATTGGTACCGGAACATCGTAGAGAATTGTTCAATGGCTCATTTTAAAGGAAATTCATGGGGTTAAAAGCTTTATAATAATCCGGGTTGCAGCGGTAGCTAGCAACCTAGTAAGAGACGATCACGTCCAATGTTAAGAAATATAAAAACCCATAGCTCCTAACAAAGGAGTCAGATCAAAACAAAAAGTACACCATTAGAACTTCCTTGTCCGAAACCCCTGTATAGGAAACTTTCTGTCCCTTGGCTTGAACAGCAAGGGAAAGATATTGGCTTGAAAATCAAGAAAATTGACTTTAACCACGTTATTCTCCATAAACAGGATATTTTTTTCTTTTTTTGTATCCAGAGATAGCTTGGCACTGGAACATCGTAAAGGGTTGTTCAATAGCTCATTTTAAAGGAAATTAATTGGGTTAATTACATTAAAGAACGATCTGTAGTCCATAGTAACTGAAGTGTTATAAGGAATCATTATACAGATGGTGATGCAAAACATGCTTATCCTTAGATATGATAGTATTACACAAATAGCACAAATTGTTTTAGTAATTTATATATATATATATATATATATATATATATATATATATATATATATATATATATATATATATATATATATATATATATATATATATAGTATATATATATATATATATATATATATATTATATATATATATATATATATATATATATATATATATATATATATATATATATATATATATATATATATATATATATATATATATATATATATGGTAATTCTCCCCAAACGAGATATTTTTTTCTTTTTTTTTTCTTTCTTTTCCAGAGATAGCTTGGCACTGGAACATCGTAGAGGGTTGTTCAATAGCTCATTTTAAAGGAAATTAATTGGGTTAAAAACCTTTTGTAACTAAAATAAATTATTTCTAAAAGAGAATAAATTTTTCCAATAAAAACTGTATTTTTGATGCAGTGACGTCATAATTACTATATAAGAAACGTCAAAACTGTAAATGGTCTCATTCATCCGGGTTGCAGCGGTAGCTAGCAACCTAGTAAGAGACGATCACCTCCAATGTTAAGAAATATAAAACCCCCCAACTCCTAAAAAAGAGTCAGATCAAAACAAAAAGTACACCATTAGAACCGCCTTGTCCGAATCCTCTATAAAGGAAACTTACCTCCCTTTGGCTTGAATAACAAAGAAAATATATTGGCTTGAAAATCAAGAAAATTGACTTTTACCACGTTATTCTCCACAAACGGGATATTTTTTTCTTTCCGCTTTTTCTTTCTGCTCAGCTAGCTGGGCACTGGAAAATCATAGAGAGCTGTATAATAGCTCATTTTAAAGGAAATTGCAACATCTAGTCACTTTTGTATTTAAAAATAAAATACTTTTTAAAGTAGAATCAATTTTGTCAAAAAAATTGCATTTTTGATGTATTTTCATACTGCAGTCTTTTCAAAGATATTTGAATTTTGAAGCAATAAAACAGTCCATGTAATGAACTCTATAGTAATAATAGCTACTTGTCTCAATAGTAACCGAAACTCCTGGAACCAAAATTTTCTTTTTTGGCTTAATCGCTAAAATTATTATGTAAACTGCAAAAATATTTATGATGCCTAATCAGTAATAGTAATTTTTTAATTTAAACAACAAAAATACATGAAAATTCTAAAATTAGTTTTGCTTTTTGTCTCCTGGAAGAAATTTTTTTTTCATCTCAGTTCAAATTTATTATTGTATCCTGTAACCCGTAAAGTACATATCTCCATATTATTGTCTCATAATTGCAATTATTTTAGTTTTCAGTCAAGAATCACTAAACTTATTATTTAAACTGCAAAAATATTTATGGTGTCTAACCAATAATACTAATTTTGTAATTCAAACAAGATAAATACCTGAAAATTTTAAAATTAGTTTTGTTTTATGCTAGGTTTTAGATACTCGACACGGGATTTTGTGTGCTTAATAATTTTATCCGGGTTGCAGCGGTAGCTAGCAACCTAGTAAGAGACGATCACCTCCAATGTCAAGAAATATAAAACCCCCCAACTCCTAAAAAAAGAGTCAGATCAAAACAAAAAGTACACCATTAGAACCGCCTTGTCCGAATCCTCTATAAAGGAAACTTACCTCCCTTTGGCTTGAATAACAAAGAAAATATATTGGCTTGAAAATCAAGAAAATTGACTTTTACCACGTTATTCTCCACAAACGGGATATTTTTTTCTTTCCGCTTTTTCTTTCTGCTCAGCTAGCTGGGCACTGGAAAATCATAGAGAGCTGTATAATAGCTCATTTTAAAGGAAATTGCAACATCTAGTCACTTTTGTATTTAAAAATAAAATACTTTTTAAAGTAGAATCAATTTTGTCAAAAAAATTGCATTTTTGATGTATTTTCATACTGCAGTCTTTTCAAAGATATTTGAATTTTGAAGCAATAAAACAGTCCATGTAATGAACTCTATAGTAATAATAGCTACTTGTCTCAATAGTAATTTACAATAAGGAACGAACTTTAACCCATAGTAACTTAAGTATTAAATCAAACGGTTCGCTGTCACAGTAAAGAGCTGTGTAATGGCTCATTTTAAAGGAAACTGCTGTATATAGAAACCTTTTGTAATTATCCGGGTTGCAGCGGTAGCTAGCAACCTAGTAAGAGACGATCACCTCCAATGTTAAGAAATATAAAAACCCGTAGCTCCTAAAAAAAGAGTCAGATCAAAACAAAAAGTACACCATTAGAACCGCCTTGTACAAATCCTCCATAAAGGAAACTTACCGCCCTTTGGCTTGAATAACAAAGAAAATATATTGGCTTGAAAATCAAGAAAATAGACTTTTACCACGTTATTCTCCCCAAACGGGATATTTTTTTCTTTTTTTCTTTTTTTTTTTCTTTTTTTGTATCCAGAGATAGCTTGGCACTGGAACATCGTAGAGGGTTGTTCAATAGCTCATTTTAAAGGAAATTAATTGGGTTAAAAATCTATAGTAACTAAAATAAATTATTTTTAAAAGAGAATAAATTTTTCCAATAAAAACTGTATTTTTGATGCAGTGACGTCATAATTACTATATAAGAAACGTCAAAACTGCAAAAGGTCTCATTCATGAATACATTTATAATAAAGAATATAATAAAGAACGACCTCTTGCCTATGCTATATTTTATTGGCCACTTAACTATAGTATAGGTTAGTAAAGTTTACATAAATTATTTACAGTAAAGAACGATCTCTCATCCATAGTAACTGATAATTATAATAAAGAACGAACTCTTGCCTATAATAGATTAGATACTCAACTTAATTATAGTTAATGATATAGTAATGATAGGGTTTTATTGATAGCTGAACTACAAATTAAAAGAAAAAGACACCGGCTGGATTTGTTACATTAAAAGACGATCACTGAAATAACAAACCATTCCATACATTGGACTTAGTTAGCTACTTGATTGTTTGAGTTTCGTCTCTTACTATTTAAAAGAAGAAAAAGCCGTAGGCTTTTTCCTGTTTGTATTTATAGTTAAAAAAGGAACTCAAGTCCAAAGAAACTGAACACTGTGGTTCATTCATATTATCTTCATTATTTTATCTAGAATGTAAATAAACAAGTTTCTTTTTTAAATTTTAAATTGAAAAGATAGTGCTTTTAATTCAACATATTAAAAGTTCTCCCCGACGGGGAATCGAACCCCCTTTTCCCAGGTAACAAGTGGGCATACTAACCATTAGACTATCGAAGACTTATAAAATAAAAGTTACATATAATATATGATAATAATTTTTTAATCCGGGTTACATAAAGGCTCGATCATCGAATTTTTACATTAAAGAACGAACTTTAGTCCATAGTTTATATTAAAGGACGATCATTAGAAAAGCACATTACAATAAAGATCCAACTCTTGCCTATACTAACTGGTATGGGTTGCTTAACTATAGTGTAGGCTTGTAAAGTTATATTTAAAGTCAGCAAATTAAAAATTCCCTACAATGGGGAATCGAACCCCGATCGCCCTCGTGACAAGCGGGTATGTTTACCATTGTACTATTGGAGAATCATGATAAATATGTTACATATAAGATTATAAATATGTTACATATAAGACATGATAAAAAAATGGTTAACTTACTAAGAAAATTAAATAAGGAATCGGTCAGGTTAATTATAAATGGGGATTATGTAAGTTTCATCGATAGCATGGCTGTAGAGATGGTCAAAACCTAGTAAAGAATGAATTATGGCACATATTGGGTTTAGTTTGATTTCTCAATCGCTGAATCCGGGTTTTAGTGGTAGATAGACACCTAGTAAGAGACTATCACGCCCCAGAGTAGAAATTAATTATATTAAAAGTCGATCATTAGGATAACTACATTAAAAGACGATTATTGGAACAGCATACCGCTACATACATTGGACTTAGTTAGCTACTTGATTGCTTGAGGTTCGTCTCTTACTATTTCAAAGAAGAAAAGGCCGTAGGCTTTTTCCTGTTTGTAATGGTATAGCATAAAACGAAACCCAAGTTGTAATCCGTGTTGCAGCGGTAGCTAGCAACCTAGTAAGACACAATCACGTCCAATGTTAAGAAAAATAAAAACCCATAACTTCTAAAAAAAAAGTCAGATCAAAACAAAAAGTACACCATTAAAACCACCTTGTCCAAACCCATGTATAGTAAAATTTCTGTTATTTGGCTTGATCAGCAATGGAAATATATTGGCTTGAAAATCAAGAAAAGAGGCAGTTACTACAACATTCTGCCTAAACGGCATATTTTTTTCTTTCTCTTTTTTTTCTTTTCCACAGATAGCTTGGCACTGGAACATCGTAGAGAGTTGTTCAATGGCTCATTTTAAAGGAAATTAATTGGCTTAAAAATATTTTGTAACTAAAATAAATTATTTCTAAAAGATAAAAAATTTTAAAACTAAAAACAGCATTTCTTATGTCTTTTCATACTGCGGTCTTTTCAAAGATATTTGATTTTTGTACATAAATCATAATCGTGTACCAGCGGTAAGATTTGAACCCACGCCTCCAAAGAGACTGGTGGCTAACACCAACACCTTTGACCAATCGGCCACGCTGCCTCTCATAGCTATATATGTGAATCCGGGTTACAGCAGTAGCTAGCAGCATAGTGAGAGACGATCAGTCCAATGCTAAGAAATATAAAAACCCAGATCTCAACAAGTCAACCGAACAAACAAGTAACTTAAACCGAACAAAAAACTAAACTCTTTTTAAATATAATAAAGAACGAACTCTTGCCTATATTAAATTGCATACTCAACTTAATTATTGTTAATGATATAGTAATGATATGGTTTTATTGATAACTGAATTACAAATTAAAATAAAATGATCCCGGATGGCTTTGAACCACCAACCTTTCGGTTAAAGGCCGATCGTGCTTGCCACTTAGACTATGACGTCATTCATTGATGTTGTAAGATTATCAATATGATTATAATAAAGATCGAATTATAATTACATTAAAAGACGATCATTGGAATTACATTAAAAGACGATCATTAGAAGAACAAATTATTGCATACATTGGACTTAGTTAGCTCCCTTATTCTTTGAGAGTCGTCTCTTACTACTCCAAAGAAGAAAAGGCCGTAGGCATTTTCCTGTTTGTAATCAGGGTTTACATAATCTGGGTTGTCAATCCGATTACAATAAGGAACGAACTGAACCCATAGTAACTTAAGTATTAAATCATTACAGTAAAGAACGATCTCTCGCCAATAGTAACTGATATACGGTGGCTCCAGGCGTAGCTACAAGTGCATAAAAGGATCGATATGGTTCATCGTAAATGTTACTATTTAAGAACGACAAAGATGTAAATGGTATCATTCATGATTACATAATGGTTAGATCATCCTTACAGTAAAGAACGACAACCTAGTAAGAGATACTACTTAAGAACGACAAAGATTTAAATTTTCTCAGTCTTGATTAGAATTCCATTGCATCTATAAACTGTTCCGCAGTTGCCAATCCATACCTTGGAAGCTTTTCGTTAAACTGACAACATTTCTTTTGGATATTGCCATGAAGCTTTGCCAAAGCATTTCTAGCCGACTTTTCAAAAGCATCCGCTCTTTCAAAGAGAATTTTAATCTGTAATTTCGAATACTTTTCGTGATCCCGATAAAACATGCGTAAAATGTTTCTCAATTTACAAAGATCAGCCTGCATTTTTGCCATCTTCTTGTATTTCTGAATGTAATTTTTCCCTTTGTCCTTATGCGTTCTTCGGTACAACCTCGCAGAGAATTTAATTTTTTCATTATAGCTTTTGTCACCCCAGTATCTACCCATTATTCTGGTAGCAACTTTTTTCTTATGTTTGTTTCGGTATCTATATCGTTATCATACCGTTCCTTGCTCTTTTGTTTCGCTGTCTCAATTTTCCCTTCTCGATACCCCTGATCCGTAAGATACCTCTGTTTTGCTCTGTCATATTTCATTTTCTTAAATCCTGGATCACAAGACATCTTAGTAGCAATCCTTACGCGTGCTCGAGCTTTATTGCGTTTGGTGGCATTTTTATCTCTTTTAAATAAACTTTTCTTATATTTCAGGATGTTAGCTTTATTTTTTGTGTAGTAAAGTTTTCTATTAGTAGAAATTTGGATTGTTCTATTTTGATATTGTTTTTGGTTATTCTTTCTTTTTTTCCACTCGCGTGAGACCATATTTTTTCAAGATTTAAAATTATTAAGCACACAAAATCCCGTGTCGAGTATCTAAAACCTAGCATAAAACAAAACTAATTTTAAAATTTTCAGGTATTTATCTTGTTTGAATTACAAAATTAGTATTATTGGTTAGACACCATAAATATTTTTGCAGTTTAAATAATAAGTTTAGTGATTCTGGACTGAAAACTAAAATAATTGCAATTATGAGACAATAATATGGAGATATGTACTTTACGGGTTACAGGATACAATAATAAATTTGAACTGAGATGAAAAAAAAATTTCTTCCAGGAGACAAAAAGCAAAACTAATTTTAGAATTTTCATGTATTTTTGTTGTTTAAATTAAAAAATTACTATTACTGATTAGGCATCATAAATATTTTTGCAGTTTACATAATAATTTTAGCGATTAAGCCAAAAAAGAAAATTTTGGTTCCAGGAGTTTCGGTTACTATTGAGACAAGTAGCTATTATTACTATAGAGTTCATTACATGGACTGTTTTATTGCTTCAAAATTCAAATATCTTTGAAAAGACTGCAGTATGAAAATACATCAAAAATGCAATTTTTTTGACAAAATTGATTCTACTTTAAAAAGTATTTTATTTTTAAATACAAAAGTGACTAGATGTTGCAATTTCCTTTAAAATGAGCTATTATACAGCTCTCTATGATTTTCCAGTGCCCAGCTAGCTGAGCAGAAAGAAAAAGCGGAAAGAAAAAAATATCCCGTTTGTGGAGAATAACGTGGTAAAAGTCAATTTTCTTGATTTTCAAGCCAATATATTTTCTTTGTTATTCAAGCCAAAGGGAGGTAAGTTTCCTTTATAGAGGATTCGGACAAGGCGGTTCTAATGGTGTACTTTTTGTTTTGATCTGACTCTTTTTTTAGGAGTTGGGGGGTTTTATATTTCTTGACATTGGAGGTGATCGTCTCTTACTAGGTTGCTAGCGATAACACATCTTGCTGTTTTGTTTTGCTCTCTCAATTATTACTTCTCGATACGCCTGGTCGGTTGAATACCTTTGTTTTGCTCTCTCAATTATTACTTCTCGATACGCCTGGTCGGTTGAATACCTTTGTTTTGCTCTCTCAATTTTTACTTCTCGATGCGCCTGGTCGGTTGAATACCTTTGTTTTGCTCTCTCAATTATTACTTCTCGATACGCCTGGTCGGTTGAATACCTTTGTTTTGCTCTCTCAATTATTACTTCTCGATACGCCTGGTCGGTTGAATACCTTTGCTTTTCTCTTTTCAAGATACTATCTCTGTTGTTTGTGTATACTGTTTTTTCAAATTGCGTATAGCTTGCTTCGATCTAACCATTATTCTAATCAAGAATTTACATCTGTGTCGTTCTTAAGTAGTAATTATGACGTCACGGCGTAATGATTTTATTGACGTCAAGGCGCAATGATATTATTTCATGACGTCATCAGAAACAACAATATAATTTCGTGTTTTTCTATTCACTTCATAGCTCTAATATAAAGCTACGACATTCATTATTTATCTAGTAGGGTTTCAGACAAGGTAGTTCTAATGATGTACTTTTGTTTTGATCTTACTCTATTTTTAGGACTTTTGTTATATTTCTTAGCATGGGACTGATCGTCTCTTACTAGGTTGCTAGCTACTGCTGCAACCCAAATTCACATATATATTTATTTATGAGAGGCAGCCTGGCCGAGTGGTCCAAGACACTGGTGTTAGCCACCAGTCTCTTCGGAGGCGTGGGTTCAAATCTTACCGCTGGTATACGATTATGTTTGAAAGACTGCAGTGTGAAAAGACATCAAAAATGCAGTTTTTGGTGGAAAAATTTATTCTCTTTTAGAAATAATTTATTTTAGTTACTATAGATTTTTAACCCAGTTAATTTCCTTTAAAATGAGCTATTGACCAACCCTCTACGATGTTCCAGTGCCAAGTTATCTGTGGAAAAGAAAAAGAAAAAAAAGAAAAAAATATCCCGTTTTGGGAGAATAACGTGGTTAAAGTCAATTTTCTTGATTTTCAAGCCAATATATTTCCCTTGCTGTTCAAGCCAAGGGACAGAAAGTTTTCTATACAGGGGTTTCGGACAAGGCGGTTCTAATGGTGTACTTTTTGTTTTGATCTGACTCCTTTGTTAGGAACTATGGGTTTTTATATTTCTTAACATTGGACGTGATCGTCTCTTACTAGGTTGCTAGCTATCGCTGCAACCCGGATAACTATAGAGAAGTTGCGTATGCAAGTTAGTATAGGGAAGAGTTCGATCTTTATTATAATCTTCCTGAAATAAGTCCTCGCTCTCACCTTTTAGTTTCTTGATTTGAGATTGGTCAGTACCAAGATCTTTCATCTGCTTAAAATCTTCTATGAAGTCTTTTGGAACCGCTGAATTGAGAGGCTGGACAGAAAAATGTTCAACCAATGTAGATTTTGCGCTTTCTGTCAGTTTCTGAAGGATTGCAGCTTCCAGTATTTCAGGTAAATTATCAACACCAACCGATTTTTCAGCAAGACGCGCTTCAAGTATTTTATTTAAATCTTCTAGGGTGTATGCACGTATTGTTTTATAGAGACTGTTGTTCTCTCTTAACCACAACAGTGCTTCATGGACTTTTCTCAGATCTATTAGTGCAGTCCAAAATTCTTGTTGTAAGTAGGCTGACCATTGACAATGACTACAAAACTATCAATGTTAAGAAGTTTTTCAGGCTGAATATCTGCATTTGCTTGCACATCAACAGCTAGATATACTATTCTACCCTTAAGAGCGTCAACAAGTTCTGTTCTAGGTCTCTTCAATGCATTTACTTGTCCTAATCTGACGATCGTAAGACAAGGCACTACAAATCGAATCATTGCAATTTCAAAATTATTTAAACACTTTATACATTCCGGTGTACAGTCGATATGAAGGTTATTTAATACTGATCGGACATTCTCCTGACTTTTCAACATTTTTCCCAGCACAGTAATCACAGACAGAGAATGAATCTATGACATCCTCTTTCCAACCTGTACAATGAATTAGCTGTTCTCTGTCATCTTTGGGTATGTCCTGTTGGAGGTGCTCTAAAATCGTGGCCATCATTACATCAAAACCTTTCTTATTTGAAAGGGATCTTAGACTTTTCAATTGGTATTTTTGTCTTTATCTGCTCGCAACTGTCACAATGCCTTGTGGGGTATACATCCCTGATGTTAGCTACCTTATCAAGGCTCTCACCAAATAATTTTATTATTGTATTTTCATCCACAGAAACTCTAATATTGCTAACATCGTAGATGACGTCTTGACTATTACGACAGAGTCTACTTGAGACTTCTTGTAAATAATGACTTAGTTCCTTGTACGAGCCCTTGACTCTTAGTAGATTAATATGTTGTATAATCTTAGATTTTGATACTGCCTTATATATGCTATTAATGAAACAGGTAAAGACAGGAAAATGTGGAGCTAGTGCCCTTGGAGAACGCAAATACCTCTGACATCCCTCATTTGGGCTACAGTATAACGAATGCCCATGCTTTCTTGTGTCCCTGTAATTGATTTCACAATAATCCAAGCCGCCAAGGTAGAAATTAACCACTTTGTCAGTTGAAAATTTTAATGCTATATTATTTTCAAGGATATCAAAAAGAATTTGACATAATTCAATATCCGTCGGATAGAGCTTTCAGATATCAGGGTGACATTGCCAAGTAACCTGCTGACCAATTTTTGGTTTTGAATGTTTACTCAGATTGTTATAGGTGACTTCAGCCATCATAATTTCCTTGTCAGATCTAGTTTCAGAGTATTTTTCAATAGTTGTCTCGTACTTTTCAGGACAGTTTGTTCTACTACACAGAGCAATTTTTTGCCAAATATTCAGTAGAACTAAAAGAACTGTTTAAAACACAGTTAGAAATGCTTTTTTCTTGAGTCGGTGTTCCAGGAATTTGTTCTAAATCATTATTCTTACAAACACATATACTAATAACCCTAACAGGCTTGTTTTCGCCATAATTGAAAAACATTGCTTTTCCTTTGCTGTTGATAGGTATGCTTGTATATATATTTTTATATATACAAGTTGCCGCAGTTGCCAATCCATACCTTGGAAGCTTTTCATTAAACTGACAAAATTTCTTTTTGATATTACTATGAAGCTTTGCCAAAGCATTTCTAGCGGACTTTTCAACAGCATCCGCTCTTTCAAAGAGAATTTTAATCTGTAATTTTGAATACTTTTCGTGATCCTGGTAAAACATGCGTAAAATGTTTCTCAATTTACGAAGATCAGCCTGCATTTTTGCCATCTTCTTGTATTTCTGAATGTAATTTTTCCCTTTGTCCTTATGCGTTCTTCGGTACAACCTCGCAGAGAATTTAATTTTTTCATTATAGCTTTTGTCACCCCATCGACGCTCTTTAATGTTTTGTTTCGCTCTCTCAATTTTTACTTCTTGATACAACTGGTCGGTTGAATACCTTTGCTTTTCTTTTTTCTTATATTTGATTCGGTAATCTTGTGATATCATCATTGTGATTCATCATTATTATGATAACGCTCCTTGTTCTTTTGTTTGGCTGTCTCAATTTTTGCATGTCAATAAACTAAATCATTAGAATAAAGCTGTTTGTCACTATCAATTTTCGCATGTCTATAATCTTAATCATTGTGATAACGCTCCTTGCTGTTTTGTTTGGCTCTCTCAATTTTCTTCTCGATACACCTGGTCGGTTGAATACCTTTGCTTTTCCCTTTTCAAGATGCTATCTCTGTTTTTTGTGTAGCACTGTTTTTTAACTTGCGTGTAGCTTGCTCTGATTTAACCATTATTTAATCATTATTTAAATGTTTAAGTCACGTATAAAGTACCAATAAACTAACAAAAAATTAAACTAGTATTAAAATTTTTAGATGTTTTTCTAGTCTAAATTAAAAGATTAAAACTATTTCTCAGATACCATAATATTTTTGCAGTTTATATCTTTAGCGATTCTGAACTGAAAACGAAAATAAAATAAAAATCGTTTTTTTTCAATTTTTACGTAACGTCGCTCATTACGTCATATATGGTTATTTATTAATATTTTATATTACTATATTTCATATTTCATGATTACAAAATGTAATTAGAGTTCATTCTTTATTGTAATGAAGTTGCCTATGCAAGTTAGTATAGGGAAGAGTTCGATCTTTATTATAACTCTTACTAGGTTGCTAGCTACCGCTGCAACCCGGATACCACTGGTATACGATTATGTTTGAAAGACTGCAGTGTGAAAAGACATCAAAATGCAGTTTTTGGTGGAAAAATTTATTCTCTTTTAGAAATAATTTATTTTAGTTACTATAGATTTTTAACCCAATTAATTTCCTTTAAAATGAGCTATTGAACAACCCTCTACGATGTTCCAGTGCCAAGCTATCTCTGGATACAAAAAAAGAAAAAAAAAAAGAAAAAAAGAAAAAAATATCCCGTTTAGGCAGAATGTTGTAGTAGCTGCCACTTTTCTTGATTTTCAAGCCAATATACTTCCCTTGCTGTTCAAGCCAAGGGACAGAAATTTTACTATGCAGGGGTTTCGGACAAGGCGGTTCTAATGGTGTACTTTTTGTTTTGATCTGACTCTTTTTTTAAGAACTATGGGTTTTTATATTTCTTAACATTGGACGTGATCGTCTCTTACTAGGTTGCTAGCTACCGCTGCAACACGGATTCAATATCCGTCGGATAGAGCTTGCAGATATCAGGGTGACATTGCCAAGTAACCTGCTGCCCAATTTTTGGTTTTGAATTTTTACTCAGATTGTTATAGGTGACTTCAGCCATCATAATTTCCTTGTCAGATCTAGTTTTAGAGCATTTTTGAATAGTTGTCTCGTACTTTTCAGGACAGTTTGTTCTACTACACAGAGAATTTTTTGCCAAATATTCAGTAGAACTAAACGAACTGTTTAAAACACAGTTAGAAATGCTTTTTTCTTGAGTCGGTGTTCCAGGAATTTGTTCTAAATCATTAGTCTTACAAACACATTTACTAATAACCCTAACAGGCTCGTTTTCGCCATAATTGAAAAACATTGCTTTTCCTTCGCTGTTGATAGGTATGCTTGTATATATATTTTTATTGCTGCTACATAAACTGCAATTGCTCCTTCCAAAATTAATATACGAATTTTCTAAGAAGTACGCCTCCGTATATTCACTGTGTTGTCGAACATTTTCCATTGCATCTATAAACTGTTCCGCAGTTGCCAATCCATACCTTGGAAGCTTTTCGTTAAACTGACAACATTTCTTTTGGATATTGCCATGAAGCTTTGCCAAAGCATTTCTAGCCGACTTTTCAACAGCATCCGCTCTTTCAAAGAGAATTTTAATCTGTAATTTCGAATACTTTTCGTGATCCCGATAAAACATGCGTAAAATGTTTCTCAATTTACAAAGATCAGCCTGCATTTTTGCCATCTTCTTGTATTTCTGAATGTAATTTTTCCCTTTGTCCTTATGCGTTCTTCGGTACAACCTCGCAGAGAATTTAATTTTTTCATTATAGCTTTTGTCACCCCAGTATCTACCCATTATTCTGGTAGCAACTTTTTTCTTATGTTTGTTTCGGTAATCTATATCGTTATCATACCGTTCCTTGCTCTTTTGTTTCGCTGTCTCAATTTTCCCTTCTCGATACCCCTGATCCGTAAGATACCTCTGTTTTGCTCTGTCATATTTCATTTTCTTAAATCCTGGATCACAAGACATCTTAGTAGCAATCCTTACGCGTGCTCGAGCTTTATTGCGTTTGGTGGCATTTTTATCTCTTTTAAATAAACTTTTCTTATATTTCAGGATGTTAGCTTTATTTTTTGTGTAGTAAAGTTTTCTATTAGTAGAAATTTGGATTGTTCTATTTTGATATTGTTTTTGGTTATTCTTTCTTTTTTTCCACTCGCGTGAGACCATATTTTTTCAAGATTTAAAATTATTAAGCACACAAAATCCCGTGTCGAGTATCTAAAACCTAGCATAAAACAAAACTAATTTTAAAATTTTCAGGTATTTATCTTGTTTGAATTACAAAATTAGTATTATTGGTTAGACACCATAAATATTTTTGCAGTTTAAATAATAAGTTTAGTGATTCTGGACTGAAAACTAAAATAATTGCAATTATGAGACAATAATATGGAGATATGTACTTTACGGGTTACAGGATACAATAATAAATTTGAACTGAGATGAAAAAAAATTTCTTCCAGGAGACAAAAAGCAAAACTAATTTTAGAATTTTCATGTATTTTTGTTGTTTAAATTAAAAAATTACTATTACTGATTAGGCATCATAAATATTTTTGCAGTTTACATAATAATTTTAGCGATTAAGCCAAAAAAGAAAATTTTGGTTCCAGGAGTTTCGGTTACTATTGAGACAAGTAGCTATTATTACTATAGAGTTCATTACATGGACTGTTTTATTGCTTCAAAATTCAAATATCTTTGAAAAGACTGCAGTATGAAAATACATCAAAATGCAATTTTTTTGACAAAATTGATTCTACTTTAAAAAGTATTTTATTTTTAAATACAAAAGTGACTAGATGTTGCAATTTCCTTTAAAATGAGCTATTATACAGCTCTCTATGATTTTCCAGTGCCCAGCTAGCTGAGCAGAAAGAAAAAGCGGAAAGAAAAAAATATCCCGTTTGTGGAGAATAACGTGGTAAAAGTCAATTTTCTTGATTTTCAAGCCAATATATTTTCTTTGTTATTCAAGCCAAAGGGAGGTAAGTTTCCTTTATAGAGGATTCGGACAAGGCGGTTCTAATGGTGTACTTTTTGTTTTGATCTGACTCTTTTTTTAGGAGTTGGGGGGTTTTATATTTCTTGACATTGGAGGTGATCGTCTCTTACTAGGTTGCTAGCTACCGCTGCAACCCGGATAATGGTTAGATCGAAGCAAGCTATACGCAATTTGAAAAAACAGTACTACACAAACAACAGAGATAGTATCTTGAAAAGAGAAAAGCAAAGGTATTCAACCGACCAGGTGCATCGATAAGTAAAAATTGAGAGAGCAAAACAAAGGTATTCAACTGACCAGGCGTATCGAGAAGTAATAATTGAGAGAGCAAAACAAAGGTATTCAACCGACCAGGCGTATCGAGAAGTAATAATTGAGAGAGCAAAACAAAACAGCAAGATGTGTTATCATCCGGGTTGCAGCGGTAGCTAGCAACCTAGTAAGAGACGATCACGTCCAATGTTAAGAAATATAAAAACCCATAGTTCCTAAAAAAGGAGTCAGATCAAAACAAAAAGTACACCATTAGAATTATAATAAAGAACGACCTCTTGCCTATACTAAATTTTATACGCCACTTAATTATAGTATAGGTTAGTAATTCAACAGATAGCATGGCACTGGAACATCGTAGAGAGTTGTTCAATGGCTCATTTTAAAGGAAATTAATTGGGTTAAAAACCTTTTGTAATTAAAACAAATTATTTTTATTACATTAAGAAATTTTAATTATGTTCCTTAAGAAATCATCATAAGTAAAAATTTCCCGTACGGAAATTGAACTCAAGCCTGCTGGGTGACAGCTATCCCAACGTCTAGACCATATAGGATATATTAAAATATCCGATTAATGAAGTTTATGTTAAAGAACAAATTATAAACATAATTAGCTGCCTGATTATTTGAGGATCGTCTCTTACTATTCCAAAGAAGAAAAAGCCGTAGGCTTTTTCCTGTTTGTAATTTATTTTATAATAAAGGATGAACTTCAGGCTTTACTAACTGAAAAGTTTAGTATTTTTATATAGTAAAGAACGAGCTCTAAATGATAGTTGTAGCTATAGCTGCAATCAAGTGAAAGACAAACCGAAGCATATAGTAACTAAAAGTTTTAAATATGTTTTGGAAAATCATAATTGCTATAGATGGCAAAACCTAGTGAAAGGCGAACCAGAGCCCATAGTAACTAAAAATTGAAAAAACGCGCTTTGAAAACACGCTTTTGAAAACATTAAAAGACGATCATTGGAATAACAAACCATTGCATACATTGGACCTAATTAGCTACTTGATTGTTTGACGTTCGTCTCTTTCAAAGAAAAAAGCCGTAGGCTTTTTCCTGTTTATTTTACATTAAAGAAATTAGCTAATTTCGGTTTTTAGAGTTTCGGTTACTATTGAGACGGATCGCTCTTACTATTTACATAAAGAATCGATAACGTTTATGATAAATGGGGCCTAAGCTGCTTTCAGTGGATATAGCTGAAACCGAGTAAAGTCTGGGTTGCAGCGGTAGCTAGCAACCTAGTAAGAGACGATCACGTCCAATGTTAAGAAATATAAAACCCATAGTTCCTAACAAAGGAGTCAGATCAAAACAAAAAGTCCTCCATTAGAACTGCCTTGTCCGAAACCCCTTTATAGTAAACTTTCTGTCCCTTGGCTTGAACAGCAAGGGAAATATATTGGCTTGAAAATCAAGAAAATTGACTTTAACCACGTTATTCTCCCCAAACGGGATATTTTTTTCTTTTTTTCTTTTTTTTTCTTTTCCACAGATAGCTTGGCACTGGAACATCGTAGAGGGTTGTTCAATGGCTCATTTTAAAGGAAATTAATTGGGTTAAAATTACATTAAAAGACGATCACTGAAATAACATACCACTGCATACTTTGGACTTAGTTAGCTACTTGATTGCTTGAGGTTCGTCTCTTACTATTTCAAAGAGTTTGTAATGATATAGCACAAAACGAAACCCAAGTTGTAAGTGACGTCATCCTGGTTGTTATAGTAATCCGGGTTTCAGCGGTAGCTAGCAACCTAGTAAGAGACGATCATGTCCAATGTATCCGGGTTGCAGCGGTAGCTAGCAACCTAGTAAGAGACAATCACGTCCAATGTCAAGAAATATAAAAACCCATAACTCCTAAAAAAAAGAGTCAGATCAAAACAATTGTACACCATTAGAACCGCCTTGTCCGAAACCCCTGTATAGGAAACTTTCTGTCATTTGGCTTGAACAGCAAGGGAAATATATTGGCTTGAAAATCAAGAAAAGTGGCGGCTACTACAACATTCTGCCTAAACGGGATATTTTTTTCTTTCTTGTTATCCAGAGATAGCTTTGCACTGGAACATCGTAGAAAGTTGTTCAATGGCTCATTTTAAAGGAACTTAATTGGGTTAAAAACTTTTTGTAACTAAATTACTTTAAAAGAGGATAAATTTGTCCACTAAAAACTGTATTTTTGATGTCTTTCCATACTGCTGTCTTTTCAAAGACATTTGATTGATCAAACAGTTTGTGGTAAGGTTGTATTTTAAACTTTATATTCCATAGATAGCTTAGCACCGGAACATCGTAGAGAGTTGTTCAATGGATCATTTTAAATTATAATAAATTATAATAGAGAACGACCTCTTGCCTATACTAAATTTTATACGCCACTTAATTATAGTATAGGTTAGTAATTCAACAGATAGCTTGGCACTGGAACATCATAGAGAGCTGTTCAGTGGCTCATTTTAAAGGAAATTAATGGGATTAAGAACCTTTTGTAATTAAAACAAATTATTTTTTTAATAAATAACGACCTCTTGCCTATAATAATCCGGGTTGCAGTGGTAGCTAGCAACCTAGTAAGAGACGATCACGTCCAATGTTTTATATTAAAAGACGATCATTAGAAGAACAAACCATTACATACACTGTACTTAGTTAGCTGCCCGATTCTTTGAGAGTGATATCTTACTACTCCAAAGAAGAAAAAGCCGTAGGCTTTTTCCTGTTTGTAATCAGGGTTTTTATCCGGGTTGCATCGGTAGCTAGTAATCCGGGTTGCAACGGTAGCTAACAACCTAGTAAGAGACGATCACGTCCAATGTTAAGAAATATAAAAACCCATAGCTCCTAAAAAAGGAGTCAGATCAAAACATAAAGTACACCATTAGAACCGCCTTGTCCGAACCCCCTGTATAGGAAACTTTCTGTCCCTTGGCTTGAACAGCAAGAGAAATATATTGGCTTGAAAATCAAGAAAAGCGGCGGCTACTACAACCTTCTGCCTAAACGGCATATTTTTTTCTTTTTTTTTTCTTTTTTTTCCAGGGATAGCTTGGCACTGGAACATCGTAGAGGGTTGTTCAATAGCTCATTTTAAAGGAAATTAATTGGGTTAAAAACCTTTTGTAACTAACATAAATTATTTCTAAGAGATTATAATAAAGAACGACTTCTTGCCTGTACTAAATTTTATACGCCACTTAATTATAGTATAAGTTAGTAATTCAACAGATAGCTTTGCACTGGAACATCGTAGAGAGTTGTTCAATGGCTCATTTTAAAGGGAATTAATTATATTCCTTAAGAAATCATCATAAGTAAAAATTTCCCATACGGAAATTGAACTCAAGCCAACTGGGTGAGAGCTATTCCAACCTCTAGACCACATAGGATATATTAAAATATCCGATTAATGAATTATTACATAAAGGACCGATATAGCTCATCATAAATGGTGTTTGTCAATTATTATATTAAAAGTATAATAAAGAACCATCTCTTGCCTATGCTAAATTTTATAGGCCACTTAACTATAGTATATGCTAGTACAGTTATATTTAAAGTCAATATATTAAAAATTATAATAAAGACTACATAAAGGATCGATGTGCTTCATTATAAATTATAAGAGGTTTAGAGCTTCTAATGTTCTAATATATATATATATATATATATATTATATATATATATATATATATATATATATATATATATATATATATATATATATATATATATATATATATATATACTACTACTAACAACTCATCGCAGCACCAAGCCGCCTGAGGCCAACACAGCTACGCACGCTCTTCCTCCACCCCAATCTATTCAAAGCCTCCCTTTTTACACCCGCCCACGAAGTTCCCATTTCCTTTAAATCTTTCTTTATGACGTCCTCCCACCCCAGACGGGGACGACCTGCTTTCCGTTTAGCCCTAGATGGTTGGCCGAAAAGAACAATCTTCGGCAAGCTGTCATCCTTCATCCGCACAACATGCCCTAACCACCTCAACCTTTCTTTCATTATAGACCTAGAAAGCGGTATTGAACCACATTTTTCGTATAGCCTATTGTTTGAAATACGGTCAGTCAGCCGGGTACCCAGAACAATCCTTAAGCAATTTCTCTGGAAAACATCTAGCAAATCTTCATCCGCTTTTCGGAGCGTCCATGCTTCAGAGCCATATTTGACCACTGTCATCACTGTAGCTTCTAAGATTCTAATCTTGGTTTGCAGACTTATCTTCCTATTCTTCCAGACTTTTTTTAACTGTGAAAAAACACCCTGAGCCTTGGCTATTCTATTTTGAACATCTTCACTGCTCCCACCATCGTTACTAATAATACTACCAAGGTAAGTGAAACTGCCCACCTGATCAATCTTTTCATTACCCAACGTCACCTTTTCATCTTCACTTATTCCTAGCCTTAGTGACTTAGTCTTCCTAACATTAATTTTCAAACCAATACTAGCACCCTGAACTCGCAAAACCTCTAAAACTTCATTCATTTTGCTCACACTTTCATCTAGGATGCTTAAATCATCAGCATAATCCAAGTCCAGGAGACTTTTTCCTCCCCATTTGATTCCGTGGTCTCCCATTGCCTTTCCTGTGCTCCTTAAAACAAAGTCCATCAAAATAATCCATATAAAGGGGGATAGAACACAACCCTGCTTAACTCCTGATTTAATACAAAACCAGCTGCTAACCTCATTTCCTACCTTAACCGCAGCAGTGTTATTCTCATACATAGCACTAATCACTTTAATGTATTTGTCTGGTATACCATACAAGGATAAAACCTTTACTAAAGCTCCTCTATCAACAGAATCGAACGCTTGCTCATAATCTATAAAACTGAGGACCAAAGGTGTTTGAAATCTTAGGCACTTCTCAATTATTAACCTAAGAGTGAAAATTTGGTCAACACATCCTCTACCTTTTCTAAAACCGCACTGCTCTTCTCTTAAAACTTTGTCTACGGCATCTCTCAGTCTAAAAAGTATCATATTACTAAGCAATTTGCTACCTACAGAGACCAGACTAATGCCTCGATAATTACTACACTCACTTTTATCACCTTTCTTATAAAGTGGCTTAATTAAGGTTTTCCTAAAATCGTTAGGTACTTCCTCTTTTTCAAAAATCATATTCATAATCTTCAATAACTTATTTCTAACCTCAGAGCCACCATATATATATATATATATATATATATATATATATATATATATATATATATATATATATATATATATATATATATATATATATATATATATATATATATATATATATTATATATATATATTTTACTCGCTTGGACGAATTTATTGAAGGTTTTGATCTATTAATGTCTTGTGTGACCCGTAGTGGTTTAAATTTTATCTTCATGGGTGATTTTAATTTGAACTTACTAGATTTGAATGGTGATAATTTAGATATTTTTTTATTATATGGTTGTTAATGATCTTTACTCTTTAGTATGCGTACCTACAAGAGTTTCTAGTCATTCAGCTACTTTAATAGATAACGTTTTTGTCAGCTCTTAGTGCCTAATTACAAGCTATGCTAATGTGGGTATTTATCCCAGATCTGACCATCTCCCAATTATCGCGAGGATTACTTTTGCGCAAAAAACTGAATGCAAAGCGAAGGAAAGGAAAGTGAGGAAATTGAAAAAGGGTAATTTAGATAAATTTGCAGAGGAACTGAGTACACTTAGCTGGGATCCTGTTCCTACAATAACGGGTGATGTAAATGATGCTTATGACACATTCTACTCGATTATACAACCCATTTACGAACAAACATGTCCTCTAAAAATCGTTTAAGATAGGAAGGATATACCCAGAAAACCCTATCTGAGAGTTGAAATTGTTGATGAAATGGAAACAAGAATCATCTTCATGAACAGTACCTTAGGGCAGAAAACGGTGAAGATTTTGAAGAATTCCAGATTGACCGTAACAAGGTAATCTCTCTTAGAAGAAGATCAAAGAGGGATTATTTTGAAAAGAAATTTATTGAGATCAAAGGAACTTGAAAGAAACCTGGAAGGTCATCGGGGAGATGACATCAAAGAAGAGCAGTTGCAAGCCTCTCTTAATAGAGGCAGATCGGACTACACTCCATGATCCTCTACAAGTGGTGGAACATTTTGCAGTTTTTTCTCTAAAATTAGTCAAACAGTGCAACAGGAAAATAACCAGAGTCCTGAATCCTTCCGTGAGTATGAGATTAAAGATGATAGAAGGGACAGATTAGCCTTTGAGTTGGAGAGGTGTACCAGCGATGAATTTCTTAAAATTGTTGGAAGCATGAGCTCCAGTTCAGCGGGGATAGATGGAATGAACCTCTGAGGTTTCAAGTTAGTTTTGGTTTACCTTCTACCTTGTATTGTCCATATAATAAATTTGTCGCTAGAAACTAGAATCTGTTCTGAAGGTCTCAAGACAGCCAAGGTTATTCCTCTTTACAAAGGTGGCATAAGATCTGATATTGGGAACTGTAGGCCAATCCCCATCCTTCCCCCTTTTCTCGAAAATGCTTGAAAAAGTTGTTCATCGACCACTCCACCAGTATTTGACACATCATGGTATCCTTAGTGATACTTAGTTTGGCTTCCGCAAAATTCACTCAACTACAAATGCGGTGTAACACCTATGTGATTTCATGAATCAGTGTCTTGATAGCGGAAAAATACCTCTCATTGTTCTTATAAATTTTAAAAAGGCATTTGATACGATTGATTTTAGTATTTTTTGTAAATAGATTAATGCCCGTGCCATATCATAGTCACAGCTATCGATAAAGAAAGACAAATATCATGAATGACATGGCAATTTTCTTGATTTTAGTGTCACACTTGTATTTAAAAGGCAAAAAATTAAAATTGCAAGAAATTAGTTTAAAGAGTTTGCACCAACAGTAATTTTTCTCCAACTGTACTCTACTAATACTCAGTCTTCTTTACTTTTGTCAGATTTCTCTCCCAGATAGAAATTTCGGTGTTATAAGATTCTATCTTTTCTAGTTTTAAAAAGTAGGCCTTAAGCGTTGACTCTGATTGGTCAGTCAAGTGATTCATGCTAGAAAGTTGAACAAAGTTCAACTCGAGAAATTACGAACGGCAAACGTAATTGGAAAAGTAGGCGTGCGTAAATTTGATTTTATCGACAAGTGTGATTATAATGTGGCACGGGCATAAAGCTTTTAGGGGCTAAAGGGGCTTGTTTGAAATGTTTTGATTCTTCTTTTTTAAAGGGGAGGTCAATAAAGGTTGTAATTGATGGTGTAACTTCTAGTCCATATTTTGTAAATTGGGGTGTTCCTACAGGGTTCTGTGCTAGGTCCGCTCTTATATTTAGTTTGTGTTGATACTATGAGATTTTACCTTCGTGATTCGTGTCTTATATCTTTCGCATATGACACAGCTATTTCGTTTCGTGGAGTTTCTGTGGATGATTTAATTAATAATGTAAATATGGTATTAAATGATTTAAGTGTGTTTACGTCTTTAAGTATGTTGGCGAGCTGGGTTGGAGCGGTAGCTAGCTTCCTAGTAAGAGACGATCACGTCCAGTGTTAAGAAATATTATAACCCATAAATCCTAAAAATACAGTCATGTCAAAACAAAAATTACACCATTAAAACTGTGGATATATATATATATATATATATATATATATATATATATATATATATATATATATATATATATATATATATATATATATATATATATATATATATATATATATATATATATATATATATATATATATATATATATATATATATATATATATATATATATATATATATCTATATATATATATATATTATATATATATATATATATATATATATATATATATATATATATATATATATATATATATATATATATATATATATATATATATATATATATATATATATATATATATATATATATATATATATATATTATATATATATATATATATATATATATATATATATATATATATATATATATATATATATATATATATATATATATATATATATATATATATATATATATATATATATATATATATATATATATATATATATATATATATATATATATATATATATATATATATATATATATATATATATATATATATATCCCTAAAATTTTTGTTCGACTCGTCAAAACGTACCAAAGATGAATAAAAATAATTTTTTATGCGTTGTTTACCACCCCCCCCCAAAAAAAACTTTTGTGCCCCCCCCCGGAAAGCATCTTTTGTGAAACTCCTCTTCCCCCCTCCCCCCAAAAAAATCCTGGATACGGCCCTGAATCCAATTATGTAAGTACTTCTGGCTGGGCCGTACCCAGAGGGGGGTTAGGGGGTTTAAACCCCTCTTGAAATGTTTTTTGACTCGTAAAAACGTAAAAACATGGATATAAACAAATTTTATATGTGTTTTTTCAGTTTTTTTGTGTACCCCCCCCCCCCTCCGAATAAAATCTTTGAGTAAAAGCGCCTCCGAAAAAAAATTCTGGGTACCGGCCTTGACTTCTGGAATGTTATCTCTGGGTTTGTGCACCAAAATGAATGGTGGGAAAAGGGCCTTCAGTATTGGGGTTGTACATTTTTTTTTTTTAATGAGCGTCCAGCCAGGCATGAGGGCTTGTTGAGTTTTTTTCATCCAAAATTGTTGTTTAGATCGTATGCTGCAATAAAAAATCCAAAAAACTACTATTACTACTAACAACTCACCGCAGAACTAGGCTGCCTGAGGCCAACACAAAAGTTATGTACTTTTAATCACTTTCTTACTGATAGCCTTTTTTCATTTTACTCTGTTTTAATGTTGTCTATCCCTTTAAAAACAATTGTTTGCTAATAACAATCAAAAGAATCAAAACACAATTTCTGGTTTTCGTATTAAAGTTATGTACCTTGAATCACTTTTTTACTTATAGCCTTTTTAACATTTTATTCTGTTTTAATTATATCCGTCCTTTTAAAAACAACTGTTTGTTAATAACAACCAAAACACGATCGGTTTTGTGGTTTTTGTATAAAGGTTATGTACCTTTAATCATTTTTTTACTTATAGTCTTTTTTTTATTTTATTGTGTTTTAATGCTGTCCATCCCTTTAAAAAACAAATTTTTGCTAATAACAATTAAAAGACTCAAAAAGTAATCGGTTTTGTGTTTTTTTTTATAAAATTTATGTACCTTTAATCGCTTTTTAAATGTAGCCTTTTTAATATTTTATTCTGTTTTAATTATATCCGTCCTTTTAACAACAACTGTTTGTTAATAACAACCAAAACACGATCGGTTTTGTGGTATTCGTATAAAGGTTATGTACCTTTAATCATTTTTTTACTTATAGTCTTTTTTTATTTTATTGTGTTTTAATGCTGTCCATCCCTTTAAAAAACAAATTTTTGCTAATAACAATTAAAAGACTCAAAAAGTAATCGGTTTTGTGTTTTTTTTTTATAAAATTTATGTACCTTTAATCGCTTTTTAAATTTAGCCTTTTTAATATTTTATTCTGTTTTAATTTTATCCTTCCTTTTAACAACAACTGTTTGTTAATAACAACCAAAACACGATCGGTTTTGTGGTTTTCATATAAAGGTTATGTACTTTTAATCATTTTTTTACTTATAGTCTTTTTTTATTTTATTGTGTTTTAATGCTGTCCATCCCTTTAAAAAACAAATTTTTGCTAATAACAATTAAAAGACTCAAAAAGTAATCGGTTTTGTGTTTTTTTTTTTTTTTTTAATTTATGTACCTTTAATCGCTTTTTAAATGTAGCCTTTTTAATATTTTATTCTGTTTTATTTTATCCGTCCTTTTAACAACAACTGTTTGTTAATAACAATGAAAACACGATCGGTTTTGTGGTTTTCGTATAAAGGTTATGTACCTTTAATCATTTTTTTACTTATAGTCTTTTTTTATTTTATTGTGTTTTAATGCTGTCCATCCCTTTAAAAAACAAATTTTTGCTAATAACAATTAAAAGACTCAAAAAGTAATCAGTTTTGTGTTTTTTTTTTAAATTTATGTACCTTTAATCGCTTTTTAAATTTAGCCTTTTTAATATTTTATTCTGTTTTAATTTTATCCGTCCTTTTAACAACAACTGTTTGTTAATAACAACCAAAACACGATCGGTTTTGTGGTTTTCATATAAAGGTTATGTACTTTTAATCATTTTTTTACTTATAGTCTTTTTTTATTTTATTGTGTTTTAATGCTGTCCATCCCTTTAAAAAACAAATTTTTGCTAATAACAATTAAAAGACTCAAAAAGTAATCGGTTTTGTGTTTTGTTTTTTTTTAATTTATGTACCTTTAATCGCTTTTTAAATGTAGCCTTTTTAATATTTTATTCTGTTTTATTTTTATCCGTCCTTTTAACAACAAATGTTTGTTAATAACAACCAAAACACGATCGGTTTTGTGGTTTTCGTATAAAGGTTATGTACCTTTAATAATTTTTTTACTTATAGTCTTTTTTTATTTTATTGTGTTTTAATGCTGTCCATCCCTTTAAAAAACAAATTTTTGCTAATAACAATTAAAAGACTCAAAAAGTAATCGGTTTTGTGTTTTGTTTTTTACAAAATTTATGTACCTTTAATCGCTTTTTAAATGTAGCCTTTTTAATATTTTATTCTGTTTTAATTTTACTTGTCCTTTTAACAACAACTGTTTGTTAATAACAATCAAAACACAATTGGTTTCGGGGTTTTCGTATAAAAGTGATGTACCTTTAATCAATTTTTTGACTATACCCTTTTTATAACCTTTGATAACAATCAAAACACAATCGGTTTTGTGGTTTTCGTATAAAAGTTATGTACTTTTAATCGCTTTTTACTTGTAGCTTTTTTTATATTTTTCTCTGTATTAATTTTATCCGTCATTTTAAAAACAAATGTGTGTTAATAACAATGACAACACAATCGGTATTATGGTTTTCGTATAAAGGTTATGTACCTTTGATAATTTTTTACTTATAGCCTTTTTTCATTTTATTCTGTTTCAATTTTATCCTTCCTTTAAAAAACAACTGTTTGTTAATAAGAATCAAAACACAATTGGTTAATTTTTTTTTAATTCATGTACCTTTAATCGCTTTGTAAATGTAGCCTTTCTAATATTTTATTTTGCTTTAATTTTATCCGTCATTTTAACAAAAACTGTTTGTTAATAACAATCAAAACACAATTGGTTTCGTGGTTTTCGTACAAAAGTTATGTGCCTTTTTTTTCTTTTTCTCTTTTTTTAATTAATCCCACCTCCTCTCCTCTCGGTGACATAATAATCTTTTTCACATAATTTCAAAACTTTAATGTCACCTACACTAATTTAAAAACGGCATTATTTTTTTAAATTTTTATGCAAACAATATTGATAAAAACACACTCTGCTACTATACATAATTAACATGCTCAAAATTTATTATTCGCCCTCATTATCATTTTCTGTATTTTTATCCTATATTTTCAATTTTTTCCCTTCCCTTTTTCCATTTTTTCCCTTTTACCCTTCATCTACATTTTTCTCCTATTAAAAAGTAAATTCAACAAAATTACAAACTTCAACCAAGCTACAACCACCAAAAAAAACTTCTCTTCCTCTATTTTCCCCTCCTTTATATCTCTGAAATTTAAAAAACTAAATTAATCCAATATAAAATTTTCATCATCATAACTATAGACTCCCTTTTCAAAACAGAAAAAAAATCCCTTTTATACCAACTAAAAATGAATTAAGGCAATAAAATAAAACAGTTTACTCTCCGGGTCATACTACAACACAAATAAAAACAAAACAAAATACAACGCACGTCCTGCTTGTAGGAGGCTCCCCCTCCTTGGGAGAATCCTTTGGAGGTGGCTTCAACTAAATTCCAAATTTTATATTACCCCTTCAAGCTTCCATCAAAAAAAAATAAAACAAAAAAAAAATAAAATAAATAAATACAATTTGAACCATTCTTCCCTTACAAAACCCTCAACAAACGATAAAACATATACTTAAACAACACAATGCTTTTTTAGGAAGAAGGGTTCAAAAATTCTAACAAATTACCCATAAACTTTATACTATTGAAATATTCCAACTCTTGCATTTCACGAAAGAAATTCAAAATGAACTTTGAAAAATCAAGAGAATTTAACTGTGACAAGGTAAACCATGACAAAACACTACTGAAATATTCCAACTCTTGCATTTCAAGGAAAAAAAAATCCAAATGAACTTTGAAATAACAAGAGAATGTAATTGTGACAAGGTAAACCATTAAAAAACGCTACTAAAATATTCCAACTCTTGCATTTCAACGAAAGAAATCCAAAAATGAACTTTTGAAAAATCAAGAGAATGTAACTGTGACAAGGTAAACCACGACAAAACACTACTGAAATATTCCAACTCTTGCATTTCAAGGAAAGAAATCCAAAATGAACTTTGAAAAATCAAGAGAATGTAACAGAGACAAGGTAAAGCACAGCAAAACACATTTCAATGAAGGAAATCCACAATGAACTTTGAAAAATCAAGAGAATGTAACTGTGACAAGGTAAAGCACAAAAAAATACATTTCAATGAAAGAAATCTACAATGAACTTTGAAAAATCAAGAGAATGTAACTGTGACACGGTAAACCACGACAAAACACTACTGAAATATTCCAACTCTTGCATTTCAACGAAAGAAATTCAAAATGAACTTTGAAAAATTAAGAGAATGTAACTGTGACATGGTAAACCACGACAAAACACTACTGAAATATTCCAACTCTTGCATTTCAACGAAAGAAATCCAAAATGAACTTTGAAAAATCAAGAAAATGTAACAGTGACAAGGTAAAGCACAACAAGACACTACTGAAATATTCCAACTCTTGCATTTCAACGAAAGAAATTAAAAATGAACTTTGAAAAATCTGAGAATGTAAAAATCCAAAATGAACTTTGAAGAATCAAGAGAATGTAACTGTGACAAGGTAAACCACGACAAAACACAACTGAAATATTCCAACTCTTGCATTTCAAGGAATGAAATCCAAATGAACTTTGAAAAATCAAGAAAATGTAACTGTGACAAGGTAAACAATGACAAAACACTACTGAAATATTCCAACTCTTGCATTTCAAGGAAAGAAATCCAAAATGAATTTTGAAAAATCAAGAAAATGTAACTGTGACAAGGTAAACCATAACAAAACACTATTGAAATATTCCAACTCTTGCATTTCAACGAAAGAAATCCAAAAATATATTTTGAAAAATCAAGAGAATGTAACTGTGACAAGGTATACCACGATAAAACACTACTGAAATATTCCAACTCTTGCATTTCACGAAAGAAATTCAAAATAAACTTTGAAAAATCAAGAGAATTTAAGTGTGACAAGGTAAACCATGACAAAACACCACTGAAATATTCCAACTCTTGCATTTCAAGGAAAAAAAAATCCAAAATGAACTTTGAAAAAACAAGAGAATGTAATTGTGACAAGGTAAACAATAACAAAACACTACTGAAATATTCCAACTCTTGCATTTCAACGAAAGAAATCCAAAAATATATTTTGAAAAATCAAGAGAATGTAACTGTGACAAGGTAAACCACGACAAAACACTACTGAAATATTCCAACTCTTGCATTTCAAGGAAAGAAATCCAAAATGAACTTTGAAAAATCAAGAGAATGTAACTGTGACAAGGTAAAGCACAGCAAAACACATTTCAATGAAGGAAATCCACAATGAACTTTGAAAAATCAATGAACTTTGTAAACCACGACCAAACACTACTGAAATATTCCAACTCTTGCATTTCAACGAAAGAAATTCAAAATGAACTTTGAAAAATTAAGAGAATGTAACTGTGACATAGTAAACTACGACAAAACACTACTGAAATATTCCAACTCTTGCATTTCAACGAAAGAAATCCAAAATGAACTTTGAAAAATCAAGAAAATGTAACAGTGACAAGGTAAAGCACAACAAGACACTACTGAAATATTCCAACTCTTGCATTTCAACGAAAGAAATTCAAAATGAACTTTGAAAAATCTGAGAATGTAAAAATCCAAAATAAACTTTGAAAAATCAAGAGAATGTAACTGTGACAAGGTAAACCACGACAAAACACTACTGAAATATTCCAACTCTTGCATTTCAAGGAATGAAATCCAAAATGGACTTTGAAAAATCAAGAAAATGTAACTGTGACAAGGTAAACAATGACAAAACACTACTGAAATATTCCAACTCTTGCATTTCAAGGAAAGAAATCCAAAATGAATTTTGAAAAATCATGAAAATGTAACTGTGACAAGGTAAACCATAACAAAACACTATTGAAATATTCCAACTCTTGCATTTCAACGAAAGAAATCCAAAATGTATTTTGAAAAATCAAGAGAATGTAACTGTGACAAGGTATACCACGATAAAACACTATTGAAATATTCCAACTCTTGCATTTCACGAAAGAAATTCAAAATAAACTTTGAAAAATCAAGAGAATTTAAGTGTGACAAGGTAAACCATGACAAAACACCACTGAAATATTCCAACTCTTGCATTTCAAGGGAAAAAAATCCAAAATGAACTTTGAAAAAACAAGAGAATGGAACTGTGACAAGGTAAACAATAACAAAACACTACTGAAATATTCCAACTCTTGCATTTCAACGAAAGAAATTCAAAATAAACTTTGAAAAATCAAGAGAATGTAAGTGTGACAAGGTAAACCACGACAAAACACTACTGAAATATTCCAACTCTTGCATTTCAAGGAAAGAAATCCAAAATAAATTTTGAAAAATCAAGAGAATGTAACTGTGACAAGGTAAAGCATAGCAAAACACATTTCAATGAAGGAAATCCACAATGAACTTTGAAAAATCAAGAGAATATAACTGTGACAAGGTAAAGCACAACAAACACATTTCAATGAAAGAAATCTACAATGAACTTTGTAAAATCAAGAGAATGTAACTGTGACACGGTAAACCACGACAAAACACCACTGAAATATTCCAACTCTTGCATTTCACGAAACAAATTCAAAATGAACTTTGAAAAATCAAGAGAATGTAACTGTGACAAGGTAAACCACGACAAAACACTACTGAAATATTCCAACTCTTGCATTTCAAGGAAAGAAATCCAAAATGAACTTTGTAAAATCAAGAGAATGTAACTGTGACATGGTAAACCACGACAAAATACTACTGAAATATTCCAACTCTTGCATTTCAAGGAAAGAAATCCAAAATGAACTTTGAAAAATCAAGAGAATGTAACTGTGACAAGGTAAACCATAACAAAACACTATTGAAATATTCCAACTCTTGCATTTCACGAAAGAAATTCAAAATGAACTTTGAAAAATCAAGAGAATTTAACTGTGACAAGGTAAACCATTACGAAACACTATTAAAATATTCCAACTTGCATTTCAACGAAAGAAATCCAAAAATGAACTTTTAAAAAATCAAGAGAATGTAACTGTGACAAGGTAAACCACGACAAAACACTACTGAAATATTCCAACTCTTGCATTTCAAGAAAAGAAATCCAAAATGAACTTTGAAAAATCAAGAGAATGTAACAGTGACAAGGTAAAGCACAGCAAAACACATTTCAATGAAGGAAATCCACAATGAACTTTGAAAAATCAAGAGAATGTAACTGTGACAAGGTAAAGCAAAACAAAACACATTTCAATGAAAGAAATCTACAATGAACTTTGAAAAATCAAGAGAATGTAACTGTGACACGGTAAACCACGACAAAACACTACTGAAATATTCCAACTCTTGCAATTCAACGAAATAAATTCAAAATGAACTTTGAAAAATTAAGAGAATGTAACCATGACATGGTAAACTACGACAAAACACTACTGAAATATTCCAACTCTTGCATTTCAACGAAAGAAATCCAAAATGAACTTTGAAAAATCAAGAAAATGTAACAGTGACAAGGTAAAGCACAACAAGACACTACTGAAATATTCCAACTCTTGCATTTCAACGAAAGAAATTCAAAATGAACTTTGAAAAATCTGAGAATGTAAAAATCCAAAATGAACTTTGAAAAATCAAGAGAATGTAACTGTGACAAGGTAAACCACGACAAAACACTACTGAAATATTCCAACTCTTGCATTTCAAGGAAAGAAATCCAAAATGAATTTTGAAAAATCAAGAAAATGTAACTGTGACAAGGTAAACCATGACAAAACACTACTGAAATATTCCAACTCTTGCATTTCAAGGAAAGAAATCCAAAATGAACTTTGAAAAATCAAGAAAATGTAACTGTGACAAGGTAAACCATAACAAAACACTAATGAAATATTCCAACTCTTGCATTTCAACGAAAGAAATCCAAAAATGTATTTTGAAAAATCAAGAGAATGTAACTGTGACAAGGTATACCACGATAAAACACTATTGAAATATTCCAACTCTTGCATTTCACGAAAGAAATTCGGCTTCAAAAAGCCATTGAAGGCTCTGTTAAAGATACAAAAACTTACACTAATGATACACATTTAAACCAAAATAATTAAGGCAAATACAATAACACTAATTAAAATAAAATTCCAAATAATAGTACGTGTATACTATTGTTATTATTATATATACTATATTATGTATACTATTATAATAGTGCATATATACTATTACTTATATTCCTTTCTATTCCACATAGTGTATTACATATAATCCGATTTGGACCAAAACAAACATCACTATTGTATTACTCTTTCAATATTGTTTATTGCGTTAAAACATGTATTCATTAACATAAACTCATTATTTAATATTAACAATATTTATTTATTACTCTGCAGCGATACAAATTTCTGTTTCGTATCTTAAAGTACTGCAGTAAATTTTTGCCGATTTTTAGATCTGTTTCTCACGTTATGCTTATGTGCCTTATATTTTTCTTATATTTCAATTTAGCCATTGAAAGCTCAAGGACTTTAATCAAAATATTTAACAATCCTCTTGATGGGTCTCATTTGATTTTAAATTTGAAGTTATAGTGCCCTTTTATTATTAAAGTTATTTGAGAGAAACCTCCAAAATACGCCCACGCCCGTCATTTCGCATAAAATATATCAAAGCAAAGTTTTGAGACATCAATTTATTCAGCACTGTTGAAAAGGTTCAGTAATTATGCGTAGAGATAGTCGTAGTAGCATTAGTAGCAGTATGCAAATAGCACCTTATTTTCAACATCCCCTTCAACACATGATGGAATTTTTAACTTAATACCATCAACCAGTCCTAAAGCATTGCTGATACGTCCTCTTGACAACCTATATGGGCATAGTATGTTTTGATTTATTTGAATACAGTTACAATATTGCCCAAAATTTTCGCCTTAATAACCTTGGGTTTATTAGTTGCAGTAGTAGCACCATTAAATATGGTAGTAGTAGTAGGAACACAGTTAATAGTAGTAGTCTTAGCTTTAGTAGCAGTAATAGTAAAAGTAATAGTAGCAGTAGTTCTAGGAGTAAAAGCATTAGTATTGTGATGCAAATATTTATTGTTCAAATTGTTTAAAAATGTTGTTCTTCATGTTATTGTTGTACAAATAGTGTGAGTTATTGCTAATCGTACTGTATTTTAGCTTGTACAAAATGTGATGTCAACAAGTGAAAAATGTTGCTCTTCATGCCATTGTTGTACAAATAGTGTGTGATATTGCTATTTGTGCTGTATTTTAAGTTGTATAAAATGTGATGATAATAAATGAAATTTATTGCTATTGCTATTTATGATGTATTTTAAGTTGTTTTTGTCAATAAATGAAAAATATGTTTTTGTTGTTCTTGTTATTGAATAACGTACTAGGTAGATGTAAGGGAAAATTATTATTATTATTTATTCATTAGAAAGTATGGTTAACAGTTAGTTGTAGACCGACTATTCTCAATAGCAGCAGTATATATCAATTTAAAACACCATTCAGATCGCTTCTGTGTGGATCGTCAATGTCAGGTAAAACGTTTAGAATGCTTATTAAAAAGTCAGAGATGTACGAAAAAGGAATTTTCAAAGAAATCAATACTACTAGCAGACTCATAAAACCAATAATTATTGACTGAGTGTCAAAATTAATAGGAAAAAAGTACATTTGCATAGAACAAATTCAATGACACAGATATTTCATAGCATCAAAATGATCTTACAACATTTCACAGAATCAAGAGACTACTACTGCCATCTACCAACCTATAGCTTTAAATGGCAGCACAGTCCCTCAGACACACGGCTATTGTGTGAGAGAAATGCAAAAAAAAATAGATAATGATGACAATACTAAACTAACATAACCACAAAATTCCACATTATTGCACAGAAATACCAAAACCATAGTTGTAGACCGACTGTTCTCAATAGCAGTAGTATGCATCAATTTAAAACACCATTCAGATCGCTTAGCTGTGGATCGTCAATGTCAGGTAAAACGTTTAGAATGTTTATTAAAAAGTAAGAGATTTATGAAAAAGGAACTTTCAAAGAAATTGATACTACTAGCAGACTCCTAAAAGCATTAATTATTGACTGAGTGTCAAAATTAATAGGAAAAAAGTACCTTTGCATAGAACAAGTTCAACTACACAGATATTTCATAGCATCAAAAGGATCTTACAACATTTCACAGAATCAAGAGAGACTACTATTGCCATCTACCAACCTATAGCTTTAGATGGCAGCACGGTCCCTCAGACACACGGCTATAGTGTGAGAGACATGCAAAAAAAAACAAAAAAACAATAGATATTGATGACAATACTAAAGTAACTTAACCACAAAATCCCACATTATTGCACAGAAATATCAAAACCATAGGTTGGGTTAGGTTAGGCTAGCCTAATCCAACGTACGCGCGCGTACTTTATTGCACAGAAATACCAAAACCATAGGTTAGGTTAGGTTAGGCTAGCCTACGTCCGCGCGCGTACGTAGGCTAGCCTAACCTAACCTACTCTATGGTTTTGGTATTTTTGTGCAATAACGTACGCGCGCGTACGTAGGCTAGCCTAACCTAATCCAACCTATGGTTTTGCTATTTCTGTGCAATAATGTGGGATTTGTGGGATTTGACCATCCCTTTACCCCCTTTCCCCTTATCCCCTTTCCCCTTTCCCTCTTTCCCATAACCCTCAACAAATTCCCCCTTGCATACCCAACATATTTTTTCAGTTTTAATGGCCAACTCGTCCTCTGGTGATAGAGTCATTGGATAGGATGTATTTCGCAGCCGTGATGTCGATTTATTTGCTGTTTTAATGAGTGCTGTCACGGCTGAGAGCATACAATCCTCACCACCCAATCTCTCAACAACCTCTACCAATTGCATGGAATTAAACGAGTCTCTTTGTGCGTGAGCATAAGAGACTGCAATGACTTCATGTTTTTTAACAAGATTTGAATTCAATGGATCATACACATCTATGAGAGTGACTTCGCAGTCTAAGGCCACCTTATCACTCTGTTGGAGTGCGTTTTGAAAGTTCTTAAATCGCAAGATGGCCCTGTCACCACTAACCGTTTGCACAGATTGACATCCGTGACGCTTGCAATGCTTCATATGATTGTTTAACTTAATTTCTGACCAGAATCTAGAAAGGCATGTTGAACAATAGTAACATTCCCCTTTTTACCCTCCCCCAGAACCCGACTAATATTTGGTATTGGAAAAAAATGTCCAATTGAATCGGGATCACTGGCTGGCTTGTAAAGAAGCCAAACCCAATGTTCCACTGATTCAACAGACGGAGCCCTCACTGGAAATATAACCCCCTTTTTACGGTCACCCCTCTCAAATTCTGTTTCATATTGTAGCACAGTAACACCAATTTTTAAATGTGCATTAGCCCACTCAAAAATAGTTACCCATTAAGTGTTACTGGATATTGATCATTTAAACAATTAAAATCTACTTTAGGGAAATTTGGACTCCCATTAACTGCATAATCGCCCAACAGTGTCTTACTAGCTTCCTCTTGCAGAGGTTTGTGAGCTGCCACAAGAAATGCATATTTGAAGCATTAAGGCCCTGTATCGAAATGAAATCGTTGTACACCATTAAACCCCTTTAAATCTTCATTATATTCTGCCCCCACCACCCCACTCCCGCGGCCCCCCTTAAAATAACTTTTTTTTTAATTTACCCACATTAATATCTAAACTCCCAATAAATAAAACCACTGACCCACTACCCAACTCTGTATAATTTTCAATTTTGTTACTATATTGTTAACCCATTCCAAAAGAAAACCCTCAAAATTATTCAGGTCCGGATGAAGTGGTAGCATTTCAGTACGTAAATAACGCTCATACACCTCATCCGCCTTTTCATTGAAATAATTTTTTTTTGTGCGATGGCAGCCTTAATCACATCCCTCCCACCACCCTCCCGAATCTCTCTTCCAAGAAGGGCTCGAATCTTGCCCACATAGGAGTGTACTATGTCTACCGGATCCGTTATGATGCTACCTGATGTTAGTGAATTAAATGGATCCTCAAACAAAGCCCTATTAACAAATACATTGTGCAAGGCCGAGTCAACTAAATTAAAATCGGGCATGACAGGGGGCGTTACGGGGATTTCATTTCCTCCACCAATTTGCTCAATGATGGAGATGTTGCGTGGTGTGAAATCCCCCAACTCACTCAACAATCCCTCGAGTGTATCAGGATTGAGACGATCAGCCCATTCGAGGGTAGCTGGTTGAGGCATACCCCCTGTAGATGTACTTGGTACATTAATATAACTATCCCCTATATTCGGAGGAATCATACTGCAACTATCATCATCAAACCAATCGATTAGCAACTGTTCGATCCATTTCTCTGACTCGACATGGATATCGTCTTCAAATTGTGTTGGTGGTGGTAATAAAGGTATTTCCATGTCGTCAAATAGATTGTTGTTCCTTAGGTTTGTTGGTGGCGGGAGTTCCTGTACATTTATCTAGAAAATGAATGTGAAGTAATTTTTTCTTTTACAAGAAAATGAATATTTAGATTGTGTGTGTGTGTTTGTGTGTGTGTGTGTGCGTGTGTGTGTGTTTGTGTGTGTGTTTGTGTGTGTGTGTGTGTGTGTGTGTGTGTTTGTGTGTGTGTTTGTGTGTGTGTGTGTGTGTGTGTTTGTGTCTGTGTGTGTGTGTGTGTTTAATATGATTCTTCGAATGTAACCTGGTATAAGAAAGAGAAATTATGCCATATTTTTTTTTATATTGGTGATGTGACACTTCAATTAAGCTGAAAAAAAATATTTTCAGTGTTTAATGACCTAAATATATAGAACCGCTACCCTATTATTACTTTTTTTTAATTCTTAATTCATGCTAGATCCTAACATTGACATTGAGGTTTTTTTTTTATAACACACACAGCGAGATAGATATATACAGAGATAAAAGAGAAAGAGAGAGAGAGAGAGAGAAGATACAATTTTTCTTACGTTATCACGGACGGAGAGAGGTGACTGGTTCCATGAGTAAATCAGCTTCAAGGAATGGGAGTATGGTTTGCATGTTGAGTGTGGTAGTTGACCAGTTGACAGTTGGTTGGTGTATGATGGGTCCGGGTGATGGTGTTATCTTGTTGTGAGTGTTGGATGTAGGAATTGACCAGTTGACAGTTGGTTGGTGTATGATGGGTCCGGATGGTTGTGTCATATTGCTGTGGATGCTGGCTGTGATAGCTGGATAGTTGGCTATTGGGCGGTTTACGGTTAATGTTGATTGTATTAGTGGATTCAACCTACGACCATGTTGTATAACCGTCGATCTGCTTACCACTGGCGTCACTTTACCCCTTCTTATCTTCTTAATGGGTAGGGGGAGCTCTGGAAAATCCTAAAAAAAAGTTTGTTTTTCATGAAAAAAATCTTGAAAGAGAACCATCAGTCCTCATCAATAGTATGCACAAGAATAAGTTTTTAAAATTTAAATTGAAAGTGTCATTCCATTTTTCTGATATGATTTAGAGATGTAAAAAAAGTTAAAAAAAAACTGTCAGAAAAAAAAAACAAAAGAAATGTCAGAAAAAAGTTAAAAAAAATGGTCACTACAAACATTATTTTTCTAATAGTAAAAGTTGCGACACACATATCTATATCATTCCCATTTTGAAGTTGGAAAATATCAAATATGAAATTTATGTGTTTTAAGTGTGTTTATATGACATTCTAAGAGATTTAAAAAAAAGTTAAAAAAAACAGGGGGGTTGAAGGGGGGGGGGTGGAGGGGGGTTTTAGGGAGTGGGTTGGAGGGAGGGGATTTGAGGGATGGGTGTGGATGATTGTAGCACTTTGGGCCGGTGGGGAACGAATGTGGGGCCGGTGGGGAATGAATGTTGGGCCGGTGGGGAAAGAATGTGGGGAACTTTGGTCCGGAATAAAAAAATAGGTATGATTTAACTCATGTGCTAAGCTCGCAAGCCATTTAAATACAATGTTTACATACTTTTTTTCTTGTTTTGATATTGCTCTTTACGGACCTCTGGAGATCCAGGTTAAAAAAATATTTAACAATCTGATAACTATAATGAGGTCTGTATAAATTTTAGTAGAATTAATTTCTTTACCCACTATGAATATAAAAGAATAACTTACTTCTTGTGTGTAGCTTTCGACAATATTCCTTTTATTTGAATGCATCATTATATTTCAAATGCCAATTCTGAACTGAGAAGATAACAAATTGTCAGAGTTTTTATATCCGTATTCAGGGTCAAACATAAGTCAATCACATCTAATAATTAAAAGGTAGCAGACAGATAGGAAGTTACTATAGTATAAAGGAATCATCACGCACTTTGAACAAAGATAAACACGAATTTTCACGGTGGTTGAATCCCGGTCATTACACTGTCTGCTTGTATTGGTGGGACTGTCTTGTTGTAAGCATTGTAGCTATATGGGAGACACCCCGCTCTCTATCGCTATAGCTATATAGGGAGACACCCCCGTTGTAATCGTTATATCAATACTACTCTCATTTGGTTGAAATTGGAAGTTCTAGTTCCTTTTTCAGCGTCAAAAGTGATGGAAGGCATTTGCCCCTCCTCACCCCTCCTTATGAAACCCCTCTTTTCACCAAATGCATCATATTGAAATTATGAGATAGTGATTTTTTTCAAAATGGTTCAAAGAACATATAATGATGTTTCTAGGGATGACACAACCCCTTAGCACCATGGTCATAGCGTTGTAAGTTATTTTATGCGTATAATGTTTTTATTGAATGGACAGCCCAATAAACATCACACTGGGTTCATTTGATTTGAAATTGGATATTATAGTACCCTTTTTAAGAGTCAAAGTGACATTTTCCTAAACACCTCCAATCAAAATTTGAAGAGAACAATTTTATTCATCATAGTTGAAGGTTTCGGAAATCATGTCTGTGAGAAAGACTATCGCCCCCCCCCTAAAGCTCTTAGGAAAAGGGTTGTAAGTTATGTCCTTGGGCATGTAAGGTTCTTATAAAAAGGGTTGTCGTATATGCTTTGGAGGGAGTCATTGAATTGGTAATCATAAGTTGTAGTGCACTTTTGAAGAGTCAAAGTGACCAGAGCGCAGGGGCATTTAAGCCCTGGGCCCTTTAAAGCTCTTATGGATAAGGTGGCTGTATAAGCTATAGAGGTGGCTTATTTGGTTGAAATTGGAAGTTCTAGTTCCCTTAAACGAGTCAATAGTGATGGAGGTCAAGTAGCACCCCACCCAACTACCCCTCTTTTCACCAAATGCCTCTGATTGAAATTGAGCGATGGCAATTTGGTTTAACTCAAATAATATATAACAATACTTACAGGGTTGGCACTCACCCTTCCCCCCCCCCCAGAGGCAAATAATAGATAACGATAAATTGTGTGTGAATAAGATCCGTTTTTAGACTCCTTTAGTTCTTACCCAAATCCCTAAGACAAACTTATTAAAGTACAGAAAAGTGACGATTTTAATAGTTTCCCCCTCCTTAAGCAACACCTCCTTAAACAGCACTTTTCAGACGGCGAAATGTATGATTTATTAACGTGTAAGGGCATATATCCGTATGACTACTACAACTCCACCGCGAGGCTTTCTGAGGAACAATTGCCGTCCATCACCTCATTCTACGATTCACTTTACGAGCGTCAATGCACCACTGCCGACTACGAATTTGCCAAGAGGGTTTGGGCTAATGGAGGGTGTAAAATGGGTGGGATTATTGTAGATTATACCTGGCAAGTGGTGTATTGACGTTGCTGGATATTGTGTGTAAGAACACGGATCAAATCTATGGGGAATTCGGGTTGGATTTAGGTTATTATTTTTCCACTCCTCATTTGGTGATGGATTTAATTCTTAAAATCAGTTTAGAATGTTTATTAAAAAGTAAGAGATGTATGAAAAAGGAACTTTAAAAGAAATTGATACTACTAGCAGACTACTAAAAGCATTAATTATTGACTGAGTGTCAAAATTAATAGGAAAAAAGTACCTTTGCATAGAACAATTCAACTACACAGATATTTCATAGCATCAAAAGGATCTTACAATGTTTCACAGAATCAAGAGAGACTACTATTGCCATTGATTCCAACTCTTGCATTTCAAGGAAAAAAAATCCAAAATGAACTTTGAAAAAACAAGAGAATGTAACTGTGACAAGGTAAACAATAACAAAACACTACTGAAATATTCCAACTCTTGCATTTCAAGGAAAGAAATCCAAAATGAACTTTGAAAAATCAAGAGAATGTAACTGTGACAAGGTAAACCACGACAAAACACTACTGAAATATTCCAACTCTTGCATTTCAAGGAAAGAAATCCAAAATGAACTTTGAAAAATCAAGAGAATGTAACTGTGACAAGGTAAAGCACAGCAAAACACATTTCAATGAAGGAAATCCACAATGAACTTTGAAAAATCAATGAACTTTGTAAACCACGACCAAAACACTACTGAAATATTCCAACTCTTGCATTTCAACGAAAGAAATTCAAAATGAACTTTGAAAAATTAAGAGAATGTAACTGTGACATAGTAAACTACGACAAAACACTACTGAAATATTCCAACTCTTGCATTTCAACGAAAGAAATCCAAAATGAACTTTGAAAAATCAAGAAAATGTAACAGTGACAAGGTAAAGCACAACAAGACACTACTGAAATATTCCAACTCTTGCATTTCAACGAAAGAAATTCAAAATGAACTTTGAAAAATCTGAGAATGTAAAAAATCCAAAATAAACTTTGAAAAATCAAGAGAATGTAACTGTGACAAGGTAAACCACGACAAAACACTACTGAAATATTCCAACTCTTGCATTTCAAGGAATGAAATCCAAAATGGACTTTGAAAAATCAAGAAAATGTAACTGTGACAAGGTAAACAATGACAAAACACTACTGAAATATTCCAACTCTTGCATTTCAAGGAAAGAAATCCAAAATGAATTTTGAAAAATCATGAAAATGTAACTGTGACAAGGTAAACCATAACAAAACACTATTGAAATATTCCAACTCTTGCATTTCAACGAAAGAAATCCAAAAATGTATTTTGAAAAATCAAGAGAATGTAACTGTGACAAGGTATACCACGATAAAACACTACTGAAATATTCCAACTCTTGCATTTCACGAAAGAAATTCAAAATAAACTTTGAAAAATCAAGAGAATTTAAGTGTGACAAGGTAAACCATGACAAAACACCACTGAAATATTCCAACTCTTGCATTTCAAGGGAAAAAAATCCAAAATGAACTTTGAAAAAACAAGAGAATGGAACTGTGACAAGGTAAACAATAACAAAACACTACTGAAATATTCCAACTCTTGCATTTCAACGACAGAAATCCAAAAATGAAGTTTTGAAAAATCAAGAGAATGTAAGTGTGACAAGATAAATCACGACAAAACACTACTGAAATATTCCAACTCTTGCATTTCAAGGAAAGAAATCCAAAATAAATTTTGAAAAATCAAGAGAATGTAACTGTGACAAGGTAAAGCATAGCAAAACACATTTCAATGAAGGAAATCCACAATGAACTTTGAAAAATCAAGAGAATATAACTGTGACAAGGTAAAGCACAACAAAACACATTTCAATGAAAGAAATCTACAATGAACTTTGTAAAATCAAGAGAATGTAACTGTGACACGGTAAACCACGACAAAACACCACTGAAATATTCCAACTCTTGCATTTCACGAAACAAATTCAAAATGAACTTTGAAAAATCAAGAGAATGTAACTGTGACATGGTAAACCACGACAAAACACTACTGAAATATTCCAACTCTTGCATTTCAAGGAAAGAAATCCAAAATGAACTTTGAAAAATCAAGAGAATGTAACTGTGACATGGTAAACCACGACAAAATACTACTGAAATATTCCAACTCTTGCATTTCAAGGAAAGAAATCCAAAATGAACTTTGAAAAATCAAGAGAATGTAACTGTGACAAGGTAAACCATAACAAAACACTATTGAAATATTCCAACTCTTGCATTTCACGAAAGAAATTCAAAATGAACTTTGAAAAATCAAGAGAATTTAACTGTGACAAGGTAAACCATTACGAAACACTATTAAAATATTCCAACTTGCATTTCAACGAAAGAAATCCAAAAATGAACTTTGAAAAATCAAGAGAATGTAACTGTGACAAGGTAAACCACGACAAAACACTACTGAAATATTCCAACTCTTGCATTTCAAGAAAAGAAATCCAAAATGAACTTTGAAAAATCAAGAGAATGTAACAGTGACAAGGTAAAGCACAGCAAAACACATTTCAATGAAGGAAATCCACAATGAACTTTGAAAAATCAAGAGAATGTAACTGTGACAAGGTAAAGCAAAACAAAACACATTTCAATGAAAGAAATCTACAATGAACTTTGAAAAATCAAGAGAATGTAACTGTGACACGGTAAACCACGACAAAACACTACTGAAATATTCCAACTCTTGCAATTCAACGAAATAAATTCAAAATGAACTTTGAAAAATTAAGAGAATGTAACCATGACATGGTAAACTACGACAAAACACTACTGAAATATTCCAACTCTTGCATTTCAACGAAAGAAATCCAAAATGAACTTTGAAAAATCAAGAAAATGTAACAGTGACAAGGTAAAGCACAACAAGACACTACTGAAATATTCCAACTCTTGCATTTCAACGAAAGAAATTCAAAATGAACTTTGAAAAATCTGAGAATGTAAAAATCCAAAATGAACTTTGAAAAATCAAGAGAATGTAACTGTGACAAGGTAAACCACGACAAAACACTACTGAAATATTACAACTCTTGCATTTCAAGGACTGAAATCCAAAATGAACTTTGAAAAATCAAGAAAATGTAACTGTGACAAGGTAAACCATGACAAAACACTACTGAAATATTCCAACTCTTGCATTTCAAGGAAAGAAATCCAAAATGAACTTTGAAAAATCAAGAAAATGTAACTGTGACAAGGTAAACCACAACAAGACACTAATGAAATATTCCAACTCTTGCATTTCAACGAAAAAAATCCAAAAATGTATTTTGAAAAATCAAGAGAATGTAACTGTGACAAGGTATACCACGATAAAACACTATTGAAATATTCCAACTCTTGCATTTCACGAAAGAAATTCGGCTTCAAAAAGCCATTGAAGGCTCTGTTAAAGATACAAAAACTTACACTAATGATACACATTTAAACCAAAATAATTAAGGCAAATACAATAACACTAATTAAAATAAAATTCCAAATAATAGTACGTGTATACTATTGTTATTATTATATATACTATATTATGTATACTATTATAATAGTGCATATATACTATTACTTATATTCCTTTCTATTCCACATAGTGTATTACATATAATCCGATTTGGACCAAAAACAAACATCACTATTGTATTACTCTTTCAATATTGTTTATTGCGTTAAAACATGTATTCATTAACATAAACTCATTATTTAATATTAACAATATTTATTTATTACTCTGCAGCGATACAAATTTCTGTTTCGTATCTTAAAGTACTGCAGTAAATTTTTGCCGATTTTTAGATCTGTTTCTCACGTTATGCTTATGTGCCTTATATTTTTCTTATATTTCAATTTAGCCATTGAAAGCTCAAGGACTTTAATCAAAATATTTAACAATCCTCTTGATGGGTCTCATTTGATTTTAAATTTGAAGTTATAGTGCCCTTTTATTATTAAAGTTATTTGAGAGAAACCTCCAAAATACGCCCACGCCCGTCATTTCGCATAAAATATATCAAAGCAAAGTTTTGAGACATCAATTTATTCAGCACTGTTGAAAAGGTTCAGTAATTATGCGTAGAGATAGTCGTAGTAGCATTAGTAGCAGTATGCAAATAGCACCTTATTTTCAACATCCCCTTCAACACATGATGGAATTTTTAACTTAATACCATCAACCAGTCCTAAAGCATTGCTGATACGTCCTCTTGACAACCTATATGGGCATAGTATGTTTTGATTTATTTGAATACAGTTACAATATTGCCCAAAATTTTCGCCTTAATAACCTTGGGTTTATTAGTTGCAGTAGTAGCACCATTAAATATGGTAGTAGCAGTAGGAACACAGTTAATAGTAGTAGTCTTAGCTTTAGTAGCAGTAATAGTAAAAGTAATAGTAGCAGTAGTTCTAGGAGTAAAAGCATTAGTATTGTGATGCAAATATTTATTGTTCAAATTGTTTAAAAATGTTGTTCTTCATGTTATTGTTGTACAAATAGTGTGAGTTATTGCTAATCGTACTGTATTTTAGCTTGTACAAAATGTGATGTCAACAAGTGAAAAATGTTGCTCTTCATGCCATTGTTGTACAAATAGTGTGTGATATTGCTATTTGTGCTGTATTTTAAGTTGTATAAAATGTGATGATAATAAATGAAATTTATTGCTATTGCTATTTATGATGTATTTTAAGTTGTTTTTGTCAATAAATGAAAAATATGTTTTTGTTGTTCTTGTTATTGAATAACGTACTAGGTAGATGTAAGGGAAAATTATTATTATTATTTATTCATTAGAAAGTATGGTTAACAGTTAGTTGTAGACCGACTATTCTAAATAGCAGCAGTATATATCAATTTAAAACACCATTCAGATCGCTTCTGTGTGGATCGTCAATGTCAGGTAAAACGTTTAGAATGCTTATTAAAAAGTCAGAGATGTACGAAAAAGGAATTTTCAAAGAAATCAATACTACTAGCAGACTCATAAAACCAATAATTATTGACTGAGTGTCAAAATTAATAGGAAAAAAGTACATTTGCATAGAACAAATTCAATGACACAGATATTTCATAGCATCAAAATGATCTTACAACATTTCACAGAATCAAGAGACTACTACTGCCATCTACCAACCTATAGCTTTAAATGGCAGCACAGTCCCTCAGACACACGGCTATTGTGTGAGAGAAATGCAAAAAAAATAGATAATGATGACAATACTAAACTAACATAACCACAAAATTCCACATTATTGCACAGAAATACCAAAACCATAGTTGTAGACCGACTGTTCTCAATAGCAGTAGTATGCATCAATTTAAAACACCATTCAGATCGCTTAGCTGTGGATCGTCAATGTCAGGTAAAACGTTTAGAATGTTTATTAAAAAGTAAGAGATTTATGAAAAAGGAACTTTCAAAGAAATTGATACTACTAGCAGACTCCTAAAAGCATTAATTATTGACTGAGTGTCAAAATTAATAGGAAAAAAGTACCTTTGCATAGAACAAGTTCAACTACACAGATATTTCATAGCATCAAAAGGATCTTACAACATTTCACAGAATCAAGAGAGACTACTATTGCCATCTACCAACCTATAGCTTTAGATGGCAGCACGGTCCCTCAGACACACGGCTATAGTGTGAGAGACATGCAAAAAAAACAAAAAAACAATAGATATTGATGACAATACTAAAGTAACTTAACCACAAAATCCCACATTATTGCACAGAAATATCAAAACCATAGGTTGGGTTAGGTTAGGCTAGCCTACGTACGCGCGCGTACTTTATTGCACAGAAATACCAAAACCATAGGTTAGGTTAGGTTAGGCTAGCCTACGTCCGCGCGCGTACGTAGGCTAGCCTAACCTAACCTACTCTATGGTTTTGGTATTTTTGTGCAATAACGTACGCGCGCGTACGTAGGCTAGCCTAACCTAATCCAACCTATGGTTTTGCTATTTCTGTGCAATAATGTGGGATTTGTGGTTAAGTTACTTTAGTATTGTCATTAATATCTATTGTTTTTTTGTTTTTTTTGCATGTCTCTCACACTATAGCCGTGTTTCTGAGGGACTGTGCTGCCATCTAAAGCTATAGGTTGGTAGATGGCAATAGTAGTCTCTCTTGATTCTGTGAAACATTGTAAGATCCTTTTGATGCTATGAAATATCTGTGTAGTTGAATTTGTTCTATGCAAAGGTACTTTTTTCCTATTAATTTTGACACTCAGTCAATAATTAATGCTTTTAGTAGTCTGCTAGTAGTATCAATTTCTTTTAAAGTTCCTTTTTCATACATCTCTTACTTTTTAATAAACATTCTAAACTGATTTTAAGAATTAATCCATCACCAAATGAGGAGTGGAAAAATAATAACCTAAATCCAACCCGAATTCCCCATAGATTTGATCCGTGTTCTTACACACAATATCCAGCAACGTCAATACACCACTTGCCAGGTATAATCTACAATAATCCCACCCATTTTTACACCCTCCATTAGCCCAAACCCTCTTGGCAAATTCGTAGTCGGCAGTGGTGCATTGACGCTCGTAAAGTGAATCGTAGAATGAGGTGATGGACGGCAATTGTTCCTCAGAAAGCCTCGCGGTGGAGTTGTAGTAGTCATACGGATATATGCCCTTACACGTTAATAAATCATACATTTCGCCGTCTGAAAAGTGCTGTTTAAGGAGGTGTTGCTTAAGGAGGAAGAAACTATTAAAATCGTCACTTTTCTGTACTTTAATAAGTTGTCTTAGGGATTTGGGTAAGAACTAAAGGAGTCTAAAAAACGGATCTTTTTCACACACAATTTATCGTTATCTATTATTTGCCTCTGGGGGGGGGGAAGGGTGAGTGCCAACCCTGTAAGTATTGTTATATATTATTTGAGTTAAACCAAATTGCCATCGCTCAATTTCAATCAGAGGCATTTGGTGAAAAGAGGGGTAGTTGGGTGGGGTGCTACTTGACCTCCATCACTATTGACTCGTTTAAGGGAACTAGAACTTCCAATTTCAACCAAATAAGCCACCTCTATAGCTTATACAGCCACCTTATCCATAAGAGCTTTAAAGGGCCCAGGGCTTAAATGCCCCTGCGCTCTGGTCACTTTGACTCTTCAAAAGTGCACTACAACTTATGATTACCAATTCAATGACTCCCTCCAAAGCATATACGACAAACCTTTTTATAAGAACCTTACATGCCCCAAGGACATAACTTACAACCCTTTTCCTAAGAGCTTTAGGGGGGGGGGCGATAGTCTTTCTCACAGACATGATTTCCGAAACCTTCAACTATGATGAATAAAATTGTTCTCTTCAAATTTTGATTGGAGGTGTTTAGGAAAATGTCACTTTGACTCTTAAAAAGGGTACTATAATATCCAATTTCAAATCAAATGAACCCAATGTGATGTTTATTGGGCTGTCCATTCAATAAAAACATTATACGCATAAAATAACTTACAACGCTATGACCATGGTGCTAAGGGGTTGTGTCATCCCTAGAAACATCATTATATGTTCTTTGAACCATTTTGAAAAAAATCACTATCTCATAATTTCAATATGATGCATTTGGTGAAAAGAGGGGTTTCATAAGGAGGGGTGAGGAGGGGCAAATGCCGTCCATCACTTTTGACGCTGAAAAAGGAACTAGAACTTCCAATTTCAACCAAATGAGAGTAGTATTGATATAACGATTACAACGGGGGTGTCTCCCTATATAGCTATAGCGATAGAGAGCGGGGTGTCTCTCATATAGCTACAATGCTTACAACAAGACAGTCCCACCAATACAAGCAGACAGTGTAATGACCGGAATTCAACCACCGTGAAAATTCGTGTTTATCTGTGTTCAAAGTGCGTGATGATTCCTTTATACTATAGTAACTTCCTATCTGTCTGCTACCTTTTAATTATTAGATGTGATTGACTTATGTTTGACCCTGAATACGGATATAAAAACTCTGACAATTTGTTATCTTCTCAGTTCAGAATTGGCATTTGAAATATAATGATGCATTCAAATAAAAGGAATATTGTCGAAAGCTACACACAAGAAGTAAGTTATTCTTTTATATTCATAGTGGGTAAAGAAATTAATTCTACTAAAATTTATACAGACCTCATTATAGTTATCAGATTGTTAAATATTTTTTTAACCTGGATCTCCAGAGGTCCGTAAAGAGCAATATCAAAACAAGAAAAAAAGTATGTAAACATTGTATTTAAATGGCTTGCGAGCTTAGCACATGAGTTAAATCATACCTATTTTTTTATTCCGGACCAAAGTTCCCCACATTCTTTCCCCACCGGCCCAACATTCATTCCCCACCGGCCCCACATTCGTTCCCCACCGGCCCAAAGTGCTACAATCATCCACACCCATCCCTCAAATCCCCTCCCTCCAACCCACTCCCTAAAACCCCCCTCCACCCCCCCTTCAACCCCCCTGCTTTTTTTAACTTTTTTTTAAATCTCTTAGAATGTCATATAAACACACTTAAAACACATAAATTTCATATTTGATATTTTCCAACTTCAAAATGGGAATGATATAGATATGTGTGTCGCAACTTTTACTATTAGAAAAATAATGTTTGTAGTGACCATTTTTTTTTAACTTTTTTCTGACATTTCTTTTGTTTTTTTTTCTGACAGTTTTTTTTTAACTTTTTTTACATCTCTAAATCATATCAGAAAAATGGAATGACACTTTCAATTTAAATTTTAAAAACTTATTCTTGTGCATACTATTCATGAGGACTGATGGTTCTCTTTCAAGATTTTTTTCATGAAAACAAACTTTTTTTAGGATTTTCCAGAGCTCCCCCTACCCATTAAGAAGATAAGAAGGGGTAAAGTGACGCCAGTGGTAAGCAGATCGACGGTTATACAACATGGTCGTAGGTTGAATCCATTAATACAATCAACATTAACCGTAAACCGCCCAATAGCCAACTATCCAGCTGTCACAGCCAGCATCCACAGCAATATGACACAACCATCCGGACCCATCATACACCAACCAACTGTCAACTGGTCAATTCCTACATCCAACACTCACAACAAGATAACACCATCACCCGGACCCATCATACACCAACCAACTGTCAACTGGTCAACTACCACACTCAACATGCAAACCATACTCCCATTCCTTGAAGCTGATTTACTCATGGAACCAGTCACCTCTCTCCGTCCGTGATAACGTAAGAAAAATTGTATCTTCTCTCTCTCTCTCTCTCTTTCTCTTTTATCTCTGTATATATCTATCTCGGTGTGTGTGTTATAAAAAAAAACCTCAATGTCAATGTTAGGATCTAGCATGAATTAAGAATTAAAAAAAAGTAATAATAGGGTAGCGGTTCTATATATTTAGGTCATTAAACACTGAAAATATTTTTTTTCAGCTTAATTGAAGTGTCACATCACCAATATAAAAAAAAATATGGCATAATTTCTCTTTCTTATACCAGGTTACATTCGAAGAATCATATTAAACACACACACACACACACACAGACACAAACACACACACACACACACACACAAACACACACACACAAACACACACACACACACACACACACAAACACACACACAAACACACACACACGCACACACACACACACAAACACACACACACAATCTAAATATTCATTTTCTTGTAAAAGCAAAAATTACTTCACATTCATTTTCTAGATAAATGTACAGGAACTCCCGCCACCAACAAACCTAAGGAACAACAATCTATTTGACGACATGGAAATACCTTTATTACCACCACCAACACAATTTGAAGACGATATCCATGTCGAGTCAGAGAAATGGATCGAACAGTTGCTAATCGATTGGTTTGATGATGATAGTTGCAGTATGATTCCTCCGAATATAGGGGATAGTTATATTAATGTACCAAGTACATCTACAGGGGGTATGCCTCAACCAGCTACCCTCGAATGGGCTGATCGTCTCAATCCTGATACACTCGAGGGATTGTTGAGTGAGTTGGGGGATTTCACACCACGCAACATCTCCATCATTGAGCAAATTGGTGGAGGAAATGAAATCCCCGTAACGCCCCCTGTCATGCCCGATTTTAATTTAGTTGACTCGGCCTTGCACAATGTATTTGTTAATAGGGCTTTGTTTGAGGATCCATTTAATTCACTAACATCAGGTAGCATCATAACGGATCCGGTAGACATAGTACACTCCTATGTGGGCAAGATTCGAGCCCTTCTTGAAAGAGAGATTCGGGAGGGTGGTGGGAGGGATGTGATTAAGGCTGCCATCGCACAAAAAAAAAATTATTTCAATGAAAAGGCGGATGAGGTGTATGAGCGTTATTTACGTACTGAAATGCTACCACTTCATCCGGACCTGAATAATTTTGAGGGTTTTCTTTTGGAATGGGTTAACAATATAGTAACAAAATTGAAAATTATACAGAGTTGGGTAGTGGGTCAGTGGTTTTATTTATTGGGAGTTTTGATATTAATGTGGGTAAATTAAAAAAAAAGTTATTTTAAGGGGGGCCGCGGGAGTGGGGTGGTGGGGGCAGAATATAATGAAGATTTAAAGGGGTTTAATGGTGTACAACGATTTCATTTCGATACAGGGCCTTAATGCTTCAAATATGCATTTCTTGTGGCAGCTCACAAACCTCTGCAAGAGGAAGCTAGTAAGACACTGTTGGGCGATTATGCAGTTAATGGGAGTCCAAATTTCCCTAAAGTAGATTTTAATTGTTTAAATGATCAATATCCAGTAACACTTAATGGGTAACTATTTTTGAGTGGGCTAATGCACATTTAAAAATTGGTGTTACTGTGCTACAATATGAAACAGAATTTGAGAGGGGTGACCGTAAAAAGGGGGTTATATTTCCAGTGAGGGCTCCGTCTGTTGAATCAGTGGAACATTGGGTTTGGCTTCTTTACAAGCCAGCCAGTGATCCCGATTCAATTGGACATTTTTTTCCAATACCAAATATTAGTCGGGTTCTGGGGGAGGGTAAAAAGGGGAATGTTACTATTGTTCAACATGCCTTTCTAGATTCTGGTCAGAAATTAAGTTAAACAATCATATGAAGCATTGCAAGCGTCACGGATGTCAATCTGTGCAAACGGTTAGTGGTGACAGGGCCATCTTGCGATTTAAGAACTTTCAAAACGCACTCCAACAGAGTGATAAGGTGGCCTTAGACTGCGAAGTCACTCTCATAGATGTGTATGATCCATTGAATTCAAATCTTGTTAAAAAACATGAAGTCATTGCAGTCTCTTATGCTCACGCACAAAGAGACTCGTTTAATTCCATGCAATTGGTAGAGGTTGTTGAGAGATTGGGTGGTGAGGATTGTATGCTCTCAGCCGTGACAGCACTCATTAAAACAGCAAATAAATCGACATCACGGCTGCGAAATACATCCTATCCAATGACTCTATCACCAGAGGACGAGTTGGCCATTAAAACTGAAAAAATATGTTGGGTAAGCAAGGGGGAATTTGTTGAGGGTTATGGGAAAGAGGGAAAGGGGAAAGGGGATAAGGGGAAAGGGGGTAAAGGGATGGTCCGTGACCACGATCATTTGGGCAACCCGATTGTATCGGGATTGAGCAATTTTCGTGGAGAGGCCCATCAATCATGTAATTTAAACGTTAGTCAACAATTGTTTCTACCTGTTTATATACTCAATTCCAGCTCTGACATGAAATTTATTTTACCGGCATTGGCACGATTGCAACGAGGTGGAGTAGTAGATGGCGCATGGGTAGATGGTTCCTTTTCTTATAATATCATACCCAAGTCGTCTGAAAAGCTGCTGCTCTTAGAATTCAAATGGCAAATAATAGATAACGATAAATTGTGTGTGAATAAGATCACAGCTATATGGGAGACACCCCGACTATTCTCAATAGCAGCAGTATATATCAATTTAAAAAACCATTCAGATCGCTTCTGTGTGGATCATCAATGTCAGGTAAAACGTTTAGAATGTTTATTAAAAAGTCAGAGATGTACGAAAAAGGAATTTTCAAAGAAATCGATACTACTAGCAGACTCATAAAACCAATAATTACTGACTGAGTGTCAAAATTAATAGGAAAAAAGTACATTTGCATAGAACAAATTCAATGACACAGATATTTCATAGCATTAAAATGATCTTACAACATTTCACAGAATCGAGAGACTACTATTGCCATCTACCAACCTATAGCTTTAGATGGCAGCACAGTCCCATGAGCACAAAGACAAAGACAGATGGCAGCACAGAGAGACATGCAAAAAAAAACCCAAAAAAACAATAGATATTGATGACAATACTGAAGTAACTTAACCACAAAATCCCACATTATTACACAGAAATACCAAAACCATAGGTTGGGTTAGGTTAGGCTAGCCTACGTACGCGCGCGTACTTTATTGCACAGAAATACCAAAACCATAGGTTAGGTTAGGTTTATTCTCACACAATTTATCGTTGTCTATTATTTGCCATTTGAATTCTAAGAGCAGCAGCTTTTCAGACGACTTGGGTATGATATTATAAGAAAAAAAACCATCTACCCATGCGCCATCTACAACTCCACCTCGTTGCAATCGTGACAATGCCGGTAAAATAAATTTCATGTCATAGCTGGTATTGTGTATATAAACAGGTAGAAACAATTGTTGACTAACGTTTAAATTACATGATTGATGGGCCACTCCACGAAAATTGCTCAATCCCGATACAATCGGGTTGCCCAAATGATCGTGGTCGTGGACCATCCCTTTACCCCCTTCCCCCTTACCCCCTTTCCCTCTTTCCCATTACCCTCAACAAATTTCCCCTTGCATACCCAACATATTTTTTTCAGTTTTAATAGCCAACTCGTCCTCTGGCGATAGAGTCATTGGATAGGATGTATTTCGCAGCCGTGATATTGATTTATTTGCTGTTTTGATGAGTGCTGTTACGGCTGAGAGCATAAAATCCTCACCACCCAATCTCTTAACTACCTCGACCAATTACATGGAATTACACGAGTCTCTTTGTGCGTGAGCATAAGAGACTGCAATGACCTCATGTTTTTTAACAAGATTTGAATTCAATGGATCATACACATCTATGAGAGCGGCTTCGCAGTCTAAGGCCACCTTGTCACTCTGTTGGAGTGAGTTTTGAATGTTCTTAAATCGCAAGATGGCCCTGTCACCGCTAACCGTTTGCACAGATTGACATCCGTGACCTATTTGGGCAAGATTAGATAGGTTTTCGCTTCAGAAGGGGTGAATTAAGAAGGGGTGATTCGCTTCACCCCTTCTTATCTTCTTAATGGGAAGGGGAAGCTCTGGAAAATCCTAAAAAAAAGTTTGTTTTTCATGAAAAAAAATCTTGAAAGAGAACCATCAGTCCTCATCAATAGTATGCACAAGAATAAGTTTTTAAAATTTAAATTTAAATTGAAAGGGTCATTCTATTTTTCTGATATGATTTAGAGATGTAAAAAAAAGCAAAAAAAATTGTCAGAAAAAACAGTTAAAAAAAATGGTCAAAACAAACATTATTTTTCTAATAGTAAAAGTTGCGACACACATATTTATATCATTCCCATTTTGAAGTTGGAAAATATCAAATATGAAATTTATGTGTTTTAAGTGTGTTTCATGATATTCTAAGAGATGTAAAAAAAGTTAAAAAAAGGAAAAAAAATTAAAAACAAATTAGGGGGGAGGGAGGGGGGGTGGAGGGGGTTGGAGGGAGGCAGTTGGAGGGAGGGGGTTGGAGAGATGGGGGTGGACGATTGTAGCACTTTGGGCCAGTGGGGAATGAATGTGGGGCCGGTGGGGAATGAATGTGGGGCCGGTGGGGAATGAATGTGGGGAACTTTGGTCCGGAATAAAAAATAGTTATGCTTTAACTCATGTGCTAAGCTCGCAAGCCATTTAAATACAGTGTTTACATACTTTTTTTTCTTGTTTTGATATTGCTCTTTACCGACCTCTTGAGATCCAGGCTCAAAAAATATTTAACAATCTGTTAACTATAATAAGGTCTGTATAAATTTTAGTAGAACTAGTTTCTTTACCCACTATGAATATAAAAGAATAACTTACTTCTTGCGTGTAGCTTTCGACAATTTTCCTTTTATTTGAATGCATCATTATATTTCAAATGCCAATTCTGAACTGAGAAGATAACAAATTGTCAGAGTTTTTGTATCTGTATTCAAGGTCAAAGATAAGTCAATCACATCTAACAATTAAAAGGTAGCAGACAGATAGGAAGTTACTATAGCATAAAGGAATCATCACGCACTTTGAACACAGATCAACACGAATTTTCACGGTGGTTGAATTCCGGTCATTACGCTGTCTGCTTGTATTGGCGGGACTGTCTTGTTGTAAGCATTGTAGCTATATGGGAGACACCCCGCTCTCTATCGTTATAGCTATATAGGGAGACACCCCCGTTGTAATCGTTATATCAATACTACTAATAAGCCTCTTCTAAAATTAAACAACCATCCCTTCCATAAGAACCTCAAATGCCCCCATGGCATAATTTAAAGCCCTTGCCCCTAATCTCTGGTGTTTTTTCCAACTCCAAAGGCCTTGTCATCATGGGCTTCCATAGGCTGAATTTTAGGGGGGCTTACCTGGTCTAATCGGCGCTTAGTTTGGAGTTAATAGGTATACAAACTGAAAATCCATAGTCATTTTTTTTTCAGTAAAGCCTAAGTTATGTTCTGGTCTTGAGAAGGCAAGAGAGTTTTCAGCCCTAGTAATGTTAATTTTTACTCATTTTGAGTTTGACTTGGCTATTTATTATAATTTCTGTTAGTTTTGAGCTTCATTTAATTGTTGATAGTGATTTGTGGTAGTTTTACGCTTGGAAGATCATTTGACTTTATTTCTGCCCATTTTTGACTTGAAAAAAGCTCTACTTTTCTTTGAAAACTTATTCCGTGGACAAATATTTTTTTTAATTAATACAAATATATGACACCGTCATTCAGCCAGAGGGGGCTGGCACCCCCTTGCCCCTCCTTTATGGGCGTCCATGCTTGTCATATGATTTTTAGACTATTTTGAAGAGAATGACTATCTCAAAATTTCAATTACATGCATTTTGGGACAATACAACGTGTGTGTTTGTGGGGGGGGAGGGTAGCTGCCCTCTGATTACTTTAACTCTTAAAAAGAACACTAGAGCGTCTGATTACCAATCCAATGAGCCCCCTCCGAAGTTTATATGACCATGCTTTCTATAAAAAGCCTATACGTCCCCAGGGCATAGTTTAAAATCCTTGCCCTGAGGGCCGGAGGAATTTTTATCCTTAAAGACATCATTTCCAATCCTTTTTAAACACGTTGAACAAAATGGCTATCTTAAAATTTTGATTTGAAGTGTTTGGGGAAATGATGGGTGTGTGTGTGTGTATGTGTGTGTGTGTGTGGGGGGGGGGTATTTGCCCTCTGATCACTTTCGACTAATAAAAAAGGCACTAGTTTTCTCAATTTCCCATCGAATGAGCCCATTTTGAAGCTTCTACGGCAAAACTTAAAATAAAACCTTATATGCCCCCAGGTAGACCCCGGCGCCGCGCCGATGAGGGAAGACCGGCGGCGGCGGGACCAAAAACAGCGCGCCACACTGCGCCGCCGGCGCGATCAATATTGACCGCAAACATTAATGTTTTCATCAGTCTTTCTCAAATCACAGCTTAAATTTACAACAAATTCGAGTCTATTCATGAGTTCAAAACTCCACACGTCGCTGGCTGGAAACTGGTCTTCTTCGTTATTCATCAAAAGAAGTAGAAATCTGGTAGAAATGAAATGGCTGTGGCGTTTCAGAACCCTTGCATAATACGAGTAGTTGAAGTATCTATTAGCTATGTATTCTTAACATAAATAATTATCAAATTTAGTAGTTTTTTTCATCGAGCATTACTGCATATAAAACTTCAAATACCGTATCACAAAGTTCGTCAGTTATCTGGGTAAAAACTTTGAATATAACTTTGAACTTAGAAGCTTAATTTTTTCATAATGCCCTTTGCCTATATCTGTTTTGTCACCTTTAAAACAGTTGAAATGGGCGACTTTGATATTGATTGTTTTTTGTTTTTTTTTTTTTTTTGCTCTTTTGGATTCCTAAGAAGCCTTCTTGTATTAAAAACTGGTTTTTAATAACAATTTAAAAAGAAATGCATTTTAAAGTTTTTTGCGGCTTCTTTATAGAATATATGTCATGTAGGCTAAGGCTGAACTGCTGCTTTTTTTATTACTTTTGGCTGCTCTTTTGAATATTATTCATTTTTTCTTTTGGGAATTCATTCCAAATTATAAACTGATAAATACCTAATATCAGTCAAATTATAAACTGCATCTAAAAGGAGTAAATTTATCAAATTGAAAATCACATGAAGAACACTTCACATGAGAATACTTCAATTACAATGACACAAAAAACACTAAATAGTTTATTCGCTATGAATAAAAATGAAGTGCCAGCTATTTTCTTAGGTAAAAATGAAAAGCTCATCCGTTTTAAGTGTAATTAAATGAAATAATTTGCATACTGAAGTAGCTCCAGGAAGATGTTGAAATTTTCATCCTAGTTCGTCACTTTTCATCCAAGCAAAATGTTAGGACACTTAGTATCAGTTATTGAGTTTAAGCTTTGATTTCCAAATGCTCACAAGAATTACCAAATTTAAGACAGTCGCAACAATAAGTCACTTGTGGTCAAAATACTCAAAGACTCCTCGTTGATCCCCACCCAGGCTCAAAGCTTCTGCTATGGTCATTTCCATGGAAATCTCCAAAGAGTTTCTTTTTAAAATAGCTTTCAAGCGTAGTTAGGGTTTAGACTTTTTTGCTTTTCTTCAAAGCTTTGAAAAAAGTGTTATAATATTCCAAATGTTACATTTGTGCACATTTTTGGTAATCATTTGTGGGGTGATCGAATTTTCTAAACCACCGTAGATACGTGAGAACGTTGCAACATCTAGTAACCTGAGATCATAAGACTGTCAAAAACTCCTCCTTAAACCTCCCAAATTGAAGGCTTTTATTATGACCTGGCCTTTTAATGTAACTTGGGCACTGGACCAAGGGCGCCATTGTTACTCGAGCGCAACGTTAGGTGGGGATGTCGATATCGCTTTCGTCAAAAAAAATTTGTTTTAGTGTGAATCTGCCTGGTACTTATGAATGAATGTTTTCAAAGTAAACCCGTTTCATCAATAAGAAAAAAAAACGGATTGGACGCATATATCCCTTTCCCTTTGGACGATAAAACCATGCAAGTGCTGTATGAAGTATAACTCACAAAAATCTTGTTAATTTTGTCAACTTTTCAACTTTTTGGCATCCCTGCTTTCAATAAAAAGAAATTCAAGGCACTATCACTTGAATATAATAACTCCCTGTGCCCCCCCCCCCTTTTAGATACCATCTTGATAGGATACCGTCTCTTCTTTAAATAAAAAAAAAATAATTAACTTATTGGCACCCCTGCTTTAAAAAACATGGAGGTATTATCATTTAAATACGATAGCTCAATACCCCCCCCCCCCTCCCCCCTCTGGATACCACCTTGATAGGATGCTCTCTCTGCTTTAAATTTAAAAAAAAATCAACTTTTTGGGATCCTTGCTTTCAATAAATAAAATTTCGAGCTATTATCATTTTAATGTAATACCTCCCTACCCCCCCATCTGGATACCACCTTGATAGGAAACCGTCTCAGCTTTCATTAGAAAAATAATTTACTTAATAATTAACTAGGTCACTGTATGGTTCAAACAAACACGTAAAATAACGCTGAACAGCTTAGTGTTCCTTGAAAAAAAATTGAGAGTATGAGTAAAGGGGTACAAAGACAACAACAAAAATGTCGAAATTATTCAGATATGCCTCAAATTATTGGAAAACTGAGTGATAGATTCGCCATGGCATTCCATAAGATCCAAAGAATCTCACACAGAGCACACACAAAAACCAAATAAGGCCAGTAGTCTATGAGAAATTGCAAAATACCCAAGACAATGAACAAGTCCTAATGAGGGGCCCTGGGTCTATCAAAATATTTTAATGGTTTCCCAGGGAATTTGATATCATTTTCTTCTGTCTCCACTTTCAATGAAAAAATAATTAGCTTTTTGCATCCCTGCTTTCAATAAAAAAAATGAGGTATTATCATTTAAAAATGATAGCCCCCTATCCCCCCCTATAGGCAATAATTTACAATTTATTTATGTATCATATTTTTGGGTAGCTTCCGGTTCAATCTTTAATTCTCCAACCTTGTACATAGGTTAGTCTATAACTAAATTTTGTCTCAATCGAAGGTTTTTTTTTTGGGTGGGGGGGGGGAGGGGTAAAAATTTTCCAGAAAGAAGATTGTGTTTTCTATCGGGTGTTCAATATCTGAGTATTAAACATTAAGAAAATCTCATCTAAAAACAGCAAAAAAAAAAAATCTGCAAACCTACGATTCAGCTGTAGAAACAATCTGTCGGCTGTCAATTTCAAAATCCAACAAAAGGCTGAAGCTGTATAGTAGTGAATACGTTCTATAATTCTATTCAACTTGAAAATAAAATTCTTGACTACGAATGATGTAGAAATAGCGATTGAGAAACTGCATTCGAAATGATCTAACCTCATTACATAAAGACGATACTTTTTTTGTCAACATATGAAGAACTGTGTATATTGCAATATTCGCGATAGTATATTGCATCTATCTGGTTTTTATGCAAAGTAACAAAAGAGACGAAAATTAATGAACATGAGAGTAGTGAAGAATTATTGTATGCAAAGTAATATTTGACAGGGAAAGTCACTGGTGATAAATCGCTAGGGGTGGCACCATGATTGCGTGATTTTCGGGGATTCGGGGAACCAAATTTTTTTTCGGGGTGACGCATAGATTTTTGAGAAAATATCTGATAACTCGGGGATAGTGCAAGCCCTGCTTGATTTCTAATCAGGAAAATCGAAATACTAAACCACACGAGAGGGAAAAGCTCTGACTTTGCGGTTGATGCAATAAAGAATTGCCGCAAAAATAATTTAAAGTCGACCGAACGCCGCCGCCTCTGCCGGCAGTGGCGTGCCTGCGGGGCACCGGTGGCGTCACGACGCTTCGGTGGTGTTCGACCAGGCCACTCGTCGGCGGCATTCGGTCGATCCGCCGGCACGGCGCCGGGGTCTACCCCCAGGGCATAATCTACAAACCTTGCCCCGAGGCTTCTGGTGGGAGTGTCATCCTCAAATACATAATTTCCGGACCTTCCAACTACGTAGAACAAAATGGCTTACTCAAAATTTGGATTGGATGTGTTTAGGGAAATGGGTTTGAGAAGGTTGTTAGTTTTCATCCAATCGCTTTCGACCATTAAAAAGGGCACTAGCCCTTTCAATTTTCAATCAAATGAGCCCTTGTTAAAGTTTCTGTGACAACGCTTTCCATAAGAAAACTATAAGCCCCCAGGGCATAATCTACAAATTTTGCCCCGAGGCTTCTGGTGGGAGTGTCATCCTCAAATACATAATTTCCGGACCTTCCAACTACGTAGAACAAAATGGCTTACTCAAAATTTGGATTGAATGTGCTTAGAGAAATAGTGGGTTTGAGAGGGTTGTTAGTTTTTATCCAATCGCTTTTGACCATTAAAAAGGGAACAAGCTCTTCCAATTTCCAATTAAATGGGCCTTTACGAAGTTTCTAAGACAACTCTTTCGATACGAAGTGCCCTGGTCTAAAACCAAAAAAAAAACGAATAATACATTGTGCCAACATCGTCCTTTACTTAGGCAGCGCTATTGCGCTGCCTTAAGCCGTCCTGGCTAAATGGACCTCCGCTGGGTTGAGAATTCTTTGTCCAAGAGGCACGGGTTCGATCCCTGGCATGACCAGTTATTTGGGTTTGGGACGCTAGTCAGTGGTGTGACTCTGTAAGCTTAGCCAGAGTTGACCCAGCTCTGAATGGGTTCCTGGAGAAATCTTTGTAAGGTAAGCAGGAAGGGTGTGCGAAAGCACAGGATGACTGGCCCCCAGCCCCCCATTGCACTTCCTGGCTGAAGGGCCACGAAATGGAGATCAGTACCACCGGTTTGGACCTTAAGGGTCTAGTGCCGTCATACTTACTACTTACTATTGCGCTGCCTTTGATGTAAAAGCAGGTGCAGCTGCAGGAAGAAGTGTTTCTACTAGAAATGTCCTAGGTGTACACTTGAGGAATTTAAATGAAGATGTAATGTCCAGACTACCAAAAAAATCTCAATTGAATCACCTATTAGCAGGCTGAGGAGGAACAAAACATTTGAGCAAAGAGAGTCGTGCACTTTTTGTATTCCCAAAAAATATAATGATTTAGTTTTCATTGACTCAGGAGAAAATGATGACGAAAGAATTTTAGTTGAGAAATAACAATGTGGTGAAACTTCTTTAAAGATCGGAATTAATACTCTGTGACGGAACCTTCAAATGCGTCCCACGTGTCTTCCAATTTTATGCTATATATGGAAAAGTAGGAGATGCTTGCCCTCCTTGTCTACATTTCCTGCTAACTAAGAAGACAGAAGGAACTTACGAAAATATGGTTGAATATTTTAAGCAAGTAGCTCCTCCAACCAACCCGATTAAAATTTTGCTGGGACTTTAAGGCAGCAACAATTAATGCATTTAAGCAAGATTTCCAACGTTCTAATATCTTGATACTTTTTCCATTTTAGACAGAGCATACAAAGAAAATTTTGTGCAATAGCTTTAAAAAATGAATATGAAACTGATGTCCACTTTAACATGCTTGTGAAAAGTTTGTGTGCAATGGCAATCGTTCCAACTGATGACACAGTAATCAATCATATTTGTGTTATTATGTGGGCAGTTTCCGTTTCGTGATGACTGCATCAAGCTACTGCCTTGTTTTGACGAAGTATACTACATAAAGAAAAGCTCAGATACAAGGCAGTAGGACAAGACCTAGATTCTCACCTGAGCTTTGGAATCATACAAACGATGCACTAGTTTGTGAACCAAAAACAACCAATGCTACAGAAGGCTTTCATCATGCTTTAAACGCCATGTTCTCTTGCTATCACAAAGGTGTATGGAAATTATTTGAAGGAATAAAAAGTGACATCGGCATTCAAAGATTAATAGCAATTCAAGCACAAAACAGCATAGAAGGTATTAGAGGCAAGTAAAAAGTTATTGCTGAAAGGTTGTCTATGAAAGTTCAGGGATATTTTAGTGAACCTGACAAGCTCAAATATTTTTGGTAAGTAGCCATCTGCAAGTTTCGTAAATTTAGTATTAATTTCATAGTAGTGAATTTTTAATGCGAAAAATTATGTGAAAAGTTTCATATGAATGAATAATATGTACCCTTAGCCTCCATAGTAGCAGTATGCACACAGCACCTTTTATTTTCTTCAACATGTTCCTCAACACACCAAACTGTCCCTAGGATATTGCTGATGGGCACTTTTGAAAATCTGTATACAGATGGTGTGATGTGATTCAATTCCCCTTCCAACCTCAATATTCCCTGAAAATTCCACCTTTATACCGTACTGTAACAGTAGTCCCACCAATAGTACAAGCATTAATAGTACTAGTACTAGTAACAGCACCAGCATTAACATATTGCCTATTGATCAGCTGACGATTCCTCTCATCAAGTTATAGAAGTTTTAACTTAATACAATTAGCTGTTGCTATCCCATTGCCGATTTATCCTTTTGATAACCTATATATTCATGTAGTTCCTTAATTTTCATCTTAATGCTTTTAGCTTACAAGTGGTTGCGATAGAAGTTGCTGTCACACTAGTGGTAGTAATAGTTGTAGTAGTAGCAGCAGTAATAAATGTGATTAAAACAGTAATAGCATTAGCAGTAGCGAGCACAAGGCCAGATTTAAAGCTTTGACGCTTAAGAGCCTAGCGTTTTTGCCACTCCGTTTTTGCAAGATTTTCGAGGTTATTCCCAAACATTCGGGGTTAACAGAAGCAATTGACAGAACACAACTGATCTGTGAAAAGTGATGAAAGAGAGGGGTAATACCAAACTCTCAGCTACCATTCTTGGGAGACATCTGACAGTTTATAAGTGACCATGGAGTTCCTGTGTTGTTTTAAAGTACCTTTCCTGTGAATAGGCACCGTGGCGGCAGAGTGCACCTGGTGACGATAAATCACATCAGTCTAGATTTTTCAGGAAAAAATACTCAGTGATAATTTATTATGTCCTCTTGCATTATGTGCCCCTAGGTTCGGGACTAGGGACCTAATGGTAGATCCAGGCCTGAGCGTGCATATTTTTCCTTTTGGTGAATTTACTTTCCCTTTAAGCACTCTCTAGAAGTCCCAACTTAATACACAAATCCCTTTTGGAAATACGCTGTTTTTTGAAAATCTGAATGCACATAGTTTCTTTTGATTTAATTCGAGTTCTCTCTCAAATTCCCCATTTTGTCAAATTTTCAACTTGATATGCGTAGCCTTAATAGTACTAGTTTAATAGTAGTAAAGGTCGTAGTAGGAGCTGTAGTAGTAATAATAGTGTTGAATTAGTAGCAGTAGTAACATTAGTAGCAGCAGTATCAATAGCAGCAGTAGCATGTAGATGCCCCAGAAATCTCATCTTGATACACTAATCTGTTCCAAACAAATTGCTGATACACCTGTCTCAGCAATCTGTAGGTTATTGAGAGTTACCAATTGTTAAAATTTAAGGTTTTCATAGAAGAGATGGTCGTAAAAACTTTGAAGGAGGCTCATTCGATTGAAAGTTCAATTTTGAAGAATCAAATGTAATCAGAGGACTATCAACCTTTTCCTCTTAACCGATAACCCCCCCCCCCGAATACATCCGATCAAAAGAAAAATAAAAATCATTTTGTTCAAAACTGTCTAAAGGTCAAATAACCATGTCTTTGGGGTTAGCAACCCCAACAGCAGCTTCTGGGGCAAGGGTTGTAAGTTAAGCTAGTTGTTCATCGCTAACACATAAGGTTTATGGGGAGACATTTTTTGTATTAACTTTGTGGGGGGGGGCTCATTCGATTGGAAACCAAAAGTTCCAGTGAATTTTTTAAGAGTTAAGAGTGATCGGAGGGCTTCCACCCCACCCTGTTTTTTCCCCAAATACATCCAATCTAAGTTTTGAGACGGCCCTTTTATTTAAAACAGTTCGAAGGTTAAATAACTATGCCATTATCTAGTTAACCATTATCATTATCTATGTCATTATCTAGATTCACAAAGATCAAATATTTTCGACATGTATGTTTATTAATTAACGTCTAGGAATATCTAATTCATCTAAAAAAAGAGTAATAAATCAGTTTTAATGGTTTGTGACATCTGATCTTTTTTTCTTTTGGAAAAATAAAACAAAGCTTTTTCATGAATGATATTGACAGGCGTTTATATCATGAATTTAAGAAAAAAACAATTCCAACAAGGTTGAACATGTAAAATTGCAACTTGTGTTTTACCCAATGATGTTGCCTAACATTTTTATAATACTGAAAATCTGAGTTCAGTTACACGATAGTTCAGTTAGGCGAGGGTTCAGTTGCATGGTGTTCCAGTTGCACCTTGGTTCAGTTGCACGGGAGTTCAGTTACACGGGGTTTAGTTACACGGGGGTTCAGTTAAATGAAGTTTAGTTGCACAGAGGTTTAGATGCTGGTAGGTTTAGTTAAATGGAGTTCAGTGGTCCGGTGGTTCAATTACATGAGGGTTCACTTGCACGGTAGTTCGATTATACAGGGGCTCAGTTCCACGGTGGTTCAGTTGCTTTTGGTTCAGTTACACGGTGGTTCAGTTACATGTATTCCTTCTCAGAGATGTGTATTGGTATCAACCATTTATTTCTCATCTCAATATCCCTGCTGAGCTTGCACAACCTCTTTGATTAAAAATAAGAAAGAAAAAAAATCATCACAAATGTCCGAGGAACACGGTACACTTGAACACTGGGAACACGAAAAATATTGTATATTGGGAGCACAGCTAAGGAAAAACGACCTGTATTTAAGTGATTTATTGTAATTTCAGTGAAAGTGCAACTGGTTTATAATCCACAGAAAACCAAACAATTGAAAAAGATAGTATTATCCCAACAATCCTGTGCACTTACACTTATGACGTCCAACATATCAACATTAGAAGCCTTGATAAATTACCAGGTGACAGTCCTTATGCCCTTGCGAACGATTTTGCTGCTGTCGATTCACTTATCATTGAACGATTCTTTTGAGACATTTAACTTACTGTTGATTTATGAACTCTAATCTAAGAAAGTTAATATACAGCTGTTATTCAACGTTTATGCATCACAACCCAGAAGTTTATGGAATTATACAAAGTAAAATCCTAAATTCATTAACATAGATTTGCTATTTGCAGAATTTAGGATATGGTAATATTCAATGGAATTGTAATTAGACTATTATTGAAGTACTGTATTTAAATTTGGCACTTGTATTAAAGTTTTTAAATGGATTTTTACAATATTGAAACAGATATACTTTAGACCGATGATGAATATGACAATTATTGTACAGAAATCAAGAGGATTGTTAAATATTTTGATTAAAGTCCTTGAGCTTTCAATGGCTAAATTGAAATATAAGAAAAATATAAGGCACATAAGCATAACGTGAGAAACAGATCTAAAAATCGGCAAACATTTACTGCAGTACTTTAAGATACGAATCAGAAATGTGTATCGCTGCAGAGTAATAAATAAATATTGTTAATAATAAATAATGAGTTTATGTTAATGAATACACGTTTTAACGCAATAAACAATATTGAAAGAGTAATACAATAGTGATGTTTGTTTTGGTCCAAATCGGATTATATGTATACACTATGCGGAATAGAAAGGAATATAAGTAATAGTGTATATGCACTATTATAATAGTATACATAATATAGTATATATAATAATAACAATAGTATACACGTACTATTACATGGAATGTTATTTTAATTAGTGTTATTGTATTTGCCTTAATTATTTTGGTTTAAATGTGTATCATTAGTGTAAGTTTTTGTATCTTTAACAGAGCTTTCAAACCCTCTATGATTTATCTTTTATTTTATATTGAAGAAAAATTTACATTATTCATACTGTTCTGTTTTGCACTCAATCGCTTCCAAAATATTATTATGGATTTTTTTTAATGATTTCATATTATTATTTATTTTCATTTATCAGTATTTCACACTGGTTTATACTTAATTATAATTAACACTTATATTACTATTTTAATTACCTCCATGTGTCGTAATGCCAAGAATTACCTTAATTAAAGTAAATAATTTTATAAAATTTTGGAAAAGGGGAGGTGCCAAGATTTATGCCGCGGCTTGGAAATACTTCATTAAAATTTCATGTACGGCTATTCCACTTTTTTTTCTTTTCTTCAGAAGAAGGCTGAGGCTGTTTTAGCTCGAAAACGGTGTGTGAACGTGCTTCTCATCAGTTTTTTGAATCTGAGCCGAACAATAATAGACCGAAGCTCTACAGTTCTGTCAATTGGAAATCTTAGGTCTCGTAAATTAATTTGATTTGAGGTCTTCTGGTTAAGTTGACAAGAAATGCCTAAAAAGTCAAGGAATGCAGCTCAAAAATCAAGAACGAGCTATCGACACTATTTTTTGAGCAATTTAAATTAGAGTAGTTCCATTAAAAACAAAGAGTTTCTCGATCTGTCGGATAAGCAATTTTTCTTCAAAGTATCTTAGATAATATTGCAACTATTACGTCATATCTTAATCGAATATTTTAAATTTAAAGAATAATTGCCAAAAACTCTTGAGCTACATCACTACATTCAAAGAGATGATAATCAGGGTAATATATGTTCAATCCTCCTCATTTGCGTTAACCCACCGGTCGTTCCTTGACAACAGGTTAGCAGCTACTTCAAGAGGTCTGCAATCAAATGTTTTTTGACAATTACTTCGAAAGATGTGAAAGTTTCAACTAAGACCTTTAACTGGTCACAGTAACGATATACCTTATATCTTTGTATGAAAATTATTACAGTAAAAGTGATTGAATTTGTTAACCTTTTTCGTTGTGGTACCGATAAGAGTATCAATTTAGTCAAATAAATTTTACTTGTCGTTGTTATTTGTCGTTTTTAGACAACCCTCGAAAGTAGAACATACGAAGGGCTTTCCCTTTCCTTAGAAATCAGATTCCTGGCAAACTTCTCATTGCACCGTATGTGACGAAGTTGTTGGTAGATACCAGCAATTTTTTTTTATACCAGTAAACCAGTATTGCTGGCATACTTTCAAAAACCCCCACAAATAAAAAATACTTCTGCTTATTCAACAGAGTTAAAAATGATATGTACTTATTATTTCTGTAGAGTCATGTCAATTAAGATGAAATGACCGACCATTTTAGATAATTGATTATTAAGATAATTATAAATTAGTTTACAAATATGAATTTGGCTGTAATTCTAAATTTAAGAACTCCATTATATATAAAAGATCATTTATAAAAAGTTAACTTTTTTCTATCAATTTAAGGCCTTGGCTCTTTGGCTTTATCTTCGACGTCGTCTCGTCAAAATTCTGATTCATCCATAATTCGCAATGATCTGTATTATAATGGCAAAAAATGCCTATTACGGCTTCATAATGGAAAGGGATGTTGGCTTATAAGACTGGTTAGTTGAAATTATTGCTTTTGTTCCTCCAATTAACATTTCTTAACCCTTAACTGGTTGGGTGGGGATAAATACTTACCCAATAACTAAGAACGCTTGTAAATAAAAACTATTTCAGATAGGAACTTCTAATTTAGCTTTAAGTAAATACAATCAAATACAATAAGTTGAATGTAAAAGTAAATCATCTAGATACTTCTGGGCAAACTTCGTAGAGGTGGTCCTTGGAGCACCCCCTTTTGCAGATGGTCTAGACCCTAGTCGTGTTCCGGTCACCCAAAAGAGGACAAAAACATCAGCGCTGATTTATGAACCCAGAATGTGAAAGTTCAGCGTCTGAACTACCTGTAGACTCGATTCCAAAAATATTAAACCCTAAATTTCGAAGTTCTCGAGGAAGGGACTCGATCTACACTCTTACGATCAAATAAGGCTTCGTAAGGGATAGTCCCAACTTTGCGAAAATTTGCCACCTTTTCTTGACTTCTTATTGTGTTGACAAGTTCTCCTTTATTTATGCCTTTAATATCAAGCGTTGCAAGTGGCCAGCGCTGACAGCAACGGCTGGTAGTGTATTTGGTACATTTTTGATATAAACTGTCAACACCAGATTTATTTGCGTTGTAAGACTTGTATATCTCCGGCTTATATGAGTTTGCATTTATTCTGTTTGTGTTGTGCATTGAAGAGACCAAAGCTACTGCTTTGCTCTTCTTATGCACACATAATACAAAAATCTTCTTCTGAGTAAAGCAGAAGATTGAGGAACCATCCTCACAATTTCTTTGCGGAAGAAACACTACTAGGAGCTCGTGCTTGTTCTTCCTGAGAGTTCCAACGAAGGTAGTATCCTGCCTGTTCAGCTCGCCAACTAACTTAATCGAGGAGTACCAGTTGCCCTCGATTATGTTTCTGTTTATGTTCGAGACCAACACAACCAGAGTCAAAACGGTACAGGTAGGAATAGACATCGACTGTGTGCCTACCATCTCGGTGGTTTTGCCACAATAAAAGTAGGCATTGGATAAGTGGTAGGTGCGGGCATCAGTCAAGCACTGTATTTTTAGTCCGTACTTGGCTGGCTTCGAAGGGATAGTACATTCTGAACACACATCGACTCCTGAAAGGAACGAGCATTTAGTCGATTGTCAAATACTCAGACGGGGTGAAGTTCTTGCTGCATTCTGTAATCAAAGCACTTCCTAGAAAAGCAAGACTTCTAAGAAAAGAAAGGAAAAAGAAAAGTATGTAAGTCTTCTTCAAAGACTTTCTAGAAAAATAAGAAATGAAAGGGAAAAGGAAAGGAGGGTAAAAATATTCAAATTCTTGGCAAGAAATACTTTTCGAACAGCAGAAACGCTAAATTTACTGCTAAAAAGGTTGCAAGACCTTCAGTATTGGCATAGATAAATGATGGACGTAGTGCAACTATAGTCTCCCTATAGAATGCTAGCTATTCAGACTATCTAACAACTGTTTTTATTTAGCCCGGACAGTTTCCCGTTTTTTGTTAAGTAAGTGGTCCGGTGGGGTAAAAAACTACCCCAGACTCCATTAACATCCCCTCTGGACGGACTTAGTAGGTTGAGTTTCCCACCAAACATTCTCAATGGGGTGCTTGAAGATTGCACAGAACCATGATGGCGCATCCCCAGGGGTTATTGAGAGATCTCAGAAACAAAAGTACGAGGGGTAATTTTTTACACCACCCGACCAATTAAGGGTGTATAAACTGGCATTAGCAATTGGCCTCCTTAACAATTTTGCAGTGGTTCCAAAGAACACTATTCATTTCGTGAAACTGTGGGCTTATAGAATATGAAAGCACTAAAATTTACTATTTATTTTCAATTAGCAATCTAAACCGACTTTAAAACACGATTCTTCGGTTGAAACACGATATGAATAATAGCCAAAAAAATAAACGCCAAATGTAAATCAAAGGGCCATTCCTCTGCATTTCTTGTTTCTCGTTTCCAATGCACCTAAAAAGGAAAACGTAGAAAAATACAAGGTAAATTTACATATTTATAAAATTTGTTATACTAACTTTTAGTATTTATCATGCTGCTTCTTAAATCAAAATAGTGAGCAAATCTAATATTGAGAAATTAAAAAAAAAGAAAGAAACAGTAATTAAAAAAGAATAAAAACAACACAATTAACTCAAATTAGAATAATAGTAGAAAATTTCACACATTTAATTATAATTGAACAACCTAAGTATATAAAATAAAGTGCTAAAAATGTTAAATTGGTCTAAATACAATTCATTACATACTATAATTATTATACTTTATAAAATGTGCATTTAAAAAATCGTCAAATAAATCAATGATTGCTGTTTTCGGAGCAAGCAAATTATGTTTGCAAAGAACATTTAATTTTGAACATTTAAACTTATTTTCCTATTTCTAGCTTTTAGTTCTTTTAATATTCCTATATGTTTGTTTGTGTTGTTTTTTTTTTACTTTTTGCAGCCTTTATTCATGTAAATAATCTGGCGTGTTTACTATTTGACAAACATTTAAAATTTTAAATGAATTTGTCTTCTTTGTAGGGGAAAAATTTCTTGTAATATCTTAGATTCTCTACCAATTCATTTTATATAGCCATCCTTGTTACTGTACAGGACAATGGTTGTACTAGAGTAATTGATAGTTGAAAGTACCCAATTTCCCATAAGATCCTGAAAAGGAATTCTTAAAGTACCTTTCTCGAAGATAATTTTCTTAGAAGGAAATAATTTCAGTAGGTCATGAGCCAATCAAAAGTTCTGGGTTCGGGAGGAAGGGGGTGGTGGTTCAGCCCCAAAAATCTTGTCATATGATGTTTAAAGACTAAATAAAAAAAAATGGCAATCTCAAAATTTCTGTCAAATGCATTTGGAAAAAAGAAGATATTGGGGGGGGGGCTAGTTGCCCTTCTATCAATTTTGGCTTTTAGTGAGGAAAATAGGACTTCTGATTTCCAATCGAATGAACCACATTCGAATTTTATACTCATATATGGCTATCTCCAAATTTCAGTCAGAAAAATTTGGAGAAAAACGATGAGGGGGGGGGGGCTGGTTGTCGTCTGACAACTCTTGATTTTGAAAAGAGGAGTTGGAATTTTTGATTTTACCCTGAATAAGCCTTCTTGAAAGAATATATGACCACCCTTTCCAGAAAAACCTCAAGAGTTAGCAATGGGCAACTAGTATAGCTTATAGCCCTTGATCTGAGGGCTGGGGGGAAGGTTGTAATCCTAAAGTGTGGAGAAGGGGGTGTAATCCCAAAGACACAATTACTGTACCTTTCAATTATGTTTTGAAAACGGCTATCTCAGAGTTTTGATAGGATGTGTTTGGACAAATGATGGGCAAGGAGGGAGGTGGACTGGTAGCTCTTCAATCACTTTCGACTATTCACTAGAACTTCTGATTTCCAATCCAATTAACCCCCGTCTGAAGTTTATAATACCACCCTTTCCATAAGAACCATGCATACCCACGGGGTATCAATTACAACCCTTGCCCCGAGGGCTGTGGGCGGGGTTGTAATATTAAAAACAAAATTACTGACCTTTCAACTACGCTGAAAAATGGCTATCTCAAAGTTTTCATTGAATGTATTTAAAAAATAATAGGTGTGTGGCGGGGGGGGGGGGAGAGACTGGTTGCCCTCCAGTTATTTTAGACTGTTAAAAAGGGCTAGTACTTGTAACTTCAAATCAAATGATCCCTTTTATAAGTTTGGACGACAATTCCTTCTATATGAAGTGCCTTGGTCTAAAAAAAAAAAAATGTACCCACAAGTAGTGTGTATGCATGCAATTTGGAACGTACATTTGGAACTTATATTATACACACCAGCTGAACCGGTTATACTAGGATCATAATGATATACAATACTGGTATTAAAAGCTATCTAATTTTCATAATTCACACCTGAGCAAAGATATTAAGACATATTCAGCCTTCAGAAGTCATTTGATTCAAGTACGCTCAAAGGGTTAAAATTGCTTACCAACTAAAGGTAAGTCTAAGAGAACGGTGACTCCCATGCCACATTATATAAATGTCAGAATATAATTAGAATATATTCAACCTTTCACAAGTCGATTGATTCGATATACCTAGCTTCACTTCTTGGCTATGGTCGCTATAATACACGAGTACCAAGTGAGGAGTGTGGCTAATATAAAATATTATTTGGTATTGCAGTATGCATAAAGTTGAAACAAATAAAGTCGTTGGCACCAAGAAAAGAATTTTAATTAGAAACCCTGAACGTTCCTTGGAAATCCAGTACATTCCTTAGAAATTAAGTAGTGCGGTGCATATGGATTTTAACAACCAAAGAACCAAACCAGTGAGGACCCCAAACTCCAAGGACCCCTAATACCTCCCCCCAAACTTTTTGGCCCCTCCCCAAATTTTTTAAATAATTTTTTAAGTTTGATTTTTTTTAACTTTTTTTTGAATTGAAATTTTTTCAACTTTTTTTATATGTCTTAAAAGGAAATAAAATATACTTTAAAATATCACATTTAATATCGTCGAAACACAAAATCAGAATATATAGATATGTTAGTCGTGATTTTTACTATTAGAAAAATAATGTTATTAGCAGCACTTTTTTTGGACTGAAATTTTTTGGACCAACTTTTATTTTTTATTTTTTTCATGGATATATTTTTCCAGGGATAATTATTTTTCACGAGGAAATTTTTTAGAATATCGATAAACAGAGGTCTTCTTACAAGTTGTCTTGGTTTTATTTTTCAAACAAATCATTTTTCCGAGGTATACTTTTTTTCATGGATATATTTTTCTATGGGTAATTATTTTTTCACGAGGACATTTTTTAATGTATCGTAAAACAGAGGTCCACTTCCAAGTTGTCTTGGGTATATGTTTCAAATGAATCATTTTTTTAAAGTATAATTTTTCACGGATAATTAGTTTTTCTGAGGACATGTTTAATGTTTCGATAAACAGAGGTCTACTTCCAAGTTGTTTTAGGTATATTTTTCCAATAAATCTTTTTTTCAAGGTATGTTTGTTTCATGAATATATTTTTAATGAATAATTATTTTTCAAGAGGATATTTTTAAAATTCTGTGAGCGTTAAAATGTTGTGAGCTGGTAGCAGTACCCATGTCTGGCTGAATCTTGATGAATTCCCAATTCATATGTCTCTTAACTCTAAAATGAATCTCAATCATCTCTCTCAGACTTTGATAAAAACCTATTTCATCTATTTCAGACTCTAGTATGCCCCTTTGAGCTGGTAGTACTGTCTAAGTCTGACTAAATCTTGATCAATTCCCACTTCATATATCTCTAACCTTAAAAAGAATCCGTATTATCTCTCTCAGACTTTGGTAAAAGCCTCAGACTTTGAGTAAGGTTAGGTTACTTTACCCCCCCCCCACCTCCCTAATGTGCAACTCTATAGCCCAAATTATATTATCATATAAACAAAAGTATTGTAGTTTCCTCATATCTTGGCAAATTTCATTGAGATTACCATAACTTTACTTTTTGGGCGTGTTCCGTATAATTAACACGTGCTTCTTTGTTTGTAAGAAGCAATAAGACCGTTGCTTATTAAAATTTTTGAAGAGTGAGCCACATTTTTTCCATGGAATTATAAAAAGGCTATTTTCAAAGTTGTCGCTGGTATCCCAGTAATTATTCTAGTTCAAGTAGAGTAAAGAGAAAAACGGTTTCTATATTTTTTGAGTAAAAACTGGGGTTTTGGATCAACAAGAAAAATAAATTAAAAAGAAAAAGCAAGTAATTCGATTAGTTCTCCGATAAAGAATTTTCAGTGATAGGAGTATACACCAAGGGTAACAATTGGGGAACAGGAAGGAAGCAAGGATTTAGTTTCATTCTCCGCATAAAGATGTAAAAAAGCATTTGTCAAAATTTCAAGGGCATTTTTCGCTTGAGAAATAAAAACACCATCAAACTAAAGGTACTTTTCCACATCTAAGAGGTAATTTTACCCCCTTCTTGTAGGTGGGCCTGTATAGAACATTGTAAAGAAATAAAATAATTATTAATTACAATAATAAAGAGTATTATAATTCTTGTGATTTCTGTATTGATTTAGTGATTTGGTTCAAGAATCTAGTGGTTTTTTCTGATCGTTGGCAACCCTGCGCAAGAGTCTCTCGGACACAATTATGACTTGTGGCGGCTGGAGCTCAGCGGGAATGTTAGAATTATACACCGTAAATTCACAGCTGGTACAACAAAGCAAAGCTTCTAACATCTAGAGGAATGTGAATATCAGCCCTGTACTACGACAAGGGTAAAACCCTGCCATTTTCGTTCGGGTTTTCCATTTCTTACGGATTCATCTGTAGAATAGGATTATGAATTAGTGATACACAAAAAAATGTGTTTAAGAAATGCATTCTATCTACATAATGTTAAATGTTAAGTAGGTACAGGGTTGGAATCTGGAAGGATAATGGGTTGTGTTTGAGCAGAGAAGGAATATAAAGGATGGAGGAGTAGCTAGTGACTCTGTTCCCCTCCAACACTTAACCAAAGGGTCTGCATGGTCCAGGTTGGGAATACAGAGTAATTATGTCACTAGTGAATACCTATTTTTCCTTTATTATTGTTCATTGACAGCCCGGGTTTAGTAATCATATCAGCTGAGTAGCTCCAAAGTCTCATAAACTTATCAGAGCCTTATCTAGAAATGAAAAAGTTAAATCTGACCATATCTAAGACAGAGATTGTCATCTTCCAAAGTGTATATTTCAACAAACCTACAAAACATTCATTTACCTATAATGTAAAGTCAATAAAAATGACTACAATTATAAATAAATGGATTCGTTGTAGCAAATGAGTATTAGCCGAAGCGTATTAAATAAATAGTCTTCTACCATAAAACAGCTGCAAAACATGTCATTAAAAATTAAAAGAAAAAGAAGCACGAATATTCCTTCACGGAACTGTCGGTTCCTTATTTATTTTAAGAAGACTACTATTCTAAGTAAAAACTGCTAGGATACAAAATAAAATATTTACCAGAAATTTCAATGTCATCATATCTGAGCGGCCGGAATAGCTTTTTAAAATAGATTGACTTCATATGGCACTGCGTCATCAAACATCCGAAAAATTTTTGTTCGCAGAACATTTTGGTTTTCGTACAATCCTGATAGCAACGATCGTGCTCATTGCAACACTTTTCAAACCCTGGATATTGAAAAAATTTGGGTACCTAAAAAGTGTCCAACAATTTTACTGTATATAGAAGCTACATATATTTATCATTAAGCCATTGATATTTCAAAAATATCTGTACATTGAAGAATACAAATCAGCTTTTTTAAGAAAAATGCTTTTGTTTAAAAAAATTTAATAATATTTATTGTTTATGAGACATTATTGATAAGCAATAAAACATTAATTTTTTTGACCAGTTGACAACAATGCAAGACAGTGCAGTCCAAAATGACGAGGAAGAAAAAAAGCAACGGAAAAAACACAAATTCAGTATCATGAGAAAAAGGACATTGATTTATGTCAAAATTTGACAGACTTTTGTTTACTATAACTTTATCGAAAATATAATTTATTCCAAATTTATTTAATACTATCCTATTAGAGTATCAAGGCTAGATGATTAATTAAATGAAATATAAAAATAACATATGCTGTTAGAGATGAGTAAATTAAACTTTAAACGAAAAGAAATTGAAGTGAAAAGTCAATTCAAACTTAAAGGAACCAAGGAAAGTCAACTATTTTTTCAGATTGTTCTATGGAAATTAATCGTCAGTTCATTTATCTTCTTGTAAATTTTCACTTAATTCTAGCAATAAAACCACAAAATTTTCTCAATTTTTTCTCCAGAGTATTGATAACTAATCAGACCCGAACTGAACTGTTAAAAATGGCATGACTAAACACAAAACCCCGTTTTACTCCACGACGAACACGAATGGTATTACTAGACTGGCCACTAGACTTTACACGAACTGATGTGCCCCGATACCACTTCCACAGGCAAGAGTCTTCTTTTTGGAGGTTATTTTAAAGCCACAAGGATACCAGTTATAAATGCTTGGGAATAGCTTGGGAAAAGAGACAAAATAGCTTGGGAATGCAGAACAAAGTCTAAAGCCATCAATATATTAACAGGGCAGATATAAAGTTTTTCCTTAGATAATTTCTGCCGTTCAAGATCAAGGAGGCACACTTGTGCCTCTATAAAGAGGCGACCCACCACAATGTTAAGTGATTTCAGGTCCTAGAGGTCGCAGAGAGACGGCGGTGATCGCATTTTGTAGCCCAAGCTCAAACTAAGAAACTTGCAAAATTTCATCCTCCTCCGACTTTATCTTCATGGGGTAAACTGGGCTGGAAGTTTGGACCCTCCCACCACAGCCCCCCTTTAACGTTGTCCGATTGGGCTGAAATTTAGAGGTTAAGATTTCCTAGGGCCCGGGAGCTTATCCTCGAAATTTCAGCTCAATCCGATCACTCCTTCCCTGTTTTCAAAAAAACAAATATAGCCACTTCTAAAATTCATTTTTTTTTCTTAGCCACGCCTACAGGCCACAGTTGGCAACGGATCTGGTTGAATGAGGACTTATTCGAAGCAGAATTCGATCTGTTAGGGCCTTTTGATATTTTCAGACCGAAAAAATTATCCCCCGAATTTACATTTACGAAAAACCTTGTTTTCCTATATTAGCCCATGTTAATTTTTCCCACCACAACCCCCCTCTAACGTTGTCTGATCGGGCTGAAATTTAGAGGATAAGCTTTCCTGGGGCCTGGGAGCTTATCCTCGAAATTTCAGCTCAATCTGATCACTCCTTCCCTGTTTTCCAAAAACCAAATATCAAGTTTTTTGGGAATTTGCTTGCGTCGAAAAAGCTTCCATCCACTAAAAAACGTTTACAATTGTGCCTGCTTAGTCTGGCGGTTGATACTCCAGACCGTCAGACGGAAAACCCGGGTTCGATTCACTCTCAGATCAAATTTTTTATATACTGAATTTAAACTTTAAAAAGAAACTCAGTTTCTTTTTTAAATTATTTGAAAAAAATTACGTTTTCTAAAGAGTTAAAGAGGCTGAGTTACAAGGTCGACCCTTGAGTAATAAACTGTACAAAAACGTGCAGAAATTATTTGAAAAAAACTACGTTTTCTAAAGAGTTAAAGAGGCTGAGTTACAAGGTCGAACCTTAAAACGTACAGGGATTAGGAGGCACGGTTGGGGGGGGGGGGGCTACCGCCCCCCAAACCCCCCGCTTTCGCAGCCTGTAAATAAATAATTTTTTTTTAAGTGAAAGTAAGGAGCGACATTAAATCTTAAAACGATCAGAAATTATTCCGTATATGAAAGGGGCTGTGCCCTCCCCATCGCCTCGCTCTTTACGCTAAAGTTTGACTTTCTCACTACTCTTTCTTTTAAACAATAAAAACTTTAGCGTAAAGAGCGAGGCGTTGAGGAGGGCACAGCCCCTTTCATATACGGAATAATTTCTGATCGTTTTAAGATTTAATGTCGCTCCTTACTTTCACTTTAAAAATTTTTTTTATTTATTTACAGGCTGCGAAAGCGGGGGGTTTGGGGGGCGGCAGCCCCCCAACTGTGCCTCCTAATCTCTGTACGTTTTAAGGTTCGACCTTGTAACTCAGCCTCTTTAACTCTTTAGAAAACGTAGTTTTTTTCAAATAATTACTTAAAGAAGTTGTGTGTGCAGACTGAACATTAAGGCTCTCTTGAAAATAAAACTGATTATCTCAAGGCTTCTTAAATTCTTTTCATTCACGGCACAATTTGACGCGCATGGCCCACTAAGTGCAGTTGGCTTATTGGGCCTATTTTTTTCGTGTCCAGTTATTTCCAACTTAGCCTCAATCTTTCGAAACGAACACGGCAAAAAGGCGGTTCTAGGTACATTAAACTTCACGCAAATCTTTTGAAACAAATACGGAAAAATACAATCCGCACTTTTTTTTAATTCGTCTGTTTTTTTTTCTTCAAAATGTTTCTTATTTCGTCCACGACTAAAAGAAGAAATTGTATCAGGTAGAAATATGATATTTTCCTGGGAGATTTTAACGCCCAGGTTGGTAGAAATAGGGATAGATGGTATCCTAGCCTAGGTACATTTGGTGTAGGAAAAGAAAGCAGTAATGGATACAGAATTTTTCAATTTTGCAGGTATGACGATGTAGTTGTAACCAATACGGTGTTTGGTTATAAAAAGGCTCATAAGTTAACAAGGTATTCACGTGATGGTAAAACAGCAAGCCTTATTGATTATGTTATTGTAAACTGAAGACTGGCAGGATCAATACAAGATACTAGGGTATATAGGAGTGCCGTTATTGATGTTAAAAGTAAAGATCAACATCTAGTAGTGTCAAGGGTTAATTTAAAGCTAAAATATCGGAACGGTAACTACCTCCCCGGAAGTTATGATGTTGGTAGACTCCAGGATAAGAATTTGAGAGACACTTTCCAGGAACTGTTGAATACTAAACTTGAGAGTTTAAAATCTGATAATGTGGAAGATGGTTGGAATAATTTTAGAAAAAAAATTTGTGAAGTTGCTGAAGGTGTCTTAGGCAAGAAAGCTAAAACAGCAGCTAAGAATATTAGTGAAAAAGCTTTATGTTTGATAGAAAGGAGAAAGGACTTGTACAAGAATTACCTTAGTGATAGATCATATGAAAACAAAAGGAATGTAAATAAAGATGAGAAAGCATTAAAATACGAATTAAGGAGGTGTGAAGTGGAGGCAATGGATAAAATTGCTGAGGATCTGGAAGATATAGCTAGACGGCATAATAGTAAAATATTGTACTGGCATGTTAACAAATTGAGAGGGAGTAGTCAATGCAGACTTGGCCCAGTCAAAAATAGGAATGGGGCCGAAATTAGCGATAAGGAAAAAACTAAAGAGAGATGGGCCGAAATTTTGAAAATTTGTTTAACCGAGATAGAGTTATAGGAAGAGATAGAGAGGAAAATGAAAAAATTTGTGATACATTGGATGTGAAGGAAGATTTGTTTTGTGAGGAGGAATTAGCGACAGTGCTAAAAGGACTAAAAAATAATAAGGTTCCAGGTGCTGATAGGGTGGTAAATAAGTTTCTTAAATATAGTGGCTCTGAGGTTTGAAATACGTTACTGAACATTATGAATATGATTTTTGAAAAAGGGGAAGCACCTAATGATTTTAGGAAAACAGAAACCATCTAGCTCCCTTCTGACCGCCCCTTTTTTCACCAAACGCATCTGATTGAAATTTTGAAATAGATATTCTGTTCGAAATACTCCAAAATACACATAAGAATGCCCCTAGGGTTGACACCCCCCCATGTCCGTGGGGATAGGGTTGTAAGTTATGTCATGAGGGCATATAAAATTTTTATGAATGTGTGGTCGCATAAACTTTAGGCGGGGTTCATTTGATTTGAAGTTAGAAGTTATTGTGCCATTGTAAGAGTCAAAACTGGTTTGATAGCAGCCAGCCCCCCTCCCTTCCAGGCCCATCATTTTCCAAAACACCTCCAACAATTATATACTTCGGAGGGGACTCATTAAATCGGTAATCAGAAGTTTTAGTTCTCTTTTAAGAGTCAAAGTGATCAATAGGCAGCCAATCCCCACCCCCTACAAACATATTGTATTTTCCCAAAATGCATCTAAGAGACATTTTGAGATAGCTATTTTATTCAAAATAGTCCAAATATCATATAACAAGGGGTTGAAAAAAAAAACGAGCGTGAGGACAAGGGCTGTAAGTTATGCCCTGGAGGCACTTGAGTTGTTTATGGAAGAGATGGTTGTTTAACTTTAGAGGAGGCTCATTTGGTTGAAAATTACAAGTTCTAGTTTCTTTTTAAAAGTCAAAAGTGATAGAGAACAACTAGCTCCCTTCTGACCATCCCTCTTTTCACTAAACGCATCTGATTGAAATTTTGAAATAGATATTCTGTTCGAAACGGTCCAAAATATATATAAGAATACCTCTAGGTTTGACAGAACCCCCAGTTCCATGGGGATAGGGTTGTAAGTTATGTCATGAGGGCATATAAGATTTTTATGGAATGGGTGGTCGTATAAACTTTAGGTGGGGCTCATTTGATTTTAAATAGAAGTTATTGTGCCATTTTAAGAGTCAAAACTGGTTTGATAGCAACCAGTCCCCCACCCTTCTAGGCCCATCATTTACCAAAACACCTCCATCCATTATATACTTCGGAGGGGAGTCATTAAGTTCATAATCAGAAGCTCTAGCGCTCTTTTTAGGAATAAAAGTGATCAAAGTGCATCTACCACCCCCTCACGTCATGTTTTTCCGAAATATATTCAATTTATAATTTTGAGACACTGCTATTATTCATAAGTCCAAAGATCGTATAACAAGGTTTAGGGTTGATATAAACCCCAAGAGCCTGGGGGTCAGTGTTGTAAATTGTGTCCCTGGTCATTTAAGGCTCGAATGGAAGGATGGTTGTGTAATTTTTAGAGTTGGTTCATTTGGTTGAAATTGGAAGTTATAGTTCCCTTTTAAGAGTCAAAAGTGATAGAGGTCAACTGACCCCCCACAAGCCGAGTTTTCCCGAAGTACATCCGATATAATTTTTGAGACACCCCTTTTATTCAAAATCGCTTCAAATAACAAGGATTTTGGGGTTGATTTAAACTACTACATCCTGGGGGTGGGTGTTGTAAATTATGCTCCAGGGGGTATTTAAAGTTGAAATTAAAGGGATGGTTGCATAAATTTTAGAGGTTCCTCTTTTGGTTGAAATCGGGAGTTCTAGTTACCTTTTAAGAGTAAAAAGTGAAGGATGTTAAGGTTAATCTACTTAAATTCTTAACATTGAAAACACAGACCAGGCAAATTTGAAACACACCCATTTACAACCCGCTCACTAATAGATTCACCCCTTAGGGTGATTTCTTCCTTGATTGTATTATGAGTTTGTTGACTAAATGCTTGATAGGGAGATAATGCGAGTAAGCTGTATGACTCTAAGTGGCCCTCAAATATTGAACAAGCCCCTGGTAATTTTTTTTTTTTGGGGGGGGGGAGCTTTAGTTATTAGCACGGTTGTGCACGGCCTCTTTTGAATCCATCACTACAGCAACAAAAGAACATGCATTGCACCGATCTATTACCCATGGTCACTAACGTGACTATTGCGTCCTCCCCCCTAGGAGCCAAGATATAGCCCTAAGTTCTATACAAAGTTACTGATATTCTTTTTCAAAATACATTTTTTGCGCTATGAAGCCAAAGATGATGAGAAAGCCGCCAAAAAATCATGCCAGCCAACAAAGGAAGTAACAGTTTTGTATAGAAATTAAATTAAAAAACAAGTTTTTTCAACTGAAAGTAAGGAGCAGCAGTAAAACTTAAAACGAAAAGAAATTATTGCGTATATGATGGGGGTTGCTACTCCTTAAGACCTCGCTCTTCACGCTAGTTTTTTAGAACTTTAGAAAAAGCTTCTAATTGTTCTAATTAAACAAACAGTGTTTCGGGAGTCGTTGTTAAAGAATTGGGACATAATTCAAACTTTAGTGTAAAGAGTGAGGTGTTGAGGAGGAGTAACCCTCCTCATATGCGTAATAATTTCTGTTCGTTTTAAGTTTTAACGTTGCTTATTACATTCAGTTGAAAAAAAATTGTTTTTTATTTAATTTCTGATCGTTTTTTAAGTAATACCTGGAAATCTGGCAACATCTCTACGGATAAATCCCTCTTGCTCACAGATTTATTCTCTAGATTATTCAATCCTAGTGAAAATTTACCCCGGACAAGTACCATTAACATCTCCACGCGTAAAATTGAGTCGGCAATAAGAAAGCAACAACTATGACGATTTTTCGTATAGGAATTCTGGCAAAATCCCCTAGTTTAAAATTTCCCCTGAAAAATTTACCGCATGGAAACTACCCTCCCCATGGAAAATTATACCCATGGAGAATCTCAACAGCAGAACCCCCCCCCCCCCTGAAAAATGTATTCAGGTTTCCAATAACAAATACTATACGTGAATAATGGGCAAATTTTGTAACGTAAAGACCTTACCCCACGGGCTGTGGAGGGCCCAGATATCTCCAAAGGCATAGTTATTTGGCCTTTGAACAGTGGCGTCGTTTGGGATTTGCAAGGGGGGCAGTTGCCCCCCCCCCCAATAAATTGAAAAAAGCTATTATATAGCCCATGCTCCTTGACTCTCTGCGGAACTGCGGAATACGGAACTTGTTTGCCCCCTCAATAAAAATGCTGGAGCTACGCCCCTGCCTTTCAACTATGTTGAAGAAAATGGCTATCTCAAAATTTTGTTTGGACCGTTTTGCGATAAAAGAGGCGTGTAAGGGGACCTAGTTCCCCTCCAATTTTTTTGGTTACTTAAAAAGGGCACTAGAACTTTTAATTTCCATTTTAATGAGCCCTCTCAAGATCTTTTAGGACCAATGAGTCGATACGATCACCCCCGGGTAAGACTAAACTTAATGAAACTTACATATTTAAAATAAGCATAAAAATTCAACTTCTGATATATCTACTTGTATCAAAACTCTGTTTTTTAGAGTTTTTGTTACTATTGAGCCGGGTCGCTCCTTACTTAAAGTTCGTTACCACGAACTGTTTGACTAGGGCTATATCGAACCATATTTGGGAGGGGATCTGGGATACGGTATTATCACGGTAGCAGTCATTGCATATGGGAATAGTTTTGAATGCAAATCTATGGGTCCCATGTTTTTGCTAGTATAATGTCTAGTCCAGAAAGCAATAATTCCAGAAAGCAGATCAAAGCAATGATAAATTGTAGGACAGTCATTGAAAACCAGATAATAGCAAAAGACTGCCAATGAAAATATGGTCGTCATTCAGTTATCTAGTTTATAAATTAGCAAGGGTGCGGAAACCTCTTGTTCACTTTATATTTGAAATTGAAGTTCCATTTAAATGTTTCTGAATTATAATCCACTCAAATCTCTTGACCCAATATAATTTTTATCCCGTTGGCTCAATATCATTAAGTCTTGTATGCAGAATCAATCAATAAGCAAACCATACTTGTTCGGCTAATTTCTAAGTTCTATTGCGCACCCCCACCATCATATATAGATTTAGGCAAATCAGGTTGGTGATTTAACTTTTTTAGTGAGAAGGATGTGTGCATGAATATTTCTAGGGGAAGGCTCTAAAATAAAATACAAAAATATGATAATTTGAATAAGAAAAATGCAGAAATTTCCGGAAAAAAAGGATATCAGGCCTCGGGTTGATTAGGATTTCAGCTTCCAGATCCCGAGATCACTTGCATCCGTACAGTTTTAGTAAAGAGCCTGGGAATAAAAACTTGACTAAACTTAACTGATTCTCTTTACGAAAAGAAAAACAATTCTGGAAAGTAAAAAAAAAGAAAGACATAAAAAATAAGATTATTACTGTTACACAGATTGAGACTAATTTTTGGCTGTGTCAATTCATGAACCCCAAAATTTGTTCAGTCTCAAATAGTCTGGAAACTTACAGTGTTTGTGAAACAGGGTCAACTAGACCCTAATAAAGACATAACATTTTAGAAGTTTGGTTGTATCAATATTAAGTGCCTAAAACTGCCCATAAAACCTTTCCCAGTTGCCTTAAACTTACAGGGCATATAGACAGGACCAATGGAGGCCCCCTTTAATCAGCATATAAAGATAAAGAAAGTATTAATAAAAATTGGTTACATCAAGTGGGGACACGCGAATTTCTAAAAACCTTAAGAAAGGGATGAAGGGAGATAAATCGAAACACCTATGTTTTCTAAAAGCCAGAATATTCAGAAATTCAGTACTTAACTGAAAAAAATTCTTTTAAATGTTTTCATTTTTATAACTTTAAGAAATCAAAATTAATTAAGATTTTAAGGAATAAATATGAGCATATGTATATTAAACTGACAATGCACATTTTTTTCAGTAAATTCATTTGAATTTTTTCAGTAAAGTAAAATTTATATTCTGGCTTTTGGAAAGCATAGGGGTTTATATCCCTACTCACATTAATTTCTGCTCGTTTTGAGTTTGACTCCGTTATTTATTTTGATTTATGTTTGTTTTGGGTTTCATTTGTTTATTTATGCTGATTTGTGGTAGTTGTATGCTTGGTAGATTATTTTGACTCTATTTTTGTTCATTTTTGGTTTAATGGATTATTTTTTTTGAAAAAAACTCATTTCGTGGAAAAAGTTTTTTAAATTAATTTTTGAAAAAGTCAGTTGTTGTGTATTGATTTGCCAAACCCCAAAATGGGACAGACATTATTATTCTTCTGTCAACTTAATTGATATTGATCAAACAGTCAATAAGACCGGGTCAAGACAAAATTAAATAAAAATAACGAATTAGAAGAAAAAATTCGGCTATATCGATTCGTAGTAAGACAAAGTTTAGCATTCTTCCTAGCTAATTCGTTTGAAAACTACAAAACCACTGAACGTAAATGATAACATGGGAACCTCAATAGAAAAATAAGTCAAGAAACAATAGTTTGAATTTTTTACGAATTTCGAATTCTTTATTTTATCTAAATACAACAAAACAGAATTTTTTATAAATCACATTGTCACGCATCTATTGAAAAAACAAAAAAACTAATAGTTCTGACAAAACAGTACATGAAAGAATTCTTTTGATAAATAGTAGAAAAAGATAAAAGTATATTCAAGGGCTTCTGCTAGCTAAGGGTCGAAACGGCCTCAGTGCTAGACTGAAAATTATAATACTCAATCCGTATAATTATAAATCCTCCTACTCATCCACCCAATGCAAAAAATATTAGTGAACAGGTATTACACAAAACGACGGATGATAGAAAATTTTGACGTAATGTTTAAACTTTTATAATTTTATAAATCTATGTTGCATTCCATTAAATTTCGATTTAAAAAAAAACAAAAAACAACTGACAAACCCAGCAGTGGAAAACTCTACCAACACTTCGACAATTCACCCTCAATGAAACTCTTTCAATTAATGCCAATACTAGGCTAAGTAACAAAAAAAAACCTGTTCCAATAAATTTTTCAACGAAAATCAAAGAGCCATACTATAACCTGAAACGACCCGAAATAAATTATATAAAAAGTCAAACTTAATATTAACACAAATTGCTATTAAACAATAAATGGAACATAAAACGAATTTCAATTAGAATTAATAATTATATCAAAACTTGGAAAAAACGCATTTTCCAAAAAGCTTTTCAGCGAAAAACAAAGAGCCATAATATATCCTGAAATGACCCGAAATAAATTCGTATAAAAAGTCAAATTTAATATGAACACAAATTCCTATGATCGAATAAATGAAATATAAAACAAATATCAATTAAATGAATAATTAAATCAAAATAAATATAAGAGATGCTACTTTGGATGAATAGACGGAACCCATAAGGTCCAAGCATTATAATGAAAAGTCAGGTCTTATCACAAATAAGACATTGACTGCCTACCTTTTTCTGCCTTCTACTAGCCAAGGGTCGAAACGGCCTCAGTGCCAAACTGAAAATATAATATTCAATCCGTATAATTAAAAGCCTCCCCATCCTCCCCGTGCAAAAAATATTAGTAAAAAGGTATTGCACAAAACTACAGATGATCAAAAATTTTGACAAAATGTTTAAAAATTTTAATTTTGAAAATCTTTGTTGCATTCAAATATTTTTGGTAAAAAATGACAATCCAGCAGTGGAAAACTCTACAAGCACTTTGACGATTAACCTTCAATGAAACTCTTTCAGCATATGCGACTAAAAAAACAACACATTTTCCAATAAGCTATTCAACGAAAAGCAGAGAGCCATAATATAACCTGAAATGACCCGAAATAAAGTCATATAAAAAGTCAAACTTAATATGAACATAAATTGATATGATCAAATAAATGAAACATAAAAGAAGGAACCTATAAGGTCCAAGCATTAAAATGAAAAGTCAGGTCTTATCACAAATAAGACCTTGACCGCCTGTCTTCTTAACCCATCAAAAGCCAGAGCGTCCTTTGGGTATGTATTTACCATAACAAATCAACCAAGAATCATTAATCTGATAAGTCTTGAATTTTTATCAAAGATTTTTTTCTTTTCATGAAATTCGACTCAAAACCATATTAAATAAACTGAAAAATGATTTACATGTTCGTCGCCCATTAAATTGTTATAAAAATAAATATAGAAATACAAGCAAAAACTACGGCTCAGGTTCAGAGTCAGACCAAATAGTTGGCAAAAATTCTTCAGCTGCTAATTCTTCTTTTCTCTGGTTTTTTTTGTGGTTTGTGTTATTTGCGTTCAAAATCTGCCTCTTACGCTATTATAGACCAACGTTTTCATAGCTGTTCCAATAGATATTGGTTCTCTGGGCTCTAGATTCCTGAGAAGGTGCGAATCGATTATTTCTGGTAAAAGACTATCCTTCCAGAAGCTTAAAAGGCTCGGGAATACTCGGGCCCAATGCTCTCTATTGCGTTCAATTGTAAGGACTTCCCAATCCTTCTCGTTATTATAGACAAGTAGGCAACGTTTTTCTTGATTTGAAATTTCAAGCTGTCCTTGAACTTGGCTATAATACTTGTGAGTGGCTTTGAGCTTAATATCTAAGCCGATACTCTGCAGAAAGAAGTCTTTGACAAGGCCTTTCGTACGAGCTGCATCAATTATAGTTTTGTTTTCTGGAATATTATCGACAGTCTTAACCTCTATTGGTGTCCCATCTGGCAAAATCCCGTCTAATGAAGTACCAAGAAACTGGTGTGCCGAGTGAACAAAAAGACCAATATCCTCACCTTTCGTAATTTCCGCGCCAATGTTTTCTTCATATGCTCTTAAAGCAACAGGTTCTAACCGACTTCCTTTCAGCATAGCAGTTGAGCGGTAATCACAACCTCCACTTCTAATATCTTTCATAATCGGTGCAGTTTTAGTTGATTGTTTGCGTGTAGCTATTCTGTGAAAGTACGTGCGGGTTATTCTATTCCTTCTTTCATATATTCAGTTTTCATTGGAAGATTGACCTTTGGTTCTCTCGTAAAGTTCTTTCAAAGCGGTGTCACTACTCTTAAGATAGGACTCCTCAAATTTAGCCATAGTTATTTTTAGCTCCTCTTCTTTCATATCAGGCCTATTGCAGCTCGGTCCATAGTCAGAGTTACCCAGAGAGAGTTGTTGATTGCATTTTCTTTTGGCCTGGAATCTACCTCCATTATTACTATAGTACCGTATCAGATTTCGCTTGGATTTAGCTCGGTGCTTTGCGATTTTACTACAGAATTTCTTCAATATGTTTGTTGGACTGTGATGAATTGTTTTTTTCCATGTATAAGCATGCCACTTAGGACCAAGTGCGTAGGAAAAGCTTGCACCACCAATTCAGGCATGATATGACCCTCGCTTTGACCTACTAATGTGCTTGCCTCCGCAAAACTTGGCAGCTACTGACATGTAATTTTCAGCAAGGTTCGTTGTTACATCGGTAAGGAGGAAATCTGCTTTCTTGCACACGTTCTCAACCACATCTCTCACATCCGGAGAACCTGTGCTGGCAAGTTGTACCAACGATCCTCTATAAAACTATTGGGTAGTTGACTTTTTTGGGGGCAAGTATCATTGCACATTACATGATTTCCAAAGACAAGATCGGGGCCTTTGTGGAGCAAACTTTTAAAATCATCGGCTGTACACTCCTCTTCTGCATTTTTTTTACTGCCCCACGAAGGTATTTTGTAAGTCTTTGTATAATCTCTCTTTTTAGAAATTTTGCATGTGCACCCTTCTTCATTTTCACTAGATTATATAGATACGAAGTGTAGTTTTTCGTAACATGGTTTGCACACTCTTTTTTTTCAATTAGAGGACCGTATGAGATGTTCTGTTTCAATTTGTATAAAACACTCGAGTCTCCATCTCCAATAAAACGACGGTACTGCAGTCCATGCATTTCATCGCTCGCTCTAAGACCTTCAATGAGAATATCCGTCTCCATACTCTTTGTCGGGCCATCATAATTCATAAAACACAAATGTTGTAGAGGAGTTTTTACCTCTTTTTTCGCCCGAAAACAAACATAGCAATATTTATTTTTTATGCCCACGTGCAGCAATTTTTTTGTGTAAGCGTCAATGATTACAGCCACACAACCCTTAGCTGTATAATCATGCCCCATACTCCGTTTGTTCCACCAACCATCACAAACCACTTTGGTCTAGTATGTATCATCGACATATCGATCTTTGTGAATTGCACGGTGTAGGGATTCTTTTCCATTCTCCAGTAAAACATCTGTCAAAGTATCCATCCATACTTTCCCTACAGAAAGTTGAGTTTTCAAAAATAAATTTTGTGACATGCCTTGCACACCTAGTACACCTAAAATCTCACAAAGTGTTGCGTAGCCTCCTCCTGAGCCCATGACACCCCAAGTAGCCTTCAAATTGAGGTCTCCATGCACATTTGTGTAACGTTCAATTGATTCTTTCGGATTTTCTTCGGAAAAAGATGTTAAATAATCGTTGGTCTTTATCACGGGTGGGTCAAGTTCATTTTTCACTAGTTTTTTTCCACTTACAGGCAGTACATTCTGTCGCTAGTGTGATTTTTAAGCCAACATTATATACACGAACGATGCGGATATCGGGGCTTTCTTCTCTACATTGAAATTTGTGCAGTAAAATTCTGCGAGCTCTTGGACGAAAAATGGAAGGTTCACTATGCAGCTGAGATTCGGAATGTTCCCCAAATCAACACCCTCGAGAATTTTCTTCTGTTTCTCAATGAGAGCTGGTCCTGCATCTGATACTGAATCCCTCGCATCATCTGTAGACTCATTAGCAATAGAAGTTTCCCTTGGAAGGAAGGACCTGAAATACGAAAAGTAAGTTAGTAATCGAAGCAGGCAGTGAGAGAACAAGCAATTTTAAAAGAAATTAATTATGCTATGTTTTTCCGAAAACCATATTTAAAGGAGTACCACTCTGGCTAAACTTTTTGGCGCGCAAAATGTATTTAGAATAGTGTAATTATCAATAATCATTTATGTGTAAAAGAGGGAGATGGGGGGCTGAAAAATTAACTGATTTCTTGAGTGAATCTAGTTGGCTCCTGTTGTTTCAAATCAGGGTTGTCAATTGCGTTCTTGTCAAATTTTATTTGATTATATCAGGGATAACACCATAAGTCATTTGTTACTTTTTTGACTGGGATCAGGCACTCTGAAGATGAATTCCGATTAAAAAAGTAAAAAAAAGTCTCTAACATAACACAGTAGTAGAGTAGAGCACATTCGCAACCACTTCCAAAACAAAACCTATCAGAGGCAAAAATAAGAAAAATAACTAGAAGATAATCATTTTCCTCTTGAAAAGAAATGAAAGTATTCATTTTGTTTATTTAGGCCAGCTGAATTGTAAATATAGTTCACTCTTGTCCAGAGGCAGACTGAACCGCTAGTCCTCTTGTCACCAGGTAGGTGATTCCTCAATAAAAATGACACTTGACCCCTAGGATAAAAACCAAAAAAAGATTGAGGAAAAAGTTGAAAAACATATAATATTAAACTTAACGAGTATTATATATATGGAATAAGCATCAAAATTGATTTTTTCATGGGTCTATTGTTATAAAAATTCTGCTTTTTAGAGCTTCGATTACTATTGGGCCGAGTCGCTCTGTTTTTCAGGTCCATTATCCCTCCCCCACTCTCCTCGGTTACTGTTTGCCCTCTTCGACCGTTTCAAGTATGATTATGTTAAGGAGAATGATTGTGTCGTTTTGTAATTTATATACATTGCTACCCATACATTACACGTTGCATACCACCCATATAAGCCTAATTTAACCTTGAATCAGGTTTTGGTTAGTTCCTTCCATTACAGGCTGCTCATCGCAAAATGAATACTCCAAAATGTGTAAAGCATAGCATATACTAAATGCATAACCTAAACAAACCTATTTTAACCTAACCAAACCTATTTAACCTAATGAAAAAAAACATGATGAAAATAGAATGCTTTATTAGCAAAATAGTGAAAACTACACCTTAGAAATATGCTCCCAGAGCATATTTAATTTATACAATAAATTACGTATTTTATGCAACGTAATTTATACAATAAATTCCGTATAATTTACGTACTTACCGCACATGTTTGAGATTAAGCCATCCTTTGTTGATCTTTTTTCTCCTTGTCATTCTCATGCGATTCTCTCAGCAGTCAAACTCAAATTAAAAATGTTTCTGACCCGTCTTAACCTTGGGTATGTTTCCATCCAGGGGGTGTATAGTGGGGTTATGTAGAACAGGAGAAATAAAGTAAAAATTTAATCTGTTTTATAAATAGATATAAAATTAACGACTCGGAATAAAAAGCTGAAAAGCTTGGAATATACTAAATAAAAAAAGAGCTAGAACTTGAAGTCGATTTCGACTTCGTCGCTTTTATACAAGCCCTACAAGAGTCTAAATTGTGAAAACGTAAAAACAATCGTAGAGGAATAAATTTAAAAAAATAGAATTTTCAAATGGGCCAATTAATTTTGAAAGATTTTTTTAAATTTATGGTACTTTCAATTTTTTCAAATTGTCCTTTTTTTACGCTCAAGACCTTTTTCAAAAAAAAGCTACCAAGTTTCACTTTAGATTTTTTTTCTATTTCTTGAGAATTAAATCAGAAACAACGAAACGGCCAAATTTTAGATCCTTCTTCAAAGATCCCTTGTGGATAAATTTGTTTTGCTGACATGCCGGGTCAGAGAGCTAGATCTGTTTTCATAGCATAGGAAAATTAACAGTACAATGGATTTAGGGAGTTTAACCTTAATACGCTGTAAAATTTGACAACCTTTACTATCAAATGCGACAAAACCAATCCGGACAGCTATAGTAAAGGCCATTGGTATATTATCAGAAATAATCAAAATCCAAACACGTATAAAAATGAAAAGCAAAGACACGGGCAGTTAAAAGATATGGAAAAACGACAATTAGAGGGTGTTAAAAACGAAATGAAGGGTAAAAACACACGTGGTTAGAAGATATTCAATACCGAATAGGCGAGGCAGTCAAAAATGAAAATGAAGAGCTGCGAGTCAATGAAAATCAACCTGAACAGCGAGAATAAAAACGTATAAAAATTGAAAATGATAGCAATGATGATTAGGTTTGGGATTTTGACATTGATAAGGTCATCAATGTCTAACATACCTTTTGTTTAAAAAAAAAAGGTTCGGCGATATGTATTTCATTATGGCAAAAGATAAGCCGAGGCGTAACGAAACAAAAAATTGAAAATAATAGCGATGATGATTGGGTTTTGGATTTTGACATGGATAAGGTTATCAATACCTACCAAACTTTTGAAAATAAAAAATATGGACTGGCTAATTCTTTGGAAAAAAAAAACAGTTTTTGTCCACCACTTGAACAATTCAAAGAAACAAAGGTTCGGAGATATGTCTTTCATAGTGACAAAAGAAAAGCCAAGGCAAAAGGAGAAGTTTTTGTCCCACCACTGAACCTTTAAAAGGAATAAAGGTGGTCGTCAATGCCTCCCATACCTTGTAAAATCAAATCAGGACACGATAAATCATTGGAAGACAAAGAAAGTTTTGTCCCACCACCCGAACGATTAAAAGAAACAAAGGTTCGGCGATATGTCTTTCATAATGACAAAAGACAAGCCGAGGATAAAAATAAAAGTCAAGTAAAAAACATATAATTTAACAAAGGCATCACTTCTAATTTAAGGTCCATTTGGACGTCATGACATCAAGAAAAGGCTAAAATTGTCTGAGTTTGGAAGAAAAGCGACAGTGAGAATATAGAAGCCTTCCGCGTGCCCCGTACATTTGTTAAATAACAAAAGTTCAGCGATAAGTATTTCATAATGACGAAAGATAAGCCGAGGTGTAATGAACCAAACAAATTGAAAATAATAGCGATGATGATTGGGGTTTGGATTTTGATGTTGATAAGGTCCTCAATACCTACCATACTCATTAAAAATAAAAAATATGGACTGGATAAATCGGTTGAAGAAAAAATAATTTTTGTCCCACCACCTGAACAATTATAGGAAACAAAAGTGTCGGTGATACGTCTTTCATAATGACAATAGACAAGCTAAGACAAAAGAAGAAGTGTTTGTCCCACCACCTGAGCAATAATAAAAGAAACGAATCTGGTCATCAATACCTTCCCTACCTTTGAAAATCAAAAACCTGGTATAGATAAATCGTTGGAAAAAAAGAAGTTTTTGTCCCACCACCTGAACAATTGAAACAAACAAAGATTCGGCGATATGTCTTTAATAATGACAAAAAACAAGCCGAAGCAATAGTTAAAGGTCCAATAAATGAATGTAATTTTACACAGACACCAAATCTAAGAGGGGAAAATTTTGACGTCATCAAGGACGTCAATTTCCAACTCGTCCCGGATATTCATGACCATACATAAGTCACAGGAGCAAATTTTTGAATTTGTTGGCGTCAACCTCAGTACTCCATTTCTTAATAATGAAATGTTATACGTTGCATTCTCTCGAGTGAAAAGAAAACGCAACTTAAAAGTTCTGCTACCATCTGAAAATGAACGAAGAACATATAACAAAGTGTGGAAGCAAGCCCTGACACCTATCAACGAAAATTCTTATAGTAGAGTGATATTTCTTTTTTTGATAATCAATGCCTAACATGGCTTTGTTAAAAAAAACAAATAACGTCACGTGATAAGATGTGAAATTTGACCACCTGGACCATCAATTGCGACAACATCAATACGGCAAGCTAAAGCAAAGGCTATTGTTAAATTGCTTAAAGCAATCAAAATTTAAAAACGTGTCAATAATGAGAATGAAGGGCAAAGACACGGGCGGATGGAAAATATGCAAAAATAAAAATTACAGTGTCAAAAATTAAATGAAGAGCAAAGATACACGTGGTTAGAAGCCATGCGACACAGAGCATGAAGCGCAACGACACAGGCACCTAGAAAAAGAAGCGGCGGCGTGTAATAATTGAAAATGAAGAGCAAAGACACACACTGTAAGAGGATATGCAACACCGAGCATGTCAGTGAGTCAAAAATTAAAATGAAGAATAAATAATCACGTGGTTAAAAGAATAGCGGTGGCATGTCAAAAATTAACATGAAGAGAGAAGACACATGAAGTTAGAAGATTTGAAACACCAAATATGTGAGCCAGTCAAAAATGAAAATGAAAAGCAATAAAAAACGCGGTTAGAAGACATGTGAAACCAAACATCTGAGCGAGTCAATGATAATCAATCTTCACAGCGATGATAGAAACTTGTCAAAATTGAAAATGATTGTGATGATGAATCGGTTAGGGATCTTGAAATGGATGAGGTCATGAATGCTAACCATAACTTTGTTAAAAAACAAAGGTTCCGCGATATGTATTTCATAATGACGAACGAAAAGCCAAGTTAAAACGAACCAAACAAATTGAAAATGATAGCGTAAATTGTGTGCATTTAGAAGATAAGCGACAGTGTAAATTCATATACAGAACCCTGCCGCGTGTCAAGTGCCGGGACCCGGGCTCCCAATACTGTAAATAATAATTGTGAATGTATTTATTCTGTTTCTCGAACACGGGTCCACATTTTTTTCGGGAAAAATGTTATATAGAGATATTCCCGCATAAGAAAAACGATCTAGATAGGCCAGAAGTCTGAGAAAAATCGTTAAGAGCCTTAATTTTTTTTTTTTCAAATGAAGTCATGTACTAAGTTGTTAAATAATAATTGTTGTGTTTCCAACGCAACAGTTATTTATAGAATATAATGTCTGTTGAAAGGCCAAAAAGAGATAAATTGCAGTTTCGCTTCATCATAATTTGCAGTTTGCAATTTCGTTTCATAAAAGAATCATCATAAATGATGATTCTTTGGAACCAACACCCGAACTATCAAACATGATAAGAGGTGAAATTTGACATCCAGGACCATCAACTGTGACAAAACCAATACGGACAGCTACAGCAAAGGCCATTCCTAAATTATCTGAAGAAATCAAAATCGAAAAACGCAACAATAATGAAAATGAAGAGCAAAGACAGGAGCGGTTGGAGAATATGTGAAAACAGCAATTAGAGCATGCTGGAAATAAAAATGAAGGGCAAAGACAAACGGGATTAGAAGACATGACACCAAACAAGTGGGGGATTTAAAAATGAAAATGAAGAGCAGCAAGTCAATAAAAAACAACATGGACAGCGAGTATCAAAACTGGTCAAAATTTAAAATGATAGCGATGATTATTGGGTTTGGCATTTTGACATGGGCAAGGTCATTCATACTTACCATACCTTTATTAAAAACTAAAGGTTTGGCGATATGTATTTTACAATAACGATAAATAAGCCGAGGTGTAACGAAGCAGAAAATTGGAAATAATAGCGATGATGATTCGGTTTTGGATTTTGACATGGATAAGGTCATCAGTACCAACCATACCTTTTGAAATCAAATATTTAGACTAAATAAATCGTTGGAAGAAATAGAAGTTTTTTCCCATCATCTAAACAATTAAAAGAGACAAAGGTTTGGCGATATGTCTTTCAGAATGATAAAAGATAGGCCAAGGCAAAAGAAGAAGTTTTCATTCCAACCACCATTTGAAAAATAAAAAGAAACAAAGGTGGTCGTCAATGCCTTCCATACCTTGTAAAATTAAAAAACTGGACTAGATAAATCGCTGGAGGAAAAACAGTTTTTGTCCTACCACTTCTAATTTAAGGTCCATTTGGACATTATGTCATCAGGAAAAGGCTCAAATTGTCCACGTTTTGAAGACAAGTGACAGTGAGAATCCCTATGCAGAAGCCTGCCACCTGTCCAATACCTTTGTTAAAAAAAAGGTTCGGCATTACGTATTTCATAATGACGAAAGATAAGCCGAGGTGTAACGAACCAAACAAATAGAAAATGATAGCAGTGATGATTGGTTTTGATTTTGACATGGATAAAGTCATCAATACCTATTATACTTTTGAAAATTAAAAATACGATGTGGATAAATCGTTGGAAGAAAAAGAGGTTTTCGTCCCACCAACAATTCACTTGAACAATTCAAAGAAACAAAGGTTCGGAGATATGTCTTTCATAGTGACACAAGACAAGCCAAGGCAAAAGAAGAAGTTTTTGTCCTACCACCTGAAAAATTAAAAGAGACAGAGGTGGTCGCATACCTAGGGCCAAAATGGATTCCCTAAAGACCGTCGAACATTCATATTAATACATCATTGATTATTGACAAAACAACCAAGTCTTAAACTTTGATACAGAAAGAATACTGAAAAAGGCCCTGTGCACTACATAAGAAAAAAAATATCCTTTAGAGACCATGTCCCCGAAAGTTTCCCGATATGGGTTCTCTAGAAAGCCACCCCCCCCTGTAAGTTGAGTTGTCGGTTAATATTGTTTTGGAAAGAAACGGGGGTTTTCAAGGAAGGCCTTGACTCAGCCAATCTATGTTGAGCCATGGTAAAAAAGATTTTTTCATCTCTGTTGTGATCAGATGTTTAAATCTACGTTGTTCCACGACCTGTTCCGAAATTGGACCAATAGTAACTGACATTTTCTTAGATGCATTCTTTTGAGGGGAATCGCACTTAAGCCTGCATTGATGTGGCCAATTAGCTTCATCAGTTGCCGTACTGAGATGTGCGATTTTCCTAGAGCTGTCCTCATTGTATAGATCCGATTCTGAATGTCTTCTGGGGTTAGGTTACCTCCAGGTCTACAAGAAACCCGAGAACTATGATCCGCCACGTAGGTTGCAATTCTGATATCCCGCTCAGCATGAACCCAAGTCTGTACAGGAGAGATATTATGGTCTTTACATTCTTCTGTACTATTGAGTTTTGGTAGTTGTGCAGAGGCAAGTCGTCCACGTAATCATGTAGTTGGATGGTTTGAAGGTGGCAATAGCTGACGATGGCACCGACCACGCAACAGAAAATGGTTAGAATTGAGGCTAGCTCAAAGGAAGCACTTTGAACTGATAGACTTTGTTTTTGAAGGTAAACCTTTGGTACTTCTGATGACTCTTGAGAATATCGATGTGCCAGTAGGCGTCTTTCAGATCTATTGACAATGCCCAATCTGATTCTTGCAATGCAGATGATATTGTGACCAGGCTCTCTACTTTGAAGGTTATCACGTCCAAGAATTTGTTTGGGCAGGATAAATTTATTACAGGGCTTCAACCCTTGTTTCCCTGTTTTGGAACTAGAAAAATCTTACTGACAAAATCCTGGAGACTACTGGTTTTGGACTTCCTCTATCACGCTTTTCTTGAGCACTCTCAAGTGCTCACTCTCAAGTGCTTTTTCTTATAACACTCTCTGATTTCAAATTAGTAACTGGTTGCTTGACATATTTGATATTTGAACCCTCTTTGACGACATTGAGGAAAAACTTGTCTTCTGTTATACTTTTCCAGTTTTCTACAAAGTGGGACAAAGGATTTCCTACGGGAAGAGGGACTTGAGTTGGTGCCGCGAGCAAGTCATTGAGTATTTGACTGTTTCTTCCTCCAGGTTTTGGGGCTGGAGTGAAGGTATGGTCTCTCTTGTTGTTAAAACCTTCCCTTCCTTGCTGGGAACAAAATGACCGTTTCTCATTATATCTTGTTCTTTTTATGGATTGGGCCACGAAAGTCTCGACAGTCCAGTTGTATTTCATACTGTCTCTTTACTGGCCATTTAAACAGAGCTGTTGAAAGGTTCGAACTGTCTACCTTAAACTCTGTATTGCCTCATTTTGTGAGATAGGTCCTTAATTTTGACAGAAAACGGAACTCATCTTCCAGGGATCATGATCTCAATTCATTTCAAATCTCTAGAGCCAGGTCAGAAATTGATTTCAGGACAGCATCTCTCTTCTTATGAGCATCAGCTCTGAGCACGTTCTAGAAAGAGTATTTGAGAGATGTTGGTGATAACGATTGATATGTTCCAAGAGCTTCATCAGTTTTGGAAAACTGTCAGGAAAGACGTTCTTTACCCCTGATATTCTTATGACCATACCTAGGATGAGGTCACTATATGACAGCATGCTCAAAGCCACTCGTGTGGCAGACTCTAAGGCCGAGAATGCCTTTCTGTCGATCAATATGAAATTTCTGTCCTCTATATGTCCAGTTGGAAACAACAACGTGGTTCAAGTTTCTCAAATGGCTCAATTACCGAGACCAGCTCTGCCACCGAGCAAGAAAGGTGGAAAGTAGCAGTAGGCCTGGGGCAATTGGTGTCACCCAGTAATTTATATTCAAGATCAAACAGCCCTACCAAAGAGATCTTGTCATCTCCTTCTGGATCGGAATCTATCATCAACTGCCCGTCATAGAAGTGAAAAGAACTGTTGTCCTCATTATCAGAATTACCATCATCCGCATCTTCCTTGCCTCTTGAGGCCGATATTGAGGAGTCCCCAGCCTTAATATGGTGGAGGTACGGTCACATTCAGAAAGGTATATTCTATGATTATGTAGAACAGAAATCTGTGACTTCATGTTTTTCATTTTATCCTGCAACGATTTCAACATTTCCAAAACTGCCTCTTGATTATTCATCTATAAACAAATAACATACATCAAGACTAATACACCCATACAGTATATTTTTTAACTAAAATATACCTTATATCAAATAAATTCACGACTATAAGCTATTTAAACTAGCCACCGGGACTAAGAAATCAGCGAGAATTCTCCAGAACAACTTACATCTTGCACGAACCAGATCTAAAAGGCCAACATCGTAAAACCTATAGCCTTAAGTAACAGTTTCTACGTTTCAGACGTAATGACTTTACATAATGAACAGTCTGTACACCCAAGGTGTTATGACCTTGTTTGGCGAAGGTCTGTACGCCCTTGGAGTTATGATTTTCTATAAAGAACTTTTTAGGGAAAACAATGGGAGAATTTGCCAGAATTCCTATACGAGAGTCTCTTTATTTATCTTGCTTTCTCTTCACCGAATCAATTTTATATGTGAAGATTTTTAATGAAATTGTCCATGGAAAATTTTTACCGGGTTGGAATTGTCTAGAGGATCGTTCCGTAGGAGGAGGGATTTTTCACGGGAGAAATTCTCCATGGGGAAGTTTTCCACGGGATAAATTCTCCAGGGTTAATTTCCTGTGGGAGCAACTTTCTACTGAGGCGGGAGAGGTGTGATTTGTGGCAAAAATTGTCCACGGAGGATTTCCAGTATGATTTGAAAATAAATCAAAATTAGATTCTTTTAAATGAAAGTATGCAGAAAAAAATATTCAGCTGGAATCGTCCGCAAAAGAATTTTCAGGAGGGAGCCTTCAGCAACAATAGAACTGTCTGGATGGAATTTTATGGTGGGGGTATTTTAAGTGGGACTAAGTTTCCGTGAGAGGATTTTCATGTAGAGCGGCCAGATTTTCCGGATATATTTAAAAAACAATCAAAATAAAATAAAAAAATAAGCTTGTTCAACTGAAACTAATGAGCAACATCAAAATTTAAAACGACAAAAAAGAAATTATTACGTATACGAAGAGGGTTCCTCCCTCTCAATACCTCACTCTTTGCGCTAAAGTTAGACTTTTTGTCCCAATTCTTTAAGAATGACTGTTGAAACACATGAATAGTTTAATTAGAACAATAACAAGCTTAAAAAAAATACTAAAAAGCTTTAGAGTGAACAGTGAGGTATTGAAGAGGGGACAACCACTCATGTAGGTAATAATTTCTGTTCGTTTTAAGTCTTGGTTGTATTTTTTTTAATTCTGAAAAAGGCCTCTTCGATTGTGTCTAATTTGTCTTTTGAGTTTTAAGAATTACCGATGGAGACTGGACCGAACAGATTAAGTTAAAAAGGGTGGAAAACTTTGCCTATAAAATCCATGATGAGGACATGGTCTAGCAATGGAAACCTTATGAATAGTAACTCTGTTGCTTTGCACTCAGTAATACTCCGATAGTGTTACACTGACTTTTAAGCATGGCTAGATCACACGACAAAGGATATAAACGTTCCAGTTTGAGGTCTCGAGGTCGAAGCCAAAGTTAGTGCTTCGTTTTGCCTATATATTCTTCCTTGAATGAAAATTACATTCCAGAGGACAAATATTTATTCCTCTATCTTAAAATAAGCAACAATCATGTATGTATTCATAAATTTTTCCCTCGAAACCAGCTCGATAATTTATTCATAAAATTGGCAAATTATCCTGTTCTGGCCTGAAAAAACTGTCTAGATAACTCACTACTTTGGTAAACTTGTTTTTTTCCCCAGGGTGATCGTATCGAACCTGTGGTCCTTTATGATGACGACAAGACATCGTGCAACATTCCCACTACCTATAAGGGGTTCAGTCTTTACAGGGTTTTGTAACTATAACAATGGCAAATTTGGATAAGTTAGAATAACTTAGGAGACAGCGCAAAAAAACTTTTTCCTCGTTCAATCGCTCTCAATTGAACTTAAACACCTTCAGTCAACTGAAACAAAAAGAAACCTAAACCTAAAAGTTGTCCTCTAACAATCTGGACAATCGAATGTGCAGAATTCAGTGGGGTAAATTTCAAAAGAATATTGAATTCAATGTCAATATGCAGGATCCGATTGAAATTATTGTTGCCTAACTACCCGGACCATCCAACCCAATAAGACAAATCCAAACAGGTAAAGCAGAAGGTACGGAACAATGTCGCATCGCAACAAATCGCAATCAAAAGGAAGCAAAAAAAACAATCTACGGTTAGATGACATACGATAAGGAGTATCACAAATGAAAATGATGCATGGATTCTGCGGTTAAAAGACAAACGGCAATGATAATTATGCAACTGCGTAATTTCAATATTGCAGAGTTATGCACAGTCGAACAAGCCTAGTTGTTACTGAATTTTCTAACGATGTCCTTACCTTAGATCATCTTTAATAATCGTTACTTCAGGATTTCTCTTCAATGCCCTTTGCTTCAGCTGTTCGGAATGGTCTTGTCACGTTTCGTGGTAAAGGTTGTTCATTTTCAGTAATTGTTAGTTTACGTTTTTGGGGCCATCCTTTCGGTCTTTTCAAGTTTGATGGTTCAGGGGGATGGACATAAATTTTGTTGTTCAAAGATTCTCAATGTAGCTAATTATCAAATCGCTTTTGCCTTCCTTCAAAAGACTTATCATTTTCGTCAATTATAAATTTGTGTTTTTGGGTCACACTCTAGGCAAATGTTTGTATAATTTTATATAATAATTTTTAATATTAAGCCATTTATAGCTGTGACAAGTACGAAGCCTCTATACTAGTACATGGTGTCATTGCAATACAGTTATTTGTTTTTTATTTTTGTTGTTGGGAAGTTCAAGATACAAGAAGAGGTATGAAAATTAATGTTAAGAATACTAAGTAGCTAAGACTGGAGATAAATGAATGTGATGATATGACATTGGGTAACGAGAAGGTCGATCTAGTGGATAACTGATTACAAACAGGAAAAGCCTATGGCTTTTTCTTCTTTGAAATAGTAAGAGACGAACCTAAAACAATCAAGTAGCTAAACTAAGTCCAATGTTTGCAATTATTTGTTATTCCAATGATCGTCTTTTAATGTAGCTATTTCATTACTATATCTCATGGTTTGTTCTTTGCTAGGTGTTAGCTATCTTTACATCATAATGATCGTTCCTTTATATAATTAAATAAAAAAAAATAAGTTTTTAAACTGAAAGTAAGGAACGACATTAAAACTTAAAACGAACAGAAATAATTCCGTATATGAAAGGGGCTATCCCCTCCTCAACGCCTCACTCTTTACGCTAAAGTTTAACAAAAAAGAGTTGTGAGAAAGTCAAACTTTAGCGTAAGGAAAGAGGCGTTGAGGAGGGGACAGCCCCTTTCATATACGGAATAATTTCTGTTCGTTTTAAGTTTTAATGTCGCTCCTTACTTTCAGTTTAAAAAAATTGTTTTTTTATTTAATTTCTGATCGTTTTTTAGTTAATGTAGCTTTTATTTTGGCTCACCGTCATTGAATAAGTAAACAAAATTTGCATAAGAATTTTACTCTTCTTTTGCTAAATGGCTGTCTCTAAATTTGGTTCTGACGTAATTTACAAATTAACCTACGTAACGAACTTCTATATTCGTATATTTTCCTTCTGGCAGAAAATACAAAGTTGCAGATTTTTGCAGATATGAGCTTGAAACCTATGCAATAGGGTTTTCTGATACGCTGAATCTGACGGTGTGAGTTTCATTAAAATTCTTTCACTTGTAGGGGATGTTTCCCCCCTCTTTAAAAATCAGGTAAATTTACTCAGGCTCGTAACTTTTGATGAGTAATACTAAACTTAATAAAATTTATATATTTAGAATCAGCATTATAAGCCCATTCTTTTGATAAATTTATTGACATCAAAATTCCGTTTGTAAAAGTTTCGATTACTATTGAGCCGTATCGCTTGTTTTTTTTATTGTTTTTTTATTGCGTATATGTTATTACGTATATGAGGGGGCTCTTTCTTTTATCAATACTACGCTCTTTACGTTAAAAGTTAAAATTTTGTTTAATTCACAAACCCCTGAATCACAAAGGCCGTTTAATTAGAATAGATAGCTCTTTTGAAAGCACTAAAGAAAAAGCTGTAGCGTAAAGAGCGAGGTATTGATTTGGGGGTGAACCCCCTCATATACGTAATAATTTATTTTCGTTTTAAGTTCTAATGTTGGTTCTTACTTTCTGTTGAAAAAAGTTGTTTTTTTTAATTCAATTTCTGATCGTTTTTTAAATAATGCTTCAAAATCCGGCACCCCCTTCATAAAAATGTCCCTTACCCCAAAGAAACATCCTCCACGGAAAGATTCTCCCGAGTAACCCCCCTCCAGCCCCCCCCCCCACCAGAAAAAAATCCTTCCTGAAAATGTCTGTATACTTCCCAATAACCAATACAATATGTAAGCAGTGGGCAAAGTTCATAACTTGCAGCCCTTCCCCTGGGAACTGTGGAGGATTAAGACATCCTAAAAGACGTATTTATTAGATTTTCGACTATGCTGAACAAAATGGTTATCTCAAAATTTTAATTGGGTGACTTTGGGACAAAAAGAGCGTGTGAGGGGGCCTAGTTGCCCTCCATTTTTTTTGGTCACTTAAAAAGGGCACTAGAACTTTTAATTTCCGTTCCAATGAGCCCTCCTAAGATATTCTAGGACAACTGGGTCAATATGATTACATCTGGGGAAAAGAAAAAAAGAACAAAAAACAAAAAAAAAACAAACAAAAACGCATCCGTGATCTTTCTTCTGGCAAAAAATGGAAAATTCCACATTTTTGTAGATAGGAGCTTGAAACCTCTACAGTAGGGTTCTCTGACGCACTGAATTTGATGGTGTGACTTTCATTAAGGTTCTATAACTTTTAGAGGGTCTATTCCCCTTTTTTCGAAAATAAGCCAAATTTTCTCAGGCCCGTAACTTTTGAGGGGTAAAATTAAACTTGATGAAACTTATATATTTGAAATCACAATTAAAATCTGATTCTTTTGATGGATCTCTTGGTATCAAAATTTCGTTTTTTAGACTTTCGGTTACCATTGAGCCGGGTCGCTCCTTACTTACAGTTCGTTAAACGAACTATTTGAAAACTTCCTTTATTATATTAACATAAAAGTTCCTTTATAAAAAATATTTCTTTATATAAGAACTCGAATATAATCTTATTTTAGTTACTATGGGTTGGAAGTTTATTCTTTACTATACTAAGAGACGACCTGGTTACAACCTACTATTATGACGTCATTGATCAATCTTTAACATGAAATATGCAGTTTTTCGTACAGAAATTAAATCTATTTTCAAAATAATTTGTTTTAATTACAAAAGGTTTTTAGCCCCAATAATTTTCCTCAAAATGAGCCATTGAACAACTCTCTACGATGTTCCAGTGTCAAGCTATCTGTGGAAGAAAATATCCGTGGAAGGAAAAAAAAGAAGAAAAGATGCCGCTTAGGCAAAATGCTGTAGTAGCTGCCACTTTTTTTAATTTTCAAGCACATATATTTTCCTTGCTGTTCAAGCCAAGGGACAGAAAGTTTCTTATATAGGGGTTTTGAACAAGGCGGCTTAAATTTTTGTTTTTGTTTTGATCTGACTCTTTTTTTAGGAGTTATGGGTTTTTATATTTCTTAACACTGGACGTGATCGTCTCTTACTAGGTTGCTAGATACCGCTGTAACCCGGGCACAAAGCTACGAATGCGCCTCCCCCATGCAAATCTATTCAAAGCCCCCCTCTTTACGCCCTCCCAGCCGCAATCCAGTGAGTTGACAAATGAAGTGTATGGACAGTGAAAATTTGATGAAAGATGGCTGGTGAATGTAATGACGCATGAGTATGTTACAGGTTGGCAAATGGAGCAGAAAAGTATATTTTTGTGATTTGTGTTTCCTATGTTCATGTTATGTAATGTTACTATTTATATCAATTCTTATAACATTTATTCTCAACTTACTCGAAACCAGGACGACCCACAGCCATTCTGCGTGAAACAATGATCTGTTTTGCGCATCAGCCGACATCCTACAAAAAAAAGTTACATATAAGATAAACATGTAATTATTGTTCTTAAGCTTCAAATCTTAGTATGGCCATATTTTCTATTTGCCATCTCGCTGTCTTCCTTCTAATCTTGTACACAAGGATCTTAATTTTTATTAGACGTACCTTACAAGCTTTGATTAAAGTTCCAAGGCTTTTAGAAAAAGGAAATTCGGGCCAACATCTAATAGGTCAAAATTATATCATATTTTGATTTAAATTTTATATTCAGTGCGACCCTGATCATTAAAAAACATAAAAATGTACGAAAAAACAGAGATTAGGAAATTTTTTTGGCCCAATTTCAGGGGAACATTATCCCAAAACATAATATTGAATTAAATTTATTGATGATCCGTTGTAAACACCATAACAAACGGAGTAAATCAGAAGAGAAAAAAAGAAAAGAAAAAGACGAAAAATAATCAATAAAAGAAAATAAAAATTTATAAAACAAGCACACAAGCACAATAATTAACCAAATGATTATACAGTACACATAACAAGAAAAATAATAGCAAAAGTATCGATATATTTACTGTTTTACAAGAAACACCATGAGTGTCCATTGATCCAGTTATTGTAAGCTTCAACGCATCTGCCTATGGCAGCAGTAAGGTCTATAATACCACATCTCCTATTGGCCCAATATTGTTTTGTTTAGCCATTACTCGGGAGCTATATACCCGAGAATTCAAGCATCAATCACTTAAAACTAAAGTTTTGGGGCCAGTTTTCAAGAATAGTGCAATGTCTTATACATCGATAATACAAGCCTACAAATATAGTGGTGAAAATTACTATGTTGCAAAATTGGTGGCAAAAATAAGAAAAAAAGTGGCCATACAAGTAACACAATACAGAAGAAAAAGCAAGGCAAACTCAGCATTCAATATATGCGCAAATGAGATGTTGGCAGCTCAGTAATACGACGATGTCATGAAGTATATAGGATTCTATGTATTGAAATTTAATAACAAACTTTCCAAAAAAGTTTTTCAGGAAAAGTGCAGAGCCATATTAAACTTAAGACACGTAAAAATAAAGTTCAATAATTACTCAACCTAACAACCACCACAAGTCAAGCACATTGCATTATTCATTTCTTCTATTCACCAAGACTTTTCGTATAAAAGATGCTGCCGTGGAAATTTTATAAGAAGCACATTCGATATGAAAATTTAGAGTTCTAGTGCCCTTTTTAAAATTCAAAAGGATTAGAGAGCAGCCAGCCCCATCCCACGCTCCTTAGTTCCCCAGGCATATCCAATCAAAATTTTGGGATAACTATTTTGTTAACCATATTGTAAGAAGTATACCACTTGTGAGCTGGTAGTAGTGTCCGTATCTGACTGAACCTTGATGAATTCCCGCTTCATTTGTCTCTAACTCTAACAAAATTAAAATGAACTTACTGAAAAAAAATGTGCATTATCAGGTTTAATGTACATATACTGATATTTATTCCTTAAAATCTTAATTAATTTTGATTTCTTAAAGTTATAAAAATGAAAACATATAAAACAGTTTTTTCAGTAAAGTACAAATTATATTATGGCTTTTAGAAAGCATTGGGTTTTAGAACCCAACTCATATTAATTTCTGCTCTTTTTGAGTTTGACTCTGTTATTTATATTAATTTCTATTTGCTTTTGCTTTCATTTATTTATTGATTCTGATTTGTTCTCTACTTTTTTTTGAAAAAAATTATTTTGTGGAAGAAGTTTTTATAAATTAATTTCTGTTTGTTTTGTATCGACATTGTCTTTTTCAGGGGAAGAAATAAGCCTCTTCTAAAGTTATATAGCCATCCCTGCCATAAAAACCTGAAATACCCCTGAGCATAAGTTGCAACCCTTGCCCCTAGTCTCTGGGGTTTGTTTCAACCCGAAAAGCTTTGTAATACGATATCTAGACTATTTTCAATAGAATGGCTATCTCAGAATTTATTAGATACATTTCCGCACAATACAATGTGTTTGTGTGGGGGGAGGAGGAGGGGGTATCTGCCCTCTTATCGCCTTGACTCTTAAAAAGAGCACGAGAACGTCTGATTACCAAACCAATGAGCACCCTCCAAAAATTATATTAACCATTCTCTTTATATAAAAAAAAAACTTATATGGCCGCAGGGCACAACTTACAACCAGAAATCCTCCCATCCCTGAGGGATGGGAGGATTTGTTATACTCAAAGACATAATTTCCAGACCTTTAAGTACCTTGAACAAAATGGACATCTCAAAATTTTGATTGGAAGTGTTTGGGGAAATGATAGACGTGGGGGAGGGGGCATTGACCCTCTGATCAATTTCGACTAATAAGAAAGGCACTAGTCCTTTCAATTTCCAAACGAATGAGTCCTTTTTAAAGCTTCTACGACAAAACATTCTATAAAAACCTTATATGTCCCAAGGGCATAACTTATGACCCTTGTCAAGAGGACTATGTGGGGAGGGTAGTCGTCCTCAAAGACATAATTTCCAGAGCTTTCAACTACATTGAACAAGATCACCATATCAAAATACTGATCAGAAATATTTGGGGAAATGATAGGCGTGGGGGTGGGGGGTTTGGGGGGGGGGGGGGTTGATTCTCCTTCCAACTACTTTCGACTATTAAAAAGGGCAATAGCCCTCTCAACTTCCAATCTATTTTGTCCTTTTTAATGCTTTTAAGACAACGCTTTCTATAAAAACCTTATATGCCCCCAAGCCATAACTTACAACCTTATCCCAGAAGGCTGTGGGAGGGCGGGTTTTCATACTCAAAGACATAATTTCCAAACCCTTCAATTATGTTCAACAAAATGGCTATATCCAAACATTGATGGGAAGTGTTTGGGGAAATGATGGGCGCGGGGAGGCAATCGCCCTCCAATCGCTTTTGACTATTACTAAGAGCACTAGCCCCCTCGATTCCCAATTGAATGAGCCCTTTTTGAAGGTTCTACGACAACACTTTCTATAAAAACCTTATATGTCCCGAGGGCATAACTTACAACCTTTGCCCTGGGGGCTGTGGGTGGTTTGCCATCCTTAAAAACATAATTTCCAGACCTTTCACCTACTTTAAACAAATTGGCTATCTCAAAATTTTTATTGAATGTGTTCGGGGAAACGGTGGATGTTAGAGGGGTTAGTTGCCCTTCAATCACTTTCAACTATTAAAAAGAGCAATAGCCCTGTCAAATTTCATTCGAATAAGCCCTTTTTGAAGTTTCTACGACTACACTTTCTATAAAAAAAAACCTCATTTCCCCCAGGGTATAGCTTAATACCCTTGCCCTGTGGGTTGTAGGGGGAGGGGGTCACCCCTCAAAGACCAAATTTCCAGAACTTTAAACTAAGTTGAAAAAATTGCAATATCATAATTTTGATTGGACGTGTTTTGGGAAATGGTGGGCGTGAGAGGTCGGTTAGTGGCCCTTTAATCACTTTCGAATATTAAAAAGGGAACTAGTCCTTTCGATTTCCAGTCAAATGAGCCTTTTTTTAAGTTTCTACAACAAAGTTTTTTATAAAAGCCTTATACACCCCCAGGCAATAACTTACAGCCCTTACCCTAGGGCTCTGGTGGGGTTGTCATCCTCAAAGACCTAATTTCCAGACTTTTCAAATGAGCAATCTCAAAATTTTGATTGGATGTGTTTGGGGAAATAGTAAGCATGAGAGGGGGGTTAGATTCCTTCCAATCACTTTCTACTATTACAAAGAGCAGTAGCCCTTTCAATTTCCAATCGAATTATCCCTTTTTGAAGTTTCTTTGACAACCCTTTCTATAAAAATCTTATATTTCCAAAGGGATAACTAACAACCCTTGCCCTGAGGGCTGTGGGGGAATCCTCAAAGACACAATTTCCAGAACTATCAACAACGTTTAAAAAAATTGCTATCTCAAAGTTTTGATTGGATGTGTTTGGTGAAATGGTGGGCGTGAAAGGAGGGTTAGTTGCCCTCCAATCACTTTCAACTTTTAAAAAGAGCACTAGCCCTTTCAATTTCCAATTGAGTGAACCCTTTTTGAAGCTATCTATAGGAACCTTATATGGTCACAGGGCATAACCTACAATCCTTGCCCTGAGGGTTGTGGAAGGTTTGTCATCCTCTGAGACACATTTTCTAGAACTTTCAACTACATTGAACAAAATAGCTCTCTCAAAATTTTCGTTCGATTTGTTAGGGGAAATGGTAGGCGTGAGAACGGGGTTAGTTGCCCTCCAACCACTTTCGACTATTAAAAAGGGCAATAGCACTTTCAATTTCCAATCAAATGAGCTTGTTCCACTGCCTGTCTTTGTCAGTTTGTATGTATAAATCTTGTTGGTTTGAATATCTGAATCTGTATATTTGTATGTGTTTTTGTCTCTCCTACTCTCTTTGCATGTATGTTTTAGCAGGTGTTTGCATGTTCCACTGCCTGTCTTTACAGGTTTGTATGTATAAATCTTGTCGGTTTGTATGTCTGAATCTATATATTTGTATGTGTTTTGCCTATCTTATTCTCTTTGCGTTTGTGTGTCTGGGCAGGTGTTTGCTTGTTCCACTGCCTGTTTTTGTCGGTGTGCATGTATAAATCTACTCGTTTGTATATGTTTTTGTCTCTCTCACTCTCTAGCCATGTGTGTCTGGGCGGGTACTTGTTTATCCCAGTGCCTATATTTGTCGGATTGTATGTAGGAGATTATGTGTTTGTATGTGTCTTTGTGTCTCTTACTCTCTAGCCCTGTGCTTCCTGGTGGGTACTTGCTTGTCCCAGTACCTGTCTTTGTCGTTTTGTAGGTTTGAATCTATATATTTTGTATGTGTTTTTGTCTCTCTTACTCTCTTTGCATGTATGTTTGAGCAGGTGTTTGCCTGTTCCCCCGCCTGTCTTTGTCGGTTTGTATGTATAAATATATTTGTTAGTATATGATTTTGACTCTCTCACTCTCAAGGCCTTTGCGTCTGGGTGGGTACTTGCCTGTCCCAGTGCATGTCTTTTTCGGTTTGTCTTTGTCAGTTTGTATGTCTGCGTTTATGTGTTTGTATGTGTTTTTGTCTCTCTCACTCTGTAAGCCTGTGTGTTTGGGTAGGTAATCGCTAGTCCCATTGTCTGTCTTTGTCAGTTTATATGACTGAATCTATATATTTGTATGTGTTTTTTGTCTCTTTTACTCTCAATGCATGTATGTCTGAGCGGATGCTTACTTGTTCCACTGAAGGTTTGTTAGTGCTAAGGAGAACTTGCTACTTCTGACAGTGAACTTGTTATCATAAACGAAATAAATTGTTACTTCTATGAAAAATTTGGTATCTTTGATAGATTTTACTTCTATGAGACATCTGTCATCTTTGACAGAAAACTTGGTGCTATTAAAAGAAATTTGTTACTGTTAAGAAAATACCTGTTACTTCTAAGAGAAATTTGAGCGTGGTAAGTAAAAGTTTGTTAGTGTTAATGGAAATTGCCGATACTTTAAAGAGAAAATTTGTTAGTTTTAAGGAGATCTTGCTACTTCTAACAGAAAACTTGTTATCATAACAGAAAAATTTTTACTTCTCAGAAAAATTAGGTATCTTTGACAAAAAAATTGTTACTTCTAACTCATAACTATTTATCATTGACAGATAGGTTGGTACTTTTAGGGAAAATGTGTTACTGTTAAGAAAACACCTGTTACTGCTAAATGAAATTTGAGTGTTTTAAGTAAAAGTTTGTTAGTATTAATGGAAAATGTTGATTCTTCGAAGAGAAAATTTGTTAGTGTTAAGAAAATCTTGATACTTCTAGCAAAAAACATATTATCATAACGAAAAAATCGTTAATACTGAGAAAAATTTTGTATCTTTGACAGAAAACTTGTTACTTCTAACTGATAACTAGTTATCATTGACAAAAATTGATACTTTTAAGAGAATATTATTATCATTGACAGAAAGTTTGGTGCTTTTAGAAAAATATATTTTACCGTTAAGAAAATACCTATTACTTCAAAGAAAAATTTTAGTTTGTTTAGCAAAAGTTTGTTAGTGTTAAGGAAAATGTTGATGCTTCAAAGAGAAAATTTGTTAGTGTTAAGAAAATCTTCCTACTTCTGTCACAAAACTTGTTATCATAACGAAATATTTGTTACTTCTATGAAAATTTGGTATCATTGACAGAAAAATTATTATTAATGATTAATAACTTATTATTAATGACGAAAAATTGATACTTTTAAGAGAAATTTAATATCACTGACGGAAAGGTTGATGTTACTAGAAAAACTTATTACTTCTATGACAAATTTGAGTGTGTTAAGTAAGATTTTGCTAGCATTAAGGAAAAATGTTGATACTTCGAAGAGAAAATTTGTTATTGTTAAGGAAATCTTGCTACTTCTGTCAGAAAACTTGTTATCATAACGAAAAAATTGGTATCTTTGCCAAAAAACTTGTTACTTCTAAGTGATAACTGTTTTTCATTGACGAAAAATTGTTACTTTTATATGAAATTTCTTATCATTGACGGAAAGGTTGGTGCTTTTAAAAAAAAAAAACTATGATACTGTTAAGAAAATACCTATTGCTTCTAAGAGAAATTTGACTGTGTCAAGTAACTAAAATTAAATTAATCTACTGAAACCTGGTTCTCGGAAAGTCACTTTGTTGTTTATTATTATTATTCAATTTCAATCAAATAAACGAGAATGTTCGAAGAAAAAGAAAGATATTTAACTGAAATCTCCTAAAATCTATATCTTGGAAGGTCGCTATGTTGTTTATTATTATTATTAACCAAATTTCGATAAAATAAATGAGAAGATTCAAACAAAAAGTAAGACATTTAGAATAAACAATAAGTAGAACAACAGGGAAATTTTTATACAAGACAGTGGAACGAACTTCCACTGCCTTGTAGAAAAATTTCCCTGTTGTTCTACTTATTGTTTATGATGGGAAGGCAATGTGGTCTTCGTCGCTATTTAAGACATTTAACTGAAATCATCTGAAAGCTAGATCTCGGAAGCTCATTATGACATTTATTATTATTATTATTATTAACCAATTTAAATCAAATAAACGAGAAAACTAAAAAAAGCAAAAAGTTTGTGATTCTTTAGGATGCATAATAGGCCTCTGAACAGTCAATGCAAAATCAGATTGATGTAAAGCAACTTTACTAAAGATATCTAAAATATAAGATTCACCTATGCTAAATTTCCTTAACAACTCTCTGAAACTATACCTAATGGAGAAAAAAGGCGGCTTTTTGCCCAACATGTTGCCTCAGACCTCTGAACTGTATTCTCTAAAATATATATTTTCTCACAAAAAGATATCTCAAATATAGGATTCACCTATGCTAAATTTCCTTGACAACTCTCTGAAAATATAACTAATGGAGAAAAATATCAACCTTTTGCCTAATGTGATGCCTCAGACCTCTGAGCTGTATTCTCTAAAATATATATTTCCTCGCTAAAGATATCTCAATAATATAAGATTCACCTGTCAAACTTCCTTAACAATTCTCTGAAGCTGTACCATGGGGAGAAAAATGGTAACCTTATGCCCAACATGCTGCCTCAGATCTCTGAGCTGTATTCCCTAAAATATATATTTTCTCGCAAAATACATCTCAATAATATAGGATTCACCATTGTCAAACATCCTTGACAACTCACTGAAACTATTTCACTTTATTTAAAGTTTAAATAAAATAATAACCAAAAGAAACTGATTTAATATTCCAAAAGAAACTATTATTAAAGAATTTCAATCAAATAAACAAGAATATTCAAAGAAAAAGAATATTCTATTTGTGTGGGAGGAAAATATTAAAAACAAAGAAAAATCTGGAAGTCAATCTTAAATTAAAGAAGTTTTCTGCTTTCAAACTATTAATATGCAGAAGATGTACAATAAAGAGTGCCAGTACCAGCAACGGGTATTAGTACTTTGCGTTTATCCTAGACATCATTGCTAAATGAAACCGACGAGAACATTAAAGCTTTGAAAAACTTTGGCCATGAAAAGTAAACAAATACATCTTAACTCTGCATAAAAGTTTTCTTTTTATTTAAAGTTTAATTACAATAATATCCGTAGGAAACCAATTTAATATTCTCCCTAAAGAGATAGCCTTTATCATTATTAAACAATTTCAATCAAATAAACGAGAATATTCAAGGAAAAAGAATATCTTATTTCTATGGGAGGAAAATATTAAACATTAAGAAAAATTAGGAACACAATCTTTAATGAAAGAAGCTTTCTGCTTTCAAACTATTAATATAAATAAGATTTACAATAAAGAGTGCCAGTGACCTTCAGCAACGAATATTAGTACTTTTCGTTTATCCTAGACCCTTAAAATGCCTCAATCTGTTTCACCCAAATAATCCTCTAAAATATTTCAATCTGTTGGACCCAAATAATCATCTATGATTTATCAATCTATTTTGCCTAAATAATCCTCTAAAATGTCTCAATCTGTTTTCTCCCAATTAATCCTCTAAAATGTCCGAATCTGTTTCGCCCTAATAATCCTCTAAAATTTCTCAATCTGTTTCACCCAAATAATCCTCTGAAATGTCTCAATCTGTTTCACCCAAATAGTCCTCTAAAAGTAATTTCTGAAGGTTCCTTATGTATCAACAACTATACACATTACAATTACACTTAGAAACATCTTAAATCTAAGCCAAAATTCCTGGAAGTCAGGGCTAAGTGATGTCACTCCCATTATTATTGTAGCCCGGATTGGCCTAAAAAAAGGGTGTGTGTCTGTGACGTCACTTAGTTTAGTATCTTAAGAGGCCTCTCAACTCATAATAGTTGACGCATCTATTAACTATGTATTCTTAACATAAATAATTATTAAAATTAGTAGTTTTTTCATCGAGCATTACTGCATACAAAACTTCAGATACTGTATCACAAAATTCGTCAGCTATCTGGGTAAAAACTTTGAAGATAAGTTTGAACTTAGAAGCTTAATTTTTTTCATAATGCCCTTTGCCTATATCTGTTTTGGTACCTTTAAAACAGTTGAAATGGGCGACTTTAATATTGATTTTTATTTTGCTCTTTTTGATTCCCAAAAAGCCTTCCTCGTATTAAAAACTGGTTTAATAAGAATTTAAAAAATACATTCTAAAGTTTTTTTTGGCTTCTTTATAGACTATATGTGATGTAGGGTAACACCAACCTGTTGCTTGTTTTATAGCTTTTGCCTTCTCTTTTGGATATTATTCATTTTTTCTGTTGGGGATTCATTCCAAATTACAAACTCATAGATACCTAATATAAGTACTATTACTGCTACTAACACACCGCAGCACCAAGCCACCTGAGGCCAACACAGCTACGCACGATCCTCTCCCACCCCAATCTATTCAAAGCCTCCCTTTTTACACCCGTCCACGAAGTTCCCATTTCCTTTAAATATTTCTTTATGACGTCCTCCCACCCCAGAAGGGGACGACCTACTTTCCGTTTAGCCCTAGATAGTTGGCCGAAAAGAACAATATTCGGCAATCTGTCATCCTTCATCCGCACAACGTGCCCTAACCACCTCAACCTTTCTTTCATTATAGCCCTAGAGAGCGGTATTGAACCACGTTTTTCGTATAGCCTATTGTTTGAAATATAGTCAGTCAGCCGGGTACCCAGAACAATCCTTAAGCAATTTCTCTGGAAAACATCTAGCAAATCTTCATCCGCTTTTCGGAGCGTCCATACTTAAGAGCCATATTTGACGACTGTCATCACTGTAGCTACTAATATTCTAATCTTGGTTAGCAGACTTATCTTCCTATTCTTCCAGACTTTTTTTTAACTGTGAAAAAACACCCTGAGCCTTGGCTATTCTATTTTTAACATCTTCACTGCTCCCACCATCTTTACTAATAATACTACCAAGGTAAGTGAAGCTGCCCACCTGATCAATCTTTTCATTACCCAACATCACCTTTTCATCTTCACTTATTCCTAGCCTCAGTGACTTAGTCTTTCTAACATTAATTTTCAAACCAATTCTATCACCCTGAACTGACAAAACCTCTAAAACTTCATTCATTTTCCCCACACTTTCTTCTAGGATGCTTAAATCATCAGTATAATCCAAGTCCAGGAGACTTTTTCCTCCCCATTTGATTCCGTGATCTCCCATTGCCTTTCCTGTGCTCCTTAAAACAAAGTTCATCAAAATAATCCATATAAAGGGGGATAGAACACAGCCCTGCTTAACTCCTGATTTAATACAAAGCCAGCTGCTAACCTCCCTCATTTCCTACCTTAACCGCAGCAGTGTTATTCCCGTACATAGCACTAATCACTTTAATATATTTGTCTGGTATACTATACAAGGATAAAACCTTTACTAAAGCTCTTCTATCAACAGAATCGAACGCTTACTCGTAATCTATAAAACTGAGGACCAAAGGTGTTTGAAAACTCAGGCACTTCTCAATTATTAGCCTAAGAGTAAAAATTTCGTCGACACATCCTCTACCTTTTCTAAAACTGCACTGCTCTTCTCTTAGAACTTTGTCTACGACATCTCTCAGTCTAAAAAGTTTCATATTACTAAGTAATTTACTACCTACAGAGACCAGACTAATGCCTCAGTAATTACCACACTCACTTTTATCACCTTTCTTATAAAGTGGCTTAATTAAAGTTTTCCTAAAATCGTTAGGTACTTCCCCTTTTTCAAAAATCATATTCTTAATCTTCAGTAACTTATTTCTAACCTCGGAGCCATCATATTTAAGAAACTCATTTACCACCCTATCAGCACCTGGAGCCTTATTATTTTTTAATCCTTTTAGTACTGTTGCTAATTCCTTCTCACAAAACAAATCTTCCTTCACATCCAAAGTATCACAAACTTTTTCATTTTCCTCTATATTTTTTCCTGCAGCTCTATCTCGGTTAAGCAAGTTCTCAAATGTTCGGCCCATCTCTCTTTAGTTCTTTCCTTATCGCTAATTGCGACCCCATTCCTATCTTTAACTGGGACCGGTCCGGATTGACTACTCCCTCTCAATTTGTTAACGTGCCAGTACAATATTTTACTATTATTATATAAGCCTAATATAAGCTAAATTATAAACTTTATTTAAAAGGAATAAATTTATCAAATTGAAAAATACATGATGAACGCTTCACATGAGAATATTTCAATTACAGTAAAAAAACACTTAATGGTTTATTTGGAATGAAGAAAAATGAATTGCCAGCTATTTTCTAAGGTAAAAAATGACAAGCTCATCCGTTTTAAATGTAGTTAAATGAAATAATATGCAGACTGAAGTAGCTCCAAGAAGAAGTTGAAATTTTCTTCCTAGTTCGTCACTTTTAATCCATGCAAAATGTTAGGAGACTTGATATCAGTTATTGGCTTTAAGTTTTTATTACCAAATGCTCACAAAATCACCAAATTTAAGAAAGTCGCAACAATAAGTCACCTGTGGTCAAATTACTCAAAAACTCCTCTTTGATCCCCACCCAGGCTCAAAGCTTCTGCTATGGTCATATCCATGGAAATCTCCAAAGAGTTTCTGTTTAAAATAGCTTTCAAGCGTAGTTAGGGGTATTTAGCCTTTTTTAATTTCCTTCAAAGCTTTGAAAAAAGTGTTATAATATTCTAAATGTTACATTTGTGCATATTTTTGGCTGTCATTTGTGGGGTGATCGAATTTTTTAAACCACTGCAGATTCGTAGGAACATTGCTTCATCTAGTACCCCGAGGTCATAAGACTGTCAAAAACTCCTCCTTGAACCTCCCAAATTGAAAGCTTTTATTATGACCTGGCCTTATAATGTAACTTGGGCCCTGGACCAAGGGCGCCATAAAAAAATGTTTGATATCGGCAAATTAAGCGAAACAAAACTTGGTTGAAGTTGCATCAAAATTTGGTTGATATTGGCAAAAGGAATGAACGTGAATTTGGTTGAAATTGCGTAGAAATTTGGTTTGAATTTGCATAAACATTTGGTTGGTACCGGCAAAATAAATGAACCAAACGTTGGTTGAAGTTGCATCAAAATTTGGTTCCAAATACGAAAAAATTGGTTGTAAAAAAGAAACTATGGAAAAAATAATAATTTAGATATCAAACAGTTTGTGATAACGAACTGTAAGTGAGGAGCAGCCAGGCTCAATAGTAACCGAAACTCTAAAAAGCGGAATTTTGATACCAATAGATACATCAAAAGAATTAGATTTTTATGCTGATTTCAAACATATGAGTTTAATCAAGTTTAGTCCTACGCATCAAAAGTTACGCGACTCGAAAAATTTGCATAGTTTTTGAAAAAAGAGAGTAAACACCCCCTAAAAGTCATAGAGCCTTAATGAAAACCAAACCATCAGATTCAGCATATCAGAGAACTCTACTGTAGAGGTTTCAAGCTCCAATCTGCAAACATATGGAATTTTGTATTTTTTACCAGAAGAAAGATTACGTATACGCGTTTATTTATTTATTGAAAAACCCGTCAAATAAACATGCAACAAGACGGAGCACTTAAAAGAAAATAGAAAAAGAAGAAGAAACAAACTATAAAAAACTGAACCAACAAAGAAAATGAATCAATGATTCACTGAATGAGCAGATGGGAGCATTCGTGTAGATTTTAACGTATTTTTCTATTATGCTTCGCTATTCGTCTATCGACGGCGACGCCAGGGTTTGCGACTTTAAAATCTTCAATTGCATGCGAATTCCTATACCACGGAAGTAGACGAAGAAAATACTTTGCAAAAAAAAATGCATCGCTCTGATTATATTCTGGTCAGTTTCACTGAGAAGTTTCCAGAAGGGCGTAGCATATAAAATGTGAGGAAGGGCGATGGTGTTATACAAGCTTGCTAGAAGCAGCCAGTTGAATCGGAGTTTGCATGATACAACTGAAGCGTAAGACGCTGAAATTCGTCTTTTAAGCTGCTCGAGGAGAAGTTTTCGGGTGGGACGGATAGACGAATCTATGGGTAAACCTAGATAAATGAGGTGATCCACTGGTTGGACAGAACTAGAACCAAGGGCAATGGTAGGAACACAAAAATCAGTTTTCCAATTAAATTGGACGATTTCCGATTTTGAAGAGTTGAACTGAAGTCCAACTTTAAGATATTCAGCTTCAAGGATTTCGAAGATATCAATTGCCCGCTGAAGGGTTCGGCTAAGATTCAGGATGTCGTCCGCGTAACATACCAAAGACAAGTTAGCAGATGACAGAATCAGCGAAGATGGACATTGATCTTGTGCATCAAGGACACAGTTATCGAAAAGGTCAGGAGAGGTGACTGCTCCTTGACGCGCTACTTGCTTGACTGGAACTAGTCAAGTGAACAGAATGGGGTCAGACCCTTGTCAGGAGGTAGCTTCAGTCGGATCCGTAATTTAGAATACAGATTCCTGAGAGAACGAATGATAACTAGTTTACCGGCCTTCAAAAGCGTCGCAGCATGGATTAGAGAGTCGAATGCACGTCTGATGTCGTGTCCTGCCAAAGAAAAGCTCTCTCCAGAAGATTCGGCATCTATCAAGACATTAGCAACGACTGTTAAGGCATCAGCACCTCCAGTTCCTCGCTTGAAGCCGAACTGATGCGGAAGAGTGTAGCATATTTTTCGAGTTCCTGTATGAACAGAAACTCGAAGAGCTTGCACAGTGACGTAGCTACAGTTATCGGACAGAATGCTGTACATTGAGTTTCAGATTTTCTCTTTTTAGAATTGGGAGTCAGATCTCCGATGCAGAAAGAGGCAGGAACAATCCCTTGAGAGAAAATCATCTGCATAAGTAGAGAGAGATTTCCCACGAAAAGTTTACCTTCGTGTTTCAAGTGGATCGCATTGACTTCGTCAATGCCCGATGAGCCTTTCCGTTTGAGTCTACAGATGATATCTTCAACGGAGCGGGTACTGACGATAAAATCTTCATCAGGATGAGAAGATAGAAACTGATCTAAGATAGCCTCGTAAGATTGTTCGATGGAGGGGCCAGGAGCTAATGGACATACCATTCGTAATGGACATACCATTCGTAATGGACATACCATTCATCTTCAGGGATGTCGACTGGGGATGGGGAAGACGAATTTTTTGCAGAACGAGAGACAAACTTGAAGATCATATTTCTATCTTGTTTGGCACGGGTAGAATAATGATTGACTAGATTTTTCCGATGCCGAGCCAGGGCCTTAGAAAACTTTCGCTTCGTGAAAATCCGTATGCTGTTCACAAGACCCATATTCGGACGTCCACACTCTTTCCATGCTGAAAACTAAAATTTTGCTTGACAACATGAAATGACGAGATCTGGATTTGACGACCACCCGGGAATGATTCCTTTACGAATTCGTTGCAAATGAACAGCTTGTTTTTCTGCGAAGCGGAGAGCATGGCAGATTTCTGCGCAATATATATCTAGACAAATCGAAACCTCTTTTTGAGGTAACTGGAGTGACTTCTGAAGGAGATGAAATGGGACGCTGATTTTATTCAGGACTCAATCTACCGATTCGATAAGTGAGGCTTGATCAATTTTTGACCAGTTACGACGGTGTCGAGGTGCTGAAGGAGCAAAAGATGTGGTTTGGTGACCAGAAGATGGCACACCGACAGAGCAAGTTATGGGAAGATGATCAGACAACTGATAATCCAAACACAACTTTTACTATATCTGCTCACAAATCTGACGATACTACAACGTGTTCCAGGTTCGAAGTTCGCGAGGACGTGTGATCATACGTAAAATCGGACGATTTATCTAAAACACACAAGAAGTCACTAAATAAGCCCTTAACTAGTGTTGTACGCGGTGAAGCTTGAGAATTCGGCTGAGACAGATTACAATTAAAGTCACCAGCTATAATGCAAGGTAAACCTAAGTGTCGAATTTTGTCTGTACAAGAACCTAGTTTTTCACAAGATAGCACAAATTTACGCTCAGATTGGTCATTATTGTAGTCTGTGGGAAGATACACACTAATACACACACAACAATCCACTCTCACAGCTATATAATAATCATTTGCTTCGAAGATACTAGAACGGAGTGCTGATTTCACAAACATTATAAGTCCACCCGAGGATCGGCCTCTATTGTTCAGCTGTCTAGCGGGTACACAATAAGTTGTCATATCCTTAAACTCCAGCATGTTCAGACCATGTTTAGTAATAAAATGTTCCTGGAGACAAATCACACTAAACTCAGAATGGAGGCTTTCCAGAACCGGAAGTTTATTAATAAAAGAGCCGTTTATGTTCCACGATAAAACAGTTGGTGATGAGGTCATTAGTTCGAGGGTTTACGGTTTTTCGGGCACTTCACACAATAGCAAGTATGACCCTGCTTCTTGCAACCAACGCAAAAGGCTGCTTTCTGACACGGGGTATCAGACGTAGATTTGTGATCGGCGGAGCCGCATTTGGAACATAATGAACCGTTCTTACAATCTGCGGCTAGGTGACCAATTGCGTGGAAATTAAAGCAGCGGTGAGGCAAGATTACGAACACTTCGACTGAGAGGCGTTAATATCCGATTTTCAATGAGACTTTGAGAAGGGTATGGAGGCCATTTCGTGTCGGAAAGTAGACTTTAAATGTTCGAGACTTGCCACACTGTAGGGTTTTATTGCACTTGGGGATTAGCTGTTTAAGAGACTGTTCGTATAGATCCTCCGGCACTCGCAGGATCGCAGCTAAAAAAGCAGGTTCCTTGAGGGAGATGTTGAACGACGGTTTCGTACGTTTAGCTGCATCCACTATCTGGCTCGTGGTTTGCTTGGAACAAACCAAAAGATTCCACTCGGTATTAGGGCGGCGTAACTCAGTTATATCGCCGTCAGGACATGGACACAGTTTGCCGATAAATGCTTTGCGTTTGCTTGGACATTTTAAGTCTGTTAGAGGGTCTTTGAGTATCACAGAGTAAAGCGGCCTCGGGGGTGCGGTTTGGGACGATTTATCTGGCAGGGTGACTGTAGAGCGGCTATTTTTTAGCTTAAATCCATCCAATTTTCTGGAGAGTTCATTTACTTTCGACACCACTGTAGCATGAACTGCCTCACCAATGGCAGGTACTTCACACGGACTAAATATCACAAATTTCGGGATCTGGGACATTTTGCTTTGCCGCAGAGACTAGCGACTTGCACATATCAGTAATGTTGTCCTCATCTTTGGCTACGAAACCATCCGGCTTTGAATGTCCAACTCGCTGTGAAGGGTCTTTTTAGCTTGTATGATTGTATCATGTTCAAAATAGTTTACTGGGCTTTTCACAATATGATCGAAATTCACCCATTCAGTGAGTGATCTGCTCAAAAAGTTCAGAACTGAGTTTAATACCTGCTCTTCAGTCATTACTTTCACATAAAAACAGCCAAAGGTCACTGAATCACACAATACTAGGAACAAGGGAAGCGTCGGGACCCGCTCACCAATTACCCGCAATTTAAGGGTAACTAAATACCGGCAGGTACATACGGCACATGCGGCAGGAACCCTCCCCTCTTCTGCTTATTGCCTAATATATGTTATCAATATTGCTGCTATGAACAAATAGTACAATCCTCTAAGGTAATTAAATCTTTCTTTTTCTTTTCCCCAGGAGTGATCATATCGACCCAGTGTTCCTAGAATATCGCGTGAGGGCTCATTCAAAAAGAAATTAAAAGTTCTAGTGCTCTTTTTAATGGACCAAAGAAATGGAGGGCAACTAGGCCCCCTCCCACGCTCATTTTTGTCCCCCAAAGTAACCTGATCCAAATTTTGAGATAGCAATTTTGTTCAGCAAGGTAGGAAAATATAATAACAATGTGTTTGAGGATGACTTAATCCCCCACAGTCCCCGGGGAAAGAGTTATTGGGAAGTATACAGACGTTTTCAGGGGGATATTTTCTGGTAGTGGGGGGGAGGGGTTCGGGAGTTATATGGGAGGATCTTTCCATGGAGGAATTTTTCATGGGGGAAAGGACATTTCTATGAAGGGGGCGCAAGATTTCCCAGTATTATTTAAAAAAACGAAAAGAAATTAATAAAAAAAAGCAAGTTTTTCAACTGAAAGTTAGGAGAAACATCAAACTTAATACGAAGAGACTTTATTACGTATATGATTGGGTTCGCCTCCTAGTCAAAAGTCGTCTCGCTCTTTACGCTAAAGGTTTTCTTAGTACTTTCATAAGAGTTATTTATTCTAATTAACCGTTTTTATGATTAAGGGGTCATTTTTTAGGAATTGGAACAAAATTCGAACTTTAGCATAAAGACCGAGGTATTGACTATGGGGCGAACCCCCTAATATACTTCTTAAAAATATGTGAATATAGAAGTTCATGACGTAAGTTAATTCGTAAGTTACGCATATTTATTACTAATAAAAACGCTCGGAAATGAAATTAAAGAACTTTCGAGAAAGCCATTTAACCAAAAAAAGTAAAATTAATATGCAAATTTCGTTTGATTTATTCATGTACGGTGAGTCAAAATCAAAACCTGTATTAATTCAAAAACGTTCAAAAATTCAATAAAAAAAGTTTTTTAACTGAAAGTAAGGAGCGGCACTAAAACTTAAAACGAACAGAAATCATTATATCTTAAAACGAACAGAAGTTATTATGAAAGAGGCTGTCCCCTCCTCAACGCCTCGCTCTTTACGCTAAAGTTTGAATCTTTCTCATAACTCTATTTTTTAAAACAATCAGCGTAAAACTTCAGCGTAAACAGCTAGACGTTGAGGAGCAGACAGCCCCTTTTATATACCGAATAATTTCTGTTCGTTTCAAGTTTTAATGTCGTTCCTTACTTTCAGTTAAAAGATTCATTTTTTCTATTTAATCCATATACGAGTAACGCATACATAAGATAAGTTTTACATACACATGACAATTTTTTGCCATGTAGATTCTAAGGGCTACCCCTTCTTAGCCATCAGTTATAAAAAAAAAACCCTAATTATATATCCTTCGAATTTATTTATTCACTCCAATGATTATTTTTGACGCGAATTTCTAAATAGCCCCAAATCAACTTTTAATCTGGTAAGTCTTGTCAGTGTAAATAACTGCGAAAGAACTTATTGTTTCATCCCGCTATTTTACAGAAAGAATAAGGCCTTTTCTGGAGAGCAGTTTAATTACCACTATCAGGGGCTATTCAAATCTTAGTAACGTGATTTTACTCAAGAAAATATTGTATCCGCTATTTATATAGGAAGAAAACATTGACATAGGTGACATCTAAAATTAAAACGTTAAGAAACTTTGACTGTAAATAAATTTAAATAAAATGAATTTGAATAAAAGCAAAAATAGGGGATTTGTATGGAAAATGAAATTATTACAAGAAGATTTGGAAATATTTTGACAGTTTAGTGAAAGTAGTGTTAAAAGCCAGGTTAGGTTACGACAAACCGTGAGGTCCTTTCTATTAGCTTGGACCAAAAGGTTTTAAGTTATCCTGAGTGTTTTTGTCCTCCCTCACAGCCTAATCTGAAATCTCCTTCTAAAAAAGGGTCCCTATTAGCAGCCCACGTCACCGACTCATCGTAAAACAAAAGTAGAGATGCCCCTATTGATCGTGTCACCCACCCGTGCTGCCACCTACAACTTTTTTTTTAATTTATGTCTGTTTGTTGTCAGTGAAAATGAAAAAACAGGAATTTTGTCACATTTATGGATGTTTTCTTGGATGGTTATGTGTGTAGGTAAATTTATTTGATGTTTTTCATGGATGTCAACAGTAATTTATGGATGTTTTAATGATTTTTGTCAGTGAGAATTTGAAAAACAGGAACTTTCTCACTTTTATGGATGTTTTTATGGTTTTTGTCAGTGAGAATGAAAAAACAGGAACTTTCTCACATTTATGTATGTTTTATGGTTTTTGTCAGTGAGAATGGAAAAACAGGAACTTTCTCACTTTGATGGATTATTGATGCTAATGGGGACAGGGTCAATGACACTTCCTTCATGTTGTTGTTCGAGGCAAATGTTATGAGTTTCCAGGAAACAGTTAGATCACGTGTTTCCTTCTCAGCCAATCAGAGGGCTTGCTTACATATTAGCGAAAGAGTTAATATAAGGAAAGGATTTTTGCTATAGTTTTATTAGTCTGTGAATAGAATTCAAAGGAGTGAGAAGAACAGTTTTGACTTTACTCATTTGGATATATATATTTGTGTTGATGGCGAGTGGAATGTTTACCCTATTAGAAGTTGATAGTGGAGTTGATGGTAATAATACAAGAGCACCAAACATTGCGGTGGAAATTACGAAAGGATCGCGGCTTTGTCTGGAATGGGATACAGTATATGCAAGATATGTGATATCCTTGAGCAAATTTAAAATGGAAGATCAATTATGTTTCGCCGCAAAAGTTGATATAGCACATGTGAATAGACTTCAATGTGCTTGAAGTGCATTAGTGAAACATATCGAAGACAATAAACTCTATCGCTAATTGTACATGCATAGTATTATTGATGTTATAATTATTCAACAAAATTGTTTCGAAAATGTTCCCTTTCTTTTCTGGTCAGTCTAGAGTCAGCAGTCAGAGTGAAAGGACTGAAAAATGAATGAATTTGAGAAAGAGAGAATTAGATCAAATCTAGTGTTTATGGAAAAACATTTGATTTTGGATGATGATTTTCTCGAGTTATCTCTTCAACGCAGGATATTCTCTCAGGGAACACTTGAAAATATAACGAAAACTGATTCTCCCCCATTGGACTATTGCATGACACTTTTAAAATGTGATTCAAATGCTTATACTCAATTTATTGATATATTAATTGAAACAAAGCAGAATCATATTGTGGATATACTTTTGAAATCATTGCCAATGGATTCAATGTAGATGGCTCCTCCTTCGAAAGAGGTAACGTCACAGAGTTACTCCTCTCCCCTTTCCTCCACTTTGAATTTATCGAGCGAAGACGATCAGTTTTGTTTTAGCTGTGAGAGAGTTGACATCGGAAACCAAAAAATGTTCTATATATGTCCATTGTGCATGTACACTCTTGGCAGTTGGACTCAATGTGAGAATTGTACAATTATTGATGACTATAGTGAAAAGTGTAGATTATGTAATCCTTGCAAATTACATAGAGGCTATGCAGTACAAATTAAAGGATGTAATTCATGTCTTGAGGAAGTGTGTGACTCTCACCCTAGAGGGCACCTGTGCTCCAATTGTAACCATGATAAATGTGATCAGTGGGAGAATACTTACCCCGCTATGATTGGAAAGAATCCTAAACGTGATTTTAGTTTATTTCTACGAGATTGGTATCGTCGTGGATTTAAATTATTCTGGGAAGAGGAATCCGATCTACGATTCAACTGTTGGGGTAACAAGACAATCTGGTTTCTACGTCATCGCTGTGACGACACTGCCTACTATGACTATAAACCAAGTGATTTTTATTTGGCAGTTACCGAATGTGATTCACCACTTGAAAACACTGTATGTGATATTGCTTCAAATAGACAGATTGAAACTCGTGAATTTCATAATATGAATGCAAATAGTATCATTGACTATACAAAGAGATATGACAAGATTGAAGTTAAATTGTACTGCAGAAAAAGTGACCCTGACTTTGCAGTCAATCAAGATCAATATACAGTGAATCCAAATGATTTACCAGCATTAGTGGTTCACGACAGTTGCCTATACACCGATGAAGAAATCTAAAAGTGAAGCTTTAAAGATATTGTTTTATATATGCATTTTATTAATAAACAAAATCACAAACATTTTTAAAGCACTTTACTCTTAGGGCACTGAAATCAATACTGTATAGGTCTGAGAGGATATTTTCCACTAGAAAGTCGTTCAGACGTGGATTGTCACCATAAATGTGGAGAAACTGCTTGTAAGTATAGCCACGACATCGGAACACAAAATATAGTAGTGCATGGAAGCCACAGCTTTTAGTCGTTAGATCCTGCACCCTCTTTCGATTTTGAATAATAGTTTTCCCACTGCTCTCAATATAGTTGCTGATATGAGGCGTGTAGAATGTATAGGGTAGGCCAAGAGGATCAAAAAATTCAATCGTCCTCATTATTTGAAAGAAGCACAGCCAATGACTCGTCAGCACAGTCGATGGACTGCTATTAACAATAATCAAGGTATTGTTCGCACTTTGAATTTTTTCCAAGATAGTCTGAGGGTAGACAATAGGATTTGTACTGGGACATGTAGGGGTCCATATTAAATACATTGATTATTTGACTGGTGTTCATGGTGCCAAGTCTAGTAGAACACTGCCTTCGGGAGTGATTTCCCAATAGGTTTCATATTGATTTAGTGAGATTAGTGCAATACTCTCAGTCAATGGGTCGGCAAATGTACACTCTAAACGCACAGTCCCCGTACGTACTATACTCATATCCTGTGTGCCAGACAAATCCAATACAATGATACCATGTGTTTTTGCAAACATTTCTTCGGTTATACCATTTTCAAATAGTTGCGAATCATGATCTAGGGTTTGTATGGTCAACTCATACAATGTTCTATAGGATTTATCAAAGATAGATTGTAGAGTGGGATACCATTTACATTGCACACAAGAGATGAAAGTCCAAACATCTCGAATTTATGTGGGCATTCAGTCCACGATTCTATTGCACTAGCGCTTTTTACAAATGCCAATGCAAGTTTCGAGGGGATTTCGCCATTGATAAAGGATGAATCGGTGAAGGTGCATGACCCCATGGCAATATGACGTTGATTGGTGATTGTATGAGGAACAAGTAGTTTAATATTATTTCCATTGGCTCTCAGTTTTTCCACGGCCAAAGCAACAGAACTCATAACCTGCTGTTTGCGTACATGAAGTATTGCTGAGGTGAGGGAGAGACTTACATCGGGATTGGCAGCAAGTTCTTTTCTCAATATGAAATTGGATGGTGCAAGCGTCAATTTTATATCCACTTTAACACTGGGCGGCAGCCATTGGGGTATATTAAATATTTCATGATATATTTTTCCAACTCGATGTAATTCACTAGTTGTAGCATTTTTAAGTGCATCTGTACTATCAGTATTAGTAATATATTCATATCCATTGGAGGCGCCTCTCAATTCCTTGTATGACTTGGGTGTCATCAACATGAATTGCATATAGCTTGCATAGTTTGAGAGATTGCTGCTTGTGCTCACCAGCGTGCTATTGATGTAGACACTAATTTGACGAAACAAATTATGTAGTATACAATTTTCATAGGATATCCCATCGGCTCGAACTGGCATTGTATTATCGGATTTCCGGACTTTCATTTGTAAATCTATAAATGTTGAAGACATGTCCATAAAGTAGTCTTCATTGGAATAAATTTGAAAGTGGATATTATCGGAGAGGGGTTGTAGTGGATCAAATTGTTCATAGTATCCATGCTTGACACTCATACCAACATTTTCAGCATTGAATAGATTCAATGAGGCGGTGATTGAAGGTTGAGAATCCTTATGCGGCAGGTAGGACATCTTAAGAGAAGAAATCTAGTTTCGATCTAACAATTTTCTTCCTGGGGCTTCTGTTTACACTACGTGTCGGCTTTTTCCTTCTTTTCTTTGACGAAAGGGATGATGTCTTTCGTTTCCGACCTGAGTAGAGACTGATGAGTGATGCATTGTTTCTTGACCTTTTTAAACCTTTACCATTTTGTTTTAATTTCTCGCCAGGGGTTCGCGCACTGGACCTATGATTTTCCGTAGCACTTTTTTTTAAATCCTTGCCAGAGCCCCAATCGTATAGTGTAGAGGATGCAAAATCTGTCGAAGCCGGTACAAGATATCTTCTAGCCAGTGGTAGTGAAGAGCGAAACAGCTTAGCAAACCAGCTGCCAAGACCGTAGCCAGACATTGACGAGCGACCCTTGTAGTAGTCCATTCCATTGCCCTGTTGTCTTGGGCCAAGAGTATTAACATAGCAGTCAATATCAGGACAAGTGAATACCACTTTTCTATTAGACATCTTGCTGTTGAACGATGGGGCAAAAATGACATGTAATCACAGCCAAACCTTTTGAAATTGCTATTGGATCACCTAATTCAGTTCTTAGTGTTAACTGACAGAGTTCCAAATAGGAAGTGTTTACGGGAATATACTGAATATGCTTTATATTGTAGTGATGAATATGCTCTTGATTGGTTTTTCGTTCAAGAACTCGTAGGAGGGGAACATTTGAATTACCAACCCGAGATGTTTCCACAAATGAAGCGTAGAGAAATATACAAGTGTCTGTGGAGAAGGCAGGCGGGTAGTCAGCAAAAATGAAATTAGTGTTTCCGGCACTTTTACCGTTGATTATATTGAGCTTAAAGCCCAGAACATCCTTTAGGTTATCATTGAGAATAACCTTTTCGCTGGCAATAGGTGAACTAATATAGATCTTGCCCTCCTCCTTTGAATAGTTGAAATGAAAAGCTCCTTTTTTACGAGCGGAAATTCTTTTATTAATAGAACGACATAAATCATTCATACAGGTGAGTTCCTCGTAGGGTAATTCAATATATGGATAATCCATCCAATTGATTTTTTGAATTTGTTCTTGATCACCTGCTGGTGGCGGCTAATCATAGGGTCTAATTTTTATTTCATATTTACAATCCTTTCTCAGGATGTCATAGGTATTTTTGAGAATACAGTCGACAAGAGCCACTTCATACTTTCCGTCGAATTTAATGGTGGGGGAGAGTTTTGTCCAAAAGTCACTTGTTTTATTCAGATCATTGTAGAGAGGATCAGAAACATTGGACATGAAAGTCACATAGAAATCATTGGGTATTGTTAATATCTTCAGCACTGACCCAAGAATCAAAATCCGAGTTGTATCCTAGCCAGCGAACAAGTAAATGTTTCTTGCCCCTACGAGTACTACTCTTTAATATCTTTTCAATTTGATAACTTTCACTAGTGTTTCTAACTTTTTGCAGTTCATATTCATAAAAACCGCCGAGAATCTCATCATCTTTTGTGTCTCGTAGTAGATATGTTGTGGGTTCGGTGTCCAGGATTTTGGACACTAAAAAGTTCGGTGCTCCATAAATAATTCCCCTTTTCAAAAATATTGGTGGTTCTATTAATTCGAACAGTATCACCAACATTGAATTTCTTCTTCTTTTTCTTTTCATTGCCATTGGAGTATTGCTTTAGAAAAGCATCAAATATATTTTCACTGTAATGAACATCCCGAGGGCTAGAGTTGGACAGAGATCGATGTGGTCGATGGTTGTATATCTGCATGATTTTATCTAAATCATGAATAAAAGCATATGTATTTTTCAATGTGCAATATCTTGAAATTAATAGACGAATCGTTCTTATTAATCGTTCAGCCAATGCAGCCTTTATCGGACTGTGACTATGATAAAGTGTTGTATTATATTTCAAAAGAACCTTTTGCACATGGGGATTAACAAATTCACTACCACGATCCGATTGAATTTTTCTATACGAATCACGTTCAAGAATACTTTCAATGGCCCGAGCAACTTCAACACCTCTCTTTGATTGCAGTGGAATGGCATAGGCATAGCGACTAAAGATACTGATTGCCACCAGAATATATTTGTAGGGTGAATTGTGACGCTGTTGAACTGCGTCTAAAGTGAAACGATCCATTTGCATTATATTCAGAGGGAAAATGGCTTTAGTTTGTCGATATTGTATACTGCGAAGTCTATGATTCCGATGTAGTGTGTAACTCAGTTCATTTTCTAGATACTCTTTTGCATTTTTCAATGTGGTGCCGGAGACAACTCTAGAAAGCGTTTTGGGAGAACTTAAACTTCCCGCTTCACCAATATTTTCATAGACACCTTTCAGAACTTCATCCATTTTGAACGTAAACACGTAGTGTAATGTCCACTCCCCTTTTGCACACTGGAGGTTGAATCAATTCGTCTTCGCTTTTGACTAGCAGCCACAGGTGTTGTAAAATCAGTGGTGCTAGTATTTTCAAATATTGAATCTTCTTCTTTTTTAAATGGTATTGACGTTGTTGGAGGACTATATTCTCTTAGTTTCTTAAGAATTTGCTTATTACCAATAAGACTTTTGGGAAAGTTTGATACACTTAGAAAGGTGTATAGATTATCGTCAAAGGATAAGAGTCCTTTACGATTCGTCACCATATCACAAATTAAATCAACTAGATTATAACTTTTTTCCCGAATTATAATTCATTTCCCTGTGCTGTCGACTTGAACTTGATCACCAGTTTCCAACACGAGATAAGATAATACTCTTTTACTCTGTTCTCGATAGGTCAGTGGCAATAGGTTTCCAATTTTCGATACAATCGAATTCAATTCCTTCTCCTTTGATTGTGCAGAATCTTGAAGAGATGTTTCCTGTTTAGAGGGATAGGCGGTGGGTCTCTCACGATAAGGTTTATGTTTGTCCATACGTCACAATGCATCTTGAAGTAAAAGCAGTTTTTTGTTATCGGCAATATTCTCATCATTAATGAATTTGCTTAGATTTTCTTCAAAATGTTCAACGGGCGAGAGGACAAGTTCAAATGGTGTCAATTTATAGGGTTTTGCCATTCTCTAGAGAAAGTTGTTTACAAGTCCTGCAATTATTGGCAGTAAAAGTGTGAAAAAGTTACCGCCTGCTTGAAGGAGTCGTTTTCTTTTAAATTTGTTTCCCTTGTTTTTACAAGCCAAGGCACGTACAGTGGAACGATGTTGCTTTGTCTGTTGTCTAACACCTTCTGGCAGTTGAACATTGCCCTCAGTTAAATTTAAACAAAGTTCAGATATTAGATTAATGAAATCATTGTCGACACCGTGTTTGCGTATGGCCTTCCTAAGCAAGGGTTTTGAAGTGTTTAAAACGGAAAATAAATGCCGTTGTTCGTGTAGTTTCTTCAGTGTCATAATGGCAACTAATAGCCTTTTCTACTGTTCACCGGAAGATATACTGTAATTTCATTGTCGAAAATGTCGGTGACTACACGTAGATCCTCGGGCGTGCTCTGATTAAGATCCAGCAAAATGTAACCGTAAGGCTTGCTAGTCGCCTGAGTGTACGCTGACAACAGAAATTTTGGGGCACCAGGGTATATCTGTTTATTGAGAGTTATCAGTGAGCTAGAATCACGAACAACTCGATAGATAATATAGATAGTGCAATTCAAAGCAAGGGTTCGCATACATTTGCTCTGATGAAACAGATTGTGTAGAACTAGGGTTATGGAAATATGTTCATGGTGAGATCGAACAGTGAACAATTGCAGCATTTCCTGTGAGAACTGTTCAATGGATTCAGCCAAATCATCAATAATCAGCCAAGAGTTCGGTTCAATACTATTGAAAACATCAAGTCCTCTTATGAATTGTATTGGTATGGTTGTGGCAATAGCTTTTATTTTATTGAAGGACTCCTGCCAAATACTATAGCAATAGTACATTTTTTTCGGTTTTTCCAAAAACATTTTATCACAATTTTGAATTATTCTTCCTAAAAGTGTTGTTTTCCCCGACATTGAGGGCCCACACAGAAACGATCTGAAGGGTGTTTTAAATTGATACATGCTGTTGACAACAGTCGGACTACAACTAACTGTAAACCATATGTGTCCAATGAATAAGTAGTAATTTTCCCATAGATCTATCTATTCAAGAAGAACAAAAAACAATATTTCATGGCAACATTCATTACGGCAATATGAAAACAAAATGAACAATGACAACACTTTATAAATAAAAAAAACACTTTTTGTCCATCAATAACACTTGTTAAACAAGAACCAGAAAAAATTTCAAGGTCAACATGAAAACTCTATTTGTTCAACATGAACAATGAAAATACTTTATAAATAAATACTTTTCTGTACAATTCTTTTGTCCATCTACAGCACTTTTTTGTACATCAACACTTTTCTGTACAACAACAAAATACACTTGGAACATGAACTAGCACAGTTGAACATTACAGCGAATTTAAAGGTAGGGCCCCCCATTCTCCGGAAGCCGGCCACGGGAAGGGTCCCCCATCCCCCGGGAGCCACGATGGAAAAACAATAGTTGTCGTCACTACTACAGGTTAGTGTTTGGGTTAGTTGGGTCAGTGGTGGTGGTTAGTTGGTTAGTTAGGTTAGTTTATCCAGACCAAGTTGATTACGATAGTCTATGCATTCAACTCGGTCTGAAATACGATAGTGGCCATGAGGCAGGACACTCACACCATTCTCGAGCACAAAGACTTTGTCAGATATACATGACATTGCAATTTTTTCCACTCTCACAGTATAATTTCTATACTGTAGAGAGCGAATCGCAAGCACTTGTGCTCTTGGCACTAGGCTACTTTCTACACAGTCTCTGTACACGCTCATGTTGAAATTGCTCTTTACAAAATGTGTAGGCACCCCTTTACATGTCTTCTTTTCATCCCCACTATGTGTTTCAACGCAATAAACTTTGGGACCCAGGAACACCCCCTTGGATATCAAATCACTCCCCGTCTCTGATTTTAACATTAATAGTTGGTTGGGGGCTTGACGCTTCACCAACTCGGGGTAGAGGGATGGATTCCAGTTGGTGAAATCCATCCGCGAGCTGATGTGTTCCCCCTTTTCTAAATCACCCAATAAATCTTCAGTCCCATTTACCTTTAACAGCAGAGAATCTGTATCCCCATAGTAAACTTAAACCTCCCCCTCCCGTGGCCATTGCACCTTGCACACATTGTAAAAAAACGACAACATGAGCTTTTTTGAAATTTCTAGTACTGACCTACCGCCTGCTATATTCTTGTTCAGTACCACATTTCGCTTTTTCCTGTGTAGAAGAACCATGCTAGCCTCTATGCTCGTGAGTGATGTAAAATTGGGATCGGCAATAATTCGTGCACACTCTAGAGGGTCAGTCACGACATCGCAGCGAGATCTATTACGTACGCTTTCACACATTTTGCCAAACCCTGAATTTAGAATGAGCTTGTACAATTCCTTCTCTACCTTGGAGTTTGCCCTAGAGCGTTTATCGACAAAAGTGTCGATAAACGTTTTAAAATATGGTTTCTGATTGAACTGCAGGACCCTATGTATTTTGGTGATTTTGAAACCATTGTTCACCATCCAATGCAAAAACACATGGTGAACAACGATATTCTCCTTAGGGTCCAAATCAGCAATCAGTTTTTGCTTAGAGGGGGTCCAATGCATCCCCATATCCTCAACCAATGATCGATTGTAGGGGTTCAGCGAGTCCCTGGTCACTGGTCGATTGATACAGGGAAAAACAAAATCTTTGACTGAGTCGTGAAGCGCCAGCGGAATGTTACCATCAATTTCAAAGAACTATCTTTGTGGCCCATTTTCCTCGACGGTGTTAATGTCGGGGAACTCACAAGGATTCTCAAGCCATTGATAGTTCCCACACGGCAAAGAGTAGTGGGACATTGCCGAGGGGTATAACGAGTTCATGTCCGAGAACACTGCATTTGACTTTACACCGGTGCTTTGTCCGCTCGGATCGGTTGATAAGACGCGGTCCCCATAAAAAACATACCCTTCCCTCATTGAACGCTCTACAAAAAGGTGTTGATCTACATCTGTGATTAGGCCTATTTCCTCCCTGCTAATTTTTAAAATTAAATCCATCACTAAATGGGGTGTAGAAAAATAATATCCTATATCTAACCCGAACTCTAAATAGATTTGGTCTGTATTCTTACAGACTATATCCAACAGAGTTAAAACGTCACTGGCCAAGTACAGTATACAATAATCCCACCCATTTTTACAATTCCCCTTAGCCCACACCTTCTTGGCAAACTCATAATCCTCGGCTGTGCATACACTGTTGGTCAGTGAATTGTAAAAAACTTCAATTGGAGGTAATTTCACCTCGCTTAAGCGAGCGCCAGAACAGTAATAATCATATGCGTATACACCTTTGCTGGATAATAAGTCATACATTTCACTGTCTGGAAAGTGCTGTTTAAGCAAGGGAAAGCTTTCAAAATTGTCGCTTTTCTGCACTTGAATCAATTGACTCAATGCCTTGGGAAAAAACTAAGAGAATCTAAAAACCTGATTTTACTCCAGCACGTACGTCCATTATCCACTTCCTGCCATTTCAGCTCGAGAAGCAACAACTTCTCAGCCGATTTGGGAATAATGTTATAGGTAAATGAATTATTTACCCATGGACTATCTACTCCCCCTCCCTCCCTGTGCATACGTGCCAGTGCCGGTAAAATAAATTTTAAGTCATAATTAGAGTTGTGAATAAAAACAGGGATAAAAAACTGTTGGCTAACATTTAAATTACACGATTGATGCGCCACCCCCCCTAAAATTACTACCCCCAGATGATATTTCCTGCCACAAGTGATCATGGTCTCTGACTTTCTCCCTCCCCCCTCTTTTCCCTTTAGTTCCCTTATCCTCCTCTACAAACTCCCCCTCACAAACCCGACATATTTTTTTTTTGAATCGCGAGACGATCCTCTGCAGACAGCACCATTGGATAATGTGTATTTCTCAAACGAGAAATAGCGCCATTAGCCGTGCCAATTAGTTTAGTCAGTGCCTTGACCTTGCACTCGTTCTCATCCAATGTCTCAACTATTTCTAACAACCACATGGTGTTAGAACTGTCTCTTTGCGCATGAGCATAAGACACTGCAATGGCCTGGTGTTCTTTGATACGGTTTGGATATTGGGGGCCGTTCACCTCCACCAGCTTAGCTTCACAGTCTAAAGATATTTTGTTGCATTGGAGGAGGGTGTTTTGGAAATTTTTAAAGCGTAGAATGGCCCTCTCCCCTGAAACCGTTTTCACTGTCTGATATCCATGCCGTCTAGAGTGCTTCATGTGATTTCGCAACTTTAATTCAGTCCAAAATCTAGAGAGGCATGTCGGGCAGTAGAAAGGGGCACTTTGTTTCTTACCCTCCCCCAAAACTCTACTAATGTCACTGATAGGGTTAAAATGGCCAATTGCATTCGGTTGACTAGGTGGTATGTATAACAACCAAACCCAGTGTTTAACCAAATCAACTGACGGGCCCCTTACGGGGAAGACCACCCCCTTCTTTTTAGAACAAACCCCATCTTCAAATTCAGTTTCGTACTGTACCACAGTAACGCCGATATTTAAATGGGCATTAGCCCTTTCAAAAATGTCAATGGATCATAGCGTTACTGGGTATTTTCCTTCTAAGCAAGAAAAATCTACAATGGGGAAATGGGACCCGTCCTTCCCATGTACAGCACAGTTATCTAAATTCGTCTTGGTAGCGTCACGTGCTAGAGGCTCGAATGCTGATATGAGGAAAGCATACTTGAAACACTTTTGATCTGTTTCAAAACAAATCCGCTGGACCCCTTGACAACCTACTAGATCTGGATTATAATTTAAAACTATATCCCTTTCCCCATCCCCTCTTAAAATGAAATCTTTCTTAAATTTACATATATTGACACTTAAATTTTCAATAAATAAAACTACAGTCCCGCTCCCATTTTCGTTATAGTTCTCGAGATGCGCTATAATTTGCCCTACCCACTCACTAAAAACTCCCTCAAAATTTTCAAAATTTGGATAAATTACGCGCATCTCGGAATGTATATAATGATAATAAACTTCACTTTTACCCTCATTTAAATAAAAAACCCTTAAAACAATAGAAACCTTAATTGAATCCCTACCTCCCCATAACTGAATTTGGTTCTCCAGTAGTGCACGAATTTTATCTACATAAGCATGCACAATCACTACAGGATCAAACACAAAATTTCCCCCCATAAGTGAATTAAATGGATCCCCAAACGTCGCAGTGAAAACAACTATATTATTTAAAATTGTATTCGACAATAGAAAATCGGGAAAAGTTGTAACCTCCTCTTGTATATTACCCCCTCCCCCAAGTTGTTCAACAATATTTGGGGTATGCTCCACTTCAGTTGCTTGAAGTGGACTCGTTAGGGAATCGGAGGCTGGAGGAGAGTTCCCAGTTAATTCGTTTGTGAAATCCTCTAAAATTTGTAGGGTATTTGGACTCAAGTCCACCTCAGGAACATTACCTTGCTCAGCTGTGCTAGGTTCTACATTGAAATAATTACATAGAAACTCATCAATATTAAAATGTATTTCATTAGAGTTAATGATACCATGCCAGTCATTGATAGCTGATGTTTCATTGTCCAGAATGGTGTCCTCTCCTTCACTCGATGACGATGGTGAGTAAGAGACCAATGCACCAACCTATAAATGAAAAAATAGCTTATTTTCAAAGTGTTCAAATCACCCCTACTGTTTTTAAAATTTGGATTATTAATTCTTAAAACACGCTTAATAGCATTTGGTTAATTCAACTGAAAGCGGTCAATTTCCAACTTAATATATTTACAATCTAAAACATCACTTTACATAGAAGGCGGCAATTTGTTCAAAGATAGTTTATTTTCAAAGTGTTCAAATCATCCCTACTGTTAAAATTTGGATTATTATTGCTTAAAACACGCTTAATAGCATTTGGTTAATTCATCTGAAAGCAGTCAATTTCCAACTTAATATATTTACAATCTAAAACAACGCTTTACATAGAAGGCGGCAATTTGTTCAAAAATAGTTTATTTCCAAAGTGTTCAAATCATCCATGCTTTTTTTGCGGCGCTTTTTGGGCCCGCAGCGCTTTCCGGGCCCGCAGCGCTTTCCAGGCCCGCGGCGCATCCTTGCGGCGCACCCCCGCAGCGCTTCCCGACCGGCTCCCATAAAAGCTTTACATAATGCCCGTCAAAAGTTGAAATATTTTTCTCTAATTCCACACAGATTCAGTAAACACATGAGTTTAATTATTGTAAGCCGCGCGAGTGTTCCAATTTCCAGGATTGAACTTCAACAGGTAGGAAAGTGCCGGGAACCGTTAACTCGGTTTCCCCTCGCTAATATCTTGGCACGATGTAAGGCTCAGTGCAAATTAGAACGCTGGTATGTGACAGATGGATAAAATGGGATAAACTCTCTCTTAAAACTATGTGAAAAATAGCATTCACAGAGTTTCAAAGGTATCTAAAAATATATGTGATAGTGAAAAGATAGCAACAGAGAAAATAGTAAAGATTAGAAAAAAAGAGCAGTTTCTTTGCAATAAAATTACATTTAGATATCTCTGAGGGAGGGTAGAGAAAATAATGGTTGGGGGTGAGGGGGGGGGGGGTTAATATCTCCGTGACAAGTTTATATTGGGATTGAAAAATAGTGAAAAGAAAAAACATTGGAAGAAATAGATATGTATTTCTATAAGATAGTTTGAGGAAAAAATGCTCACATTTGCATATCCTGGCTGCACTTGGGTGCCTGAAGGTCCAGGTAGTGCGTGTTGGAGGGCGGACGGGCTGACGTCGTTAATTTCTTGCGTAGATTGGGCTGCGACTTGTACAGTAGGACCTGTCACTTGTGCAGTCGAGCCAGTGATGTCATGGGCTTGCACAGATGGCTGCACTTGGGCAGGCAGCGTGGAGCGGGGGGGTTTCGGCCAACGGCCATATTAAACAACTGCTGCTCTTACAGGGACTGCCTCAAACTAATTGGCTTTCTTACTAGGAGGTGGGGCACATTCTTCACTATTTGCGTTACCCCTAACTCTCTTTACAGCTGGAGGGGCAGCAAATTCTTCATAATTTGCCTTAAAAAGAAGAGAAAAAATTAGTATACAAAATAATTTTCCCCTTTTTTACAGAAAGAAAGTTAGTATCATCATCCATATAATTTTGTTTAGAAAATCATTTATTTCATTTCAGTAAAGCAAAAAGTAAAAATTTCGCGAGAAATATATTAGGCTTAGAAATCAAACGTTTTTATTAGACACCTTGTAAAAAAAATAAATCATGACAATCAGTAGTCTATAGCCATAAGATAGGAATCATTGTTTCTATTTTTACCATTTAGAAAAATATTAAATGTTCCAGTCTATAGGCTTTAAATTAGATCGTTAACCCAGCGGCCTATAGACTTAAATTTTGCAAACATAGGTTAAAATGCTATTCAATTTACACATAATATAAGCTTCATGCAACTCCCAAAGACTTTTCTTTCTAGCCTTGCACAGTTTGTTTTCATTTTACAATGATGGCGGTAGAATTGAGGCATTACCCCCTCCCCTTTACATATTTTACTTACAGCGAAGCTGTTAGAAGCGAGGCATTGCCCCCTCCCCACCCCCCTTTTACATAATGTCCTAAATATATTGTTAGACCTTAATTTGAAAATAATCCCGTTTCATCGGTTCTCCGGCAAATACAAGGTTACGAATCCACAAGCTTAATAAACAGCAATTTTTTTTGCTTAAAACCGTTTTAATTTGATACAGAGGGAAACAAATCCTTTTTATCATTGAAACCTTTTGGTTGAGTCGCTAACGTAAAAGATTAACAAGCAGGAAGTACAATTGTGGGGTGTCAGCTAATTATCACCTGTTTAAATCATTGCGGAAAAATGGTTTTAAGTCAAGTAAACGACGGTTTATTAATAGCTATGGGATAGACAGAAGTTGATTGTCACTTTTTGATAGGCTTACAGAAAGAATAAATTTATTGAAAAAAGAGAAATATTTCTATTGGCAAGAATTATACTTGTAAAAACAGTGGGGGGGGTTGAGGGGGTTTAGGTAATAAAAAGAATATATTTTACGTTTTCAATCGAGTATAAAGATTGTATAGTGATGTATGTATTGTATGGGGGGGATTTACGTGAATATACTGGAGGGTGACCAGGGAAAATAATTTTAATTGAAAATAAAAATGTACTTACATTGCAAATTGAAGTTGGCATGGCTTCTAATTCATCAAATTTATCCATTGTTGTTTGAACTATGTCAAAATATTTTCTGATAATTTGATCACATTACATGCCCGTTATATACGAAATCTCAAGGGCAAATTGTTATGTAACGGGGAAAACCATATGTAACCGACTCGCTTATTGGCTGAGAAGGAGGATGTATCCGACTCGCTGATTGGCTGAGAAGGAAACACGTGATCTAACTGTTTCCCGTTATCGGATCAATAAAATTCCCAATGGATTACGCAATCAATTTCTCAGGTTAGGTTAGCCAAACAACAAAGAAGCAATGTTTGTTTCTTAATCCCCCTTTCGTAAATCAATACATTCCCCCGCCGATTATCACCCCTCATGTCATTACACGTGGCCAAACAACAACAGATCGATTGACCTTGACCCTCATTAGACTCAATAATCCAATAAAGTGATAAAGTTCCTGTTTTTCCATTCTCACTGACAAAAACCATAAAACATACATAAATGTGAGAAAGTTCCTGTTTTTCATTCTCACTGAAAAAAACCATAAAAACATCCATAAAAGTGAAAAAGTTTCTGTTTTTCAAATTCTCACTGACAAAAACCATAAAAACATCCATAAATTACTGTTGACATCCATGAAAAACATCAAATAAATTGACCTACACATAACCATCCAAGAAAACATCCATAAATGTGACAAAATTCCTGTTTTTCAAGTGAGAAAAATTCTGTTTTTTCATTCTCAGTGAGAAAACCATAAACCACGTGGTCCTGATCGTATCAATAGGGCAATTTGTAACTAAAACAGAGCCTGCAATTTGAATAGGGTTTCATATGGTTTATAAGAATAAGCTTTAATATTATTTATAAGTTACGGTCCCGTGGTGGTGCAGTGAGTGGTAATATGGGAGCCAGAGATAGAGCCTGGCTGTAGCAAAACACTACAGGGCTGATAGAAGAACCTTAGTACACAAGAAGTGTAGTAAATCCTATACAATAGAATAAGATTAAAAGTTTCTGTCTTTGAAGTGATTCAGTATGCCACAAAACGGCAAAATATTTTGAATTTAGAGGATTACAAAGTGTTTTTTTTCCTTAAAATTTTTCTCCCTTGGTAGAATGACCTAACAATGTCATATACTAACAAGAGGGAACTGCTATGATCTATGACGGTGTTTAAAAGCAACAACAATTTTACTTTGTTTCAAATTTCCCAGGCTGAAAACTAAGAGAAGAATACCTTTTAAGTTAAGACTATTTCAATGAAGCTGTAAATAGTAGCAACAGCAGAATCAGTGACTACAGTGGTAGTTATCAAACAGCGTAACATACAAATTTTTTTTTCAAATAGGGCTAAATCCTTTTATTAGACGCTGAAAAACAATGAAATAAATTCTGGATATTTTGGTCAATGTGTATGTGACCAAAATACCCAGTTTTAGCAATTGTTTTTCACCATCTAATAAAAACATTTATCCTTATTTGAACTAGAATCTGTAGGTCATGGAAAGGCAATGTGCGTAGTGACAGCATAATATGTTCCAACACATCCCTATCCCTGGTTTTAAGGAGAACCCTGGATTGCACGAAATTCCTATCCCGTTATGCCACGACAGCCAGCAGGTGTTTGTTACGTCATAGGGAATGTTTTCTAAGAGATACAGGTAAAGTTACGCAATAGGGAATGTTCAAGGCCGTTTGTCAATCGGGAGAGTTTTTTCAGGACTTTTTTCTTCAAGATGTTTTTCCAGACGTTTCAAGACATTTCAAGGCATTTTTATAAGACATTTTTTCTTCGAGACGTATTTTCAAGACGTTTTCTAGATATGAGATACACTAAGTATACATTAATTAAAAAAGGAAACAAATACTATTCAGCTTTCGCCAGCCAAGAAAGGCAATAAGCTTGAAAGGGCAAGCGAGGTAATCTCTCTCAGCTAATGAAAACAACATTCATACCGAGTACCTCGACACACAAGAAACTCAACTGGGGAAGGAATAATGCAAAAAGAGAAAGAGGAAAAGACAAGAAGAAGATAGAAGACTAGGCGCATATTTCACACACTCGGGCAATATATTCCAAACATGGGGATCATAATGGAGAATCACAAAAGATACCCGAGTGGTGATCCTAAACTTAAATGATACCCGAGCATACTTATATACTTAATATACCCGATACTTAAGATACCCGAGTGATGCTCCTAGACAACTTAAACATGAGTTAAGTTGTCAAATTTTCTTGTATTTTGATCATGACGGTCTCTATTAAAAATAAAAGATTTTCATCAGCAGGGGTGAGCAGCTGATTCCAATATCTATACGAAAAAATCGCGACTTGGTAGTCCCGAAAGATTTTTTAATTTTTCAGCTATCACACTTGAATGGTTTTTCCTCGACAAGTATCCATCAATTAAAAACCCCAGTTACTTCGTTGTTGCTACTTTTTTTATTTCCTTGAACCGTGATATAATCATTTCCAGCACTTGACGAAAGTATAGAAAATATCACAAAAATTTCCAAGACGTTTTTCAAGATTTCTTTAATTGTTATGTAATGGGTAATTTTTACCAGTTTTAAGGATAAACCATTCTAGCTTGACCGTGTCAGAGCCCAGTGAGGAATTTCCTATTGCAACTGAGGAGGATACACACGTGGGGTGTTATATAATACCTTCAGAGATTTTTTTCTTTGGGATTTATATTTTCTTTAGAGATTTCATTTTCTTTCAAGATATTTTTCTCAGGAAGCCTTTATATTCCAAAAATTTTACGTCCACATTAGGATTCGAAAGGTTATTTCTATCCAATGGATTGGAGCGTTAACCAGGTGGATTATGAAAGCCTTTCTAATATTTTGATTTGGGAAATTGTTTCTAAGAAATAACCAATTCAACGAGCGGAAAATTCCAATGTCCCACTTAATAAAAGGATTAAATAGATCGCATGTTTCCAACGCGTTCCACACAAGAGCTTAAAAGCATTCCAATCCTACTGATTTTTGCTCTATTAGACGCAGCTGCCTGTCACATTCTATTAATGCTCTAACAAAACTGAAACAGATAAGTTAAATAGCAGATGTCACATGGCACTGACGTTAAATTTTTCATTGCATTAGTGTAGTATGTTGAATTTTTATCCTGGATCAATAAATTAAAAGGAATAAAACTTTTGTACATACAGATTTTATAAATAAAAACAAATTTACAAGCATTATTAAAATACAAAAAAAGGAGTTAAAACACAACAAACGAAAAAAGCAGAACGTGAAAAAAAAACTTATAAAGGACAAAATATAAGCAAAGGAATCATGGATTAAAGAAATGTAGGGGTAGTAGCAACCAATTGCAGAGGGAAGGATCGATATTAGAGGTAAATTTAAGCCATATTAAGAGCTATTTCTGAGAGCTCTTAATGAAAATACCGCTTTTCTTTGAGTCATGACTATGCACCCTACCCCCCGTTGACAAGCACACATTTGAATAATATTTTTCCTTCAAATTTCAAATAATCTCGTTCGAGGTAAGCTTAAGCCAAATTAAGATAATTTTGAGGGTTTTTTAATGAAAATACCTCGTTTCTTTGAGCAAAGATTATGTAACCCCCTCTCCCTGTTGACAAGCACAGATTTGAATAATATTTTCTCTTCAAATTTCCCATAGTCTCGTTAGAGGTAAATTTAAGCAGCATTAAGATATTTTTGAGGGCTTTTATTAAAAATGCCTCGTTTCTTTCACTGAGCGTTAAATTTCAATCCCTCTCAGACGACAAAAACTCTTTTAATAAAAACTCTTTTAATAACTACCAAGTGAGGAGTACACGTATAAATAAAATATAGCTGTGGTCGGTATGCCACAAATTTTGTTATCGCAGAAAACTTCTCTTAATAAGAGCATAATTGACAGATTTTGGTATATCCAGTAATGTTATTCGTAACACTGATATAAAGCTAAAAGTACTATACGGATAAACATGCAATGAACTGCTTCAACCCATTTAATGACCTATTGTTGACCTATGGTTGACACTCTAAGCTATGTCATAAAATTTCGTCTGCTTTCAATTTGAATGTCCGCGTTGTGCGAAGATTCTTAGTTAAAATTATGCTTAAATGTACGATTATGTTGAAACCACTTGATTACTGTGTAAGATCTCCCATACAAAGTGTCAAATTGTCATACAAAGTGGTTTCAACATAATCGTACATTTAAGAATTATTTTAACTAAAAATGTTCGCACTGCTTAGAGTGTTAACCATTGGTTAACAATAGGTCGTTACATGGGTTGAAGCAGTTAATCGCATGTTGATCCGTATACTACTTTTAGCTTTATATCAGTGTTACGAATAACATTGCTGGATATGCGAAAATCCGTCAATTATGCTCTTATTTAGAGGTTTTCTGCGATAAGAAATTTGTAGCATGCCGACCACAGTAATATTTTATATATGCGGGCACTCCTCATTTGGTAGTTATGTATTATACCGACCACAATACTCGTGTAATATGCCGACCCCAGAAATATATTATATTGGCTGCATTCTTCACTTGGTTTGTAATATACCGACCATAGCCGAGAAGTGAAGGTAGGTCAACTGAATCAATCAAGTTTTTAAGGATGAATACATGTCAATCATATTTTGACATTTATGTGATGTGGCGCGGGAGTCAACATTCCCTCAGACTTATACCTTCAGTTGGTGAGCAATTTTAGCCCTTTACCAGTTTTATTCAATCCTAATGAAAAAAATTTCTTTTTATTGTCATCTGGTTTTATCTGGATATTCATATCCTAAGCTAAGGGCCTTCAGACCATTTAAGGTAAAGCAGTAGCGGACGAACACTATAGTTTAGATTTTTGACCTTGAATAAATAAAGTGTAATCAGTATCTGCTGATACGGTTTAGACACTCAGGCTGTAAGCTCCGTATTGAATATTATTTTGGTCCAAATATAACCTGTTTTGAGTAAAAAGGGGTAAGAAGGTATAGACAGAACATAGTTAATTCATGGTTCGTTGATCCACGAAGGGGGACTAGATTTCTAAGAAATTGATTTGCCTAATCGACTGGGACAAGAGGGGACAGGATTTCTGAGAAATTGATTTGCATAATCGGAGGGGAATTCTATCTTGAGGGGATTTCATTTTTATATATGGCTTCTCTGATCTTTAGGTCTTTGAGATAAATTAATATTCTATTTTTAAATATGGCTTCTCAGGTCTTTAGGTCTGAGAGATATATTAATATTCTTTCGACCCCTTAATAGTGTAACTAGGATGACCTTAGATATTTTTTCAGAAATTAAAACGAGATCAAGACAGATTGAATATATTTTTCGCGGGAAAGGTTTCCTGAGAATTTCAAATGTGACAGTGCAGGGATGCCAAAACAAAGACACACGCAGAAATTACTTTTAGGGTATTATTTGGGCGATTCAAATTAAAACACCATTTTAGGGATTTTTTGGGCGAAATAGTTTGAGACAAATTAGAAGATGATTTGAGGTGAAACTCTGTGGTTTTTATAGTACACAAGTTCCATTTGAACAGTGTTGTGAAGTCCCCTACCCAGCCCCAAAGGGCTCCAATACGCGCAGGCCCAAAATGGGCCCCTCCCCCAGGGCAAGTCCTTAAACTAAAACTATGGCCCAAAAAGGGGGCCATAATTTTAGTTTAAAGGTGTAGTTTAGTTTAGTTTTAGTTAGGAGCTTTAGTTTAGATCTCTAGTTTAGTTTTACATAAGAGTTTTAGTTTAGAGTTTATAGTTTTAGTTTACAGTTTTAATTTAGACTTTTAGTTACAGTTATAGTTTTAGTTTAGTTTTAGTTAAGAGTCTTAGTTTAGATACTGGAGTTTTAGTTTTGAGTCTTAGCATAGAGTTTTAGTTTAGTTTAGTTTTAGTTAAGAATTTTTGTTTAAAAGTGTTGTTTAGTTTTACACAAGAGTTTTAATTTAGAGTTTAGAGTTTTCGTTGCACTTTTAGTTTAGTTTAGTATTAGTTAAGAGTTTTAGTTTAGTTTTAGTTAAGAGTTTTAGTTTAGAGTTGTAGTTTAGTTTTATTTAGGAGTTTTAATTTAGAGTTTAGAGTTTTAGCTTAGAGTCTTAGCTTAGAGTTTTAGTTACAGTTATAGTTTAGTTTAATTTTAGTTAAGAGTTTTAGTTTAGACTTTAGAGTTTTGATTTAGAGTTTAGAGTTTTAGTTAGAGTTATAGTTTGGTTTAGTTTTTGTTAAGAGTTTTAGTTTAGAGTTTTAGCCTAGAGTCATAGCTTAGAGTTTTTCTTCACACTTTTGGAGTTTTAGTTTAGATTTTAGAGTTTTAGTTAGATTTATAGTTTAGTTTAATTTTAGTTAAGAAATTTAATTTAGACTTTAGAGTTTTAGTTTTAGTTAAGACTTTTAGTTTAGAATTGTAGTTTAGCATAATTTTTGTTAAGAGTTTTAGTTTAGAATTGTTGTTTGGTTTTAGTTAAGAGTTCTAGTTTAGAGTTGTTGTTTAGTTTTAGATATGAGTTTTAGTTTAGAGTTTTAGTTTGATATTAGCTCACATTTTTAGTTAGAGTTATCTAAAACTCTGAAGTCTAAACTAAAACTCTTTATTAAAATCAAACTAAACTATAACTCTAACTAAAACTCTAAGCTAAGACTCTAAGCTAAAACTCTAAACTCTAAACTAAAACTCTTAACTAAAACTAAACTACAACTCTAAACTAAAACTCTTTACTAAAACTAAACTAAAACTCTAAACTAAAATTCTTAACTAAAACTAAAGTAAACTATAACTCTAACTAAAACTCTAAGCTAACACTCTAAATAAAACTCTAGACTCTAAACTAAAACTAAACTAAACTATAACTCTAACTAAAACTCTAAACTAAAACTCTTAACTAAAACTAAACGACACTTCTAAACTAAAATTCTTAACTAAAAATAAACTAAACTATAACTCTAACTAAAACTCTAAGCTAAGACTCAAAACTCCAATATCAAAACTAAAACTCTTAACTAAAACTAAACTAAAGTATAATTCTAACTAAAACTCTAAAGTAAAACTCTAAACTAAAACTATAAACTCGAAACTAAAAGTCATAAGTAAAACTAAACTAGAGATCTAAACTAAAGTTCCTAACAAAAACTAAACTAAACTATAAATTTAAAATAAAACTAAAGTAAACTATAACTCTAACTAAAACTCTAAGCTAACTTTCTAAATTAAAACTCTAGACTCTAAACTAAAACTAAACTAATCTATAACTCTAACTAAAATTCTAAGCTTTAAACTAAAACTCTTATCTCAAAATAAACAACACATCTAACCTAAAATTCTTAAAAAAAACTAAACTAAACTATAACTCTAACTAAAACTCTAAGCTAAGACTCCAAACTAAAACTCTGAATTAAAACTAAACTAAACTATAACTCTAACTAAAACTCTAAAAAAAGACTCAAAACTAAAACTCTAAACTCTAAACTAGAACTCTTAACTACTATAACTCTAACTAAAACTGTAAGCTAATACCAAAATGAAACTCTAAACTAAAACTCTTATCTAAAACAAAACTAAAATAAAAATGCAGGGAAAAACTCTAAACTATGACTCTAGGCTAAAACTATAAACTAAAACGTTTAGCTAAAACAAAACCACACTTAACTAAAACTAAAATAAAATATAACTCTAACTAAAACTCTAACTGCTGAGAGTTTAACTTGAAACTCTAGACTCTGAACTACAACTAAACTAAACTATAACTCTAAGTAAAACTCTAAGCTAAGACTCTAAACTAAAACTCTGAATTAAAACTAAACTAAACTATAACTCTAACTAAAACTCTAAGTAATGACTCAAAACTAAAACTCTAAACTCTAAACTAAAACTCTTAACTACTATAACTCTAACTAAAACTGTAAGCTAATACCAAACTGAAACTCTAAACTAAAACTCTTATCTAAAAAAACTAAAATAAAAATGCAGGGAAAAATTCTAAACTATGACTCTAGGCTAAAACTCTAAACTAAAACGTTTAGCTAAAACAAAACCACACTTAAATAAAACTAAAATAAAATATAACTCTAACTAAAGCTCTAAGTGCTGAGAGTTTAAATTGAAACTCTAGACTCTGAACTACAACTAAACTAAACTATAACTCTAACTAAAACTGCAAGCTAATATCAAACTAAAACTCTAAACTAAACTAATATCTAAAACTAAACAACAACTCTTAACTAAAACTAAACTAAACTACAACTCTTAACAAAAAAACTAAACTATAACTTTAACTAAAACTCTAAACTCTAAACTAAAACTCTTAACTAAAATTAAACTAAACTAAAACTCTTAACTAAAATTAAACTAAACTATAACTCTAACTAAAATTCTAAGCTAAGACTCTAAGCTAAAACTCTAAATTCTAAACTAAAACTCTTAACTAAAACTAAACTACAACTCTAAACTAAAACTCTTTACTAAAACTAAACTACAACTCTAAACTAAAACTCTTAAGTAAAACTAAACTATAACTCTAACTAAAACTAACTAACTCTAACAACTCTTAACTAAAACTAAACTAAACTACAACTCTTAACAAAAAAACTAAACTATAACTTTAACTAAAACTCTAAACTCTAAACTAAAACTCTTAACTAAAATTAAACTAAACTAAAACTCTTAACTAAAATTAAACTAAACTATAACTCTAACTAAAATTCTAAGCTAAGACTCTAAGCTAAAACTCTAAATTCTAAACTAAAACTCTTAACTAAAACTAAACTACAACTCTAAACTAAAACTCTTTACTAAAACTAAACTACAACTCTAAACTAAAACTCTCAACTAAAACTAAACTAAACTATAACTCTAACTAAAACTGTAAGCTAACACTCTAAACTAAAACTCTGAAAATAATAAACTTTAACTCTAACTAAAACTCTAAACTCTAAACTAAAACTCTTATCTAAAACTAAACAACACCTCTAAACTAAAGTTCTTAACTAAATGTGAACTAAACTATAACTCTAACTAAAACTCTAAGCTAAGACTCTAAACTAAAACTCTGAATTAAAACTAAATTAAACTATACCTCTAACTAAAACTCTAAGCTAAGACTCGAACTAAAACTCCAATATCTAAACTGAACTAAACTACAACTCTAACAAAACTCTAAGCTAAGACTCTAAACTAAAGCTCTAAATTATCAACTAAAACTAAACTAAACTATAAATAGAACTAAAACTCTAAGCTAAGACTCTAAATCAAAACTATAAACTCTAACTAAAACTCTACGCTAAGACTTTAAACTCTAAACAAAAACTCTTAACTAAAACTAAATTAAACTATAACTCTAGCTAAAACTCAAGGCTAAGACTCTAAACTAAAACTCTTAAATACTATAACTCTAACTAAAACTGTAAGCTAATACCAAACTGAAACTCTAAAATAAAACTCTTATCTAAAACGAAACTAAACTAAAAGTGCAAGGAAAAACTCTAAGCTATGACTCTAAGCTAAAACTCTAAACTAAAAAGTTTAGCTAATACTAAACTACAAGTCCAAAAACACTTAACTAAAACTAAAATAAAACTCTAACTAAAAGTCTAAGTGCTGAGAGTCTAAGTTGAGACTCTAGACTCTGAACTACAACTAGACTAAACTATAACTCTAACTAAAACTGTAAGCTTATATCAAACTAAAACTCTAAGCTAAAACTCATATTTAAAACTAAACAACAAGTCTAAACTAAAACTCTTAACTAAAACTAAACTACAACTCTAAACTAAAACTCTTTACTAAAACTAAACTACAACTCTAAACTAAAAATCTTAACTAATGCTAAACTAAACTAAAAGTGCAAGGAAAACTCTAAACTCTAAACTAAAACTCTTATCTTAAACTAAACAACACCTCTAAACTAAAATTCTTAAATAAATCTAAACTATAACTCTAACTATAAGTCTAAGCTAACACTCAGAACTATAACTCTGAATTAAAACAAACTAAACTATTACTCCAACTAAAACTCTAAGCTAAGACTCAAAACTAAAACTCCAATATATAAACTAAAACTCTTAACTAAAACTACACTAAAACTATAACTCTAACTAAAACTCTAAAGTAAAACTGTAAACTAAAACTATAAACTCTAAACTAAAACTCTTAAGTAAAACTAAACTAGAGATCTAAACTAAAGCTCCTAACTAAAACTAAACTAAACTACAACTCTAACAAAATTTCTAAGATAAGACTCTAAACTAAAACTCTAAATTCTCAACTAAAACTAAACTAAACTATAAATAGAACTAAAACTCTAAGCTAAGACTCTAAACTAAAACTCTAAACTCTAACTAAGACTCTAAGCTAAAACTCTAAACTCTAAACAAAAGCTCTTAACTAAAACTAAACTAAACTGTAACTCTAACTAAAACTCTAAGCCAAGACTCTAAGCTAAAACTCTAAACTCTAAACTAAAACTGCTAACTAAAACTAAACTACAACTCTAAACTAAAACTTTTTACTAAAACTAAACTACAACTCTAGACTAAAACTCTTAACTAATGCTAAACTAAACTAAAAGTGCAACGAAAACTCTAAACTCTAAACTAAAACTCTTATCTTAAACTAAACAACACCTCTAAACTAAAATTCTTAACTAAATGTGAACTAAACTATAACTCTAACTAAAACTCTAAGCTAAGACTCAGAACTATAACTCTCAATTAAAACTAAACTAAACCATAACTCCAACTAAAACTCTAAGCTAAGACTCAAAACTAAAACTCCAATATATAAACTAAAACTCTTAACTAAAACTACACTAAAACTATAACTCTAACTAAAACTCTAAAGTAAAACTGTAAACTAAAACTATAAACTCTAAACTAAAACTCTTAACTAAAACTAAATTACAACTCTAAACTAAAACTCTTTACTAAAACTAAACTACAACTCTAAACTAAAACTCTTAAGTAAAACTAAACTATAAGTCTAAACTAAAACTCTCAACTAAAACTAAACTAAACTATAACTCTAACTAAAACTGTAAGCTAACACTCTAAACTAAAACTCTAAAAAAAATAAACTTTAACTCTAACTAAAACTCTAAACTCTAAACTAAAACTCTTATCTAAAACTAAACAACACCTCTAAACTAAAGTTCTTAACTAAATGTGAACTAAACTATAAATCTAACTAAAAGTCTAAGCTAAGACTCTAAACTAAAACTCTGAATTAAAACTAAATTAAACTATATCTCTAACTAAAACTCTAAGCTAAGACTCGAAACTAAAACTCCAATATCTAAACTGAACTAAACTACAACTCTAACAAAACTCTAAGCTAAGACTCTAAACTAAAGCTCTAAATTATCAACTAAAACTAAACTAAACTATAAATAGAACTAAAACTCTAAGCTAAGACTCTAAATCAAAACTATAAACTCTAACTAAAACTCTATGCTAAGACTTTAAACTCTAAACAAAAACTCTTAACTAAAACTAAACTAAACTATAACTCTAGCTAAAACTCAAGGCTAAGACTCTAAACTAAAACTCTTAAATACTATAACTCTAACTAAAACTGTAAGCTAATACCAAACTGAAACTCTAAAATAAAACTCTTATCTAAAACGAAACTAAACTAAAAGTGCAAGGAAAAACTCTAAGCTATGACTCTAAGCTAAAACTCTAAACTAAAAAGTTTAGCTAATACTAAACTACAAGTCCAAAAACACTTAACTAAAACTAAAATAAAACTCTAAATAAAACTCTAAGTGCTGAGAGTCTAAGTTGAGACCCTAGACTCTGAACTACAACTAGACTAAACTATAACTCTAACTAAAACTGTAAGCTCATATCAAACTAAAACTCTAAGCTAAAACTCATATCTAAAACTAAACAACAAGTCTAAACTAAAACTCTTAACTAAAACTAAACTACAACTCTAAACTAAAACTCTTTACTAAAACTATACTACAACTCTAGACTAAAAATCTTAACTAATGCTAAACTAAACTAAAAGTGCAACGAAAACTCTAAACTCCAAACTAAAACTCTTATCTTAAACTAAACAACAACTCTAAACTAAAATTCTTAAATAAATCTAAACTATAACTCTAACTATAATTCTAAGCTAACACTCAGAACTATAACTCTGAATTAAAACCAAACTAAACTATTACTCAAACTAAAACTCTAAGCTAAGACTCAAAACTAAAACTCCAATATCTAAACTAAAACTCTTAACTAAAACTACACTAAAACTATAACTCTAACTAAAACTCTAAAGTAAAACTGTAAACTAAAACTATAAACTCTAAACTAAAAATCTTAAGAAAAACTAAACTAGAGATCTAAACTAAAGCTCCTAACTAAAACTAAACTAAACTACAACTCTAACAAAATTTCTAAGATAAGACTCTAAACTAAAACTCTAAATTCTCAACTAAAACTAAACTAAACTATAAATAGAATAAAACTCTAAAGCTAAGACTCTAAACTAAAACTCTAAACTCTAACTAAGACTCTAAGCTAAAACTCTAAACAAAAGCTCTTAACTAAAACTAAACTAAACTGTAACTCTAACTAAAACTCTAAGCCAAGACTCTAAGCTAAAACTCTAGACTCTAAACTAAAACTCCTAACTAAAACTAAACTACAACTCTAAACTAAAACTTTTTACTAAAACTAAACTACAACTCTAAACTAAAACTCTTAACTAATGCTAAACTAAGCTAAAAGTGCAACGAAAACTCTAAACTCTAAACTAAAACTCTTATCTTAAACTAAACAACACCTCTAAACTAAAATTCTTAACTAAATCTAAACTATAACTCTAACTATAACTCTAAGCTAAGACTCAGAACTATAACTCTCAATTAAAACTAAACTAAACCATAACTCCAACTAAAACTCTAAGTTAAGACTCAAAACTAAAACTCCAATATATAAACTAAAACTCTTAACTAAAACTACACTAAAACTATAACTCTAACTAAAACTCTAAAGTAAAACTGTAAACTAAAACTATAAACTCTAAACTAAAACTCTTAAGAAAAACTAAACAAGAGATCTAAACTAAAGCTCCTAACTAAAACTAAACTAAACTACAACTCTAACAAAAATTCTAAGCTAAGACTAAACTAAAACTCTAAATTCTCAACTAAAACTAAACTAAAATATAAATAGAACTAAAACTCTAAGCTAAGACTCTAAACTAAAACTCTAAACTCTAACTAAGACTCTAAGCTAAAACTCTAAACTAAAACTTTAAATTAAAACCCTTAACTACTATAACTCTAACTAAAACTGTAAGCTAATACCAAACTGAAACTCTAAACTTAAAATCTTAAATAAAACTAAACTATAACTCTAAAATAAAACTCTTAACAAAAACTAAACTAAACTATAACTCTAACTAAAACTCTGAACTAAAACTTCAAAGTCTAAACTAAAACTCTTAACTAAAACTAAACTACAACTCTAAACTAAAACTCTTTACTAAAACTAAACTACAACTCTAAACTAAAACTCTTAACTAAAACTAAACTAAACTAAAAGTGTAACAAAAAACTCTAAGCTAAGACTCTAGACTAAAATTCTAAACTAAAACATTTAGCTAAAACTAAACTACAAGTCCAAAAACACAACTACAACTAAACTAAACTATAGCTCTAACTAAAACTCTAAGTGCTGAGAGTCTAACTTGAAACTCTAGACTCTGAACTACAACTAAACTATACTATAACTCTAACTAAAACTGTAAACTAATATAAAACAAAAACTCTTAACTAGGGAGGGGGGCTCTTTTGGGACCCGGAGGAGGGGCCTTTTTGGGACCCGGGGCCCTTTGGGGGCCCAGGGGGACCTTTTGGGGGGGCTCTGGGGGAGGGGGCCCTTTGGGGGCTCGGGGTTAGGAAGGGCCTTTAGGTTTGGGGTAGGGGACCTCACAACACTGTTCAAATGGAACTTTTGTATTATAACGACCACAGAGTTTCACCCCAAATCATCTTCTAAAATGTCTCAAACTGTTTGGCCCGAAAAATCCCTAAAATGGTGTATTATTTTTTTTCGCCCAAATAATCCCCTAAAAGTAATTTCTGCGTGTTCTTTTGTTTTGGCATCCCTGCGCTGTCACATTTGAAATTACCAGGAAACCATTTCCCGCGTAAAATATATTCAATCTGTCTTGTTCTCGTATGAATTTCAGAAAATATATCTAAGGTGTTCCTGCTTACACTATTAAGGTTTCGAAAGAATATTAATTTATCTCTCAGACCTAAAGACCTGAGAAGCCATATTTAAAAATAGAATGTTAATTTATGTCTCACACCTAAAGATCAGAAAAGCCATATTTAAAAATAGAATATAAATTTATCCCTCAGACCTAAAGACCTGAGAAGCCATATTTAAAAACGAAATCCCCCCATGATAAAATTCCCCACCGATTATACAAATAAATTTTTCAGAAATCCTGTCCCCTCTTGTTCCAGTCGATTATGCAAATCAATTTCTCAGAAATCTAGTCCCCCTTCGTGGATCAATAAACCATGAATAAATTATCTTATGTTCGTACCTTCTTACCCTTTTCTACTGTTTTGCTCACTTTATCCTAACCTTTACCCCTTATATTACTCCCCCTCCCCCTATACAGAAAACCCTCCCGCGAAAAATATTCGCATCTTTCCAAATAACACTGCCGTTTGTAAGCAATGGACAAACTGGATTTAAAAAACTGTTTAATCACACATCTTTTATTATTAATTCATTTATCCGGCTCATCATAGCCAAATTTTAGTCGTTTCTTTGTTTTATTTAGTAGTTGCTTAATTCCTTGGTACCTGTCAACTGGCTTAAAATCCAATAAATGAGATACTCCCTTTAAATAGTAACTTGCTGCAACCTGGTGCTTCACTTCTCATATTTTTTTCTTCAGGGTGGTAGATTCGTTGTTCCCACCCCCCTTGAAAAGTCGCCTCATTTTCCTGCTTTGTGCATTAATTTCTTTGGCAACGTATGGACGATCAGTTGAAGAACGTTTGTTAGCTTTTTCATGAAAATAGAAATGATACTTGCCGAAAAGGTTTTTTTTGGAAAGAAATGACCATTTCATCAGCATTAGCAGTAAAATTTATGTCATTCCAATTTTCAGTTGCAAGCCAATTACCAAAAAAAAATCATTTATGATTAGCCGACTCGTAAATGTTTCAGTAGTGTAGGTGACATTCACTTTGCTTGTAGGGTGTGGCTCAAGGGTAAAGTTGTAGCTTCCTCCTATTGGGAGGCTTGGTAATAGTTTCTTATAAAACTAAGACATGTTTGTAGCTAAACAGTCCAGACCCGTGTAACCTTTTGTAGTCACTTAGCTTATTACTTTATTATCGTCATATTTCATAACTAGAAAAAGTTTTTTCAGCCCCTCCCCCCAAAAAAACAAAACCCGATCAATTAATCAGAAGCCGTGTCAAATAGTTTTCATTTACTCGGCTATAATTTCATTGAAAAGCCAGTCCTTAAGGTCACCCTAAAGCACTGTTGATAGTTTCAATTTTGGTTATGAAAACTTGTGAATGTTCCATCATGATGCCACTCAAGCAGAATTTCCCTATCAGGGATGGAGAAAGAAGCTTATGATGGAGTGAAAATTCCAAACCATCTCAGCCTCAAAACAGCTCCAACCTTTTATTCCCATAGAATACAATAGTGAATCTATTCAAAAATAGGCATTTTATTCCAAAAGTCTTCATAATGGGGATCTTTTTAAGCTTAAACTCAAATATTTAGCATTTTGAAAGCAATACAAGTGATAAAACTGGCTCATATAATTTCGAAGAGAAAGCTGCCTTTCCATGATGATAAATAAAAGTTCAAATAGGGATAAAATCCTTTTAATAGACAGTGATAAATTTCACAAAAAATACAAGATATTCCGGTCACTGCATATGTGACCGAAATATCTAGAATTTTTTGTAAAATTTATCACTCTCTATTGAAAGGATTTTATCCCTATTTGAACTTTTATTTAAAACTGGTTCAGCCATAAAATTGATTACAATGATGGGACCATGATCAGCTTTTGAATAACTTACTTATCTCTTAGTTGCAACTATTTCTTATTTCTCTTATTATAGTTTCAGTGACCTGTCTTATCCGCCAAGTTTGTTGTTGATTGTTTTTTTGGCATTATGACATTTTTTGTTCCATAAACCCCTTTAATTATAGATGGAGACAATTTTCAAGCTTAGGAGGTAACTGGAATAACATAGGAGCTATAACATCTGACTATATTGAAGTTATGGATAAATATTTTATTAGGAGTTATAAAGAGAACCATCAGGAGGGCGGGGAGCAGGCTACCTTTGTGAACAAAAATATTAAACACAGTGAGGTTTTGAGGAGCTGAAAGCCCCTCTCATATAGGGATAAATTTCTGTTTGTTTTAAGTTTTAATACCACTCATTACTTTCAGTTAAAATAGTTTGTTTTTCTAATTTAATTTCTGACTGTTTTTCAAATCATACCAGCCTAATCCAAGGTATTATGTTAGCTACCAGTCCACTAAACACGCGATTTATTTCTGTTAAAGTTTTAGTACCAATAATTGTACATTGGTTGGTAGGTTCTCGCTTTTTCAGTTTTCTGCTTGAGGACTCATATGTTTAATTGTAAATAACATCATTTAAAAGATTTAATTATTTAGTCTATATTTTCAATGAACAGTAGTTTTGTTGAATAAGTTCTTAGTACTTATTTTACCAAAGACATTCGGATGGACATAGGTGGGTATTATTTATGTGGATGGAAATTCTGCATGACTTAGTCTTCTGCCCCCCCCCCAAAAAAAAAAATATATATATATATATATATATATATATTTTTCCCAATAACATATATTATTTGTAAGCAATGGACAAATTGCACTTAAAAACCCCTTTAATCACAAATCTTTTATTGTTCATTTCTTTGTCCAGCTCATCATAGCCAAAATTCAGTTCAGTCTGAGTTTCCCCTGTTGGTTGCTTTATCCCTTTGTACCTCTGTACAAGCTTAAAATCCAATAAATGAGCTATTCCCTTTTGGTAGTAACTTACTGCTACCTGGTGGGCCATTCCTCAGATTTGATTCTCTAGGGTAGTAGAATATCCCCCCCCCCACCTTGAAAAGTCAACTCATTTTTCTGCTTTGTTCTTTGATTTCTTTTACAACGAATGCACCATCACCTGAAGAACGTTTGTTAAATTTTTCGCGAAAATAGAATGATACTTGCCAAAAAGTTTTTTTTTTCGAAAGTAGTTTTTTTTTCTTCTTTTTTTGGCAGTAGAATTTATGCCGTCCTAATTTTCAGTTGCAAGCCAATTACCAAAAAAAAGGAATTCGTCATTTGTGATTAGCCGACTCGCAATTGTTTCAGTAGTGTACGTGACCCTGACTTCGCTTGTAGGTTGTGGCTCGAGGATTATAGGGTAGCTTCTTCCTATTGGGAGGCTTGTTGATGGTTTCCTATAAAACTGATACATGGTAGCAGTCATAGTTTATATAATTATCCAGGAAGCTTATCGCAGATCATTTCTGGTCTTCGTTCTCGGTGCGAACAAAAAGGTCCTCCCACTTCTTCGTGCAGTTATGGATCAGTGTGTTTGCGTCAATCAATGAGAAATGGTTAGAAAGTGCATTATTCGCGATTGCAAAAGCAGAAAAAAACTTGGTGAGCCGGCCAAGTAGTTTGCAACTGTCCCATCTCACAGATATGACTTAATTTATATACAAATTATGACTTAATCTATTATTTACATACAGTGGACTCAAATGATTGGCCTATGTAGGATTTTGTAAAAAAGGAGGCAGGGGGTTGATGAAATTTGTGAAAATAAGGAATTTTTTTCTTCTTCTAATAACTGGCGGAATAGGTGTGATGGTTTCAGGTGAGGATCCAGGATTGTTTTAAGGGAGGGGGGCGCAAAGTAGGTTGATCCCACAAACTTACGTTAGGAGCAAGTTTAATTAATGCAAACTTGTGTTAATTAGGTAAATTACACTACTTTAGACTACTTTACGGGGGTAACCCTCGCCCCCCCTCTGGATCTTAAACTGGATAGTTTATCATTTTTTTTCATGTCGTGATATTTATTTTCTCAGATTGTAGTTCCTGTGATATTTGAAAAGTCTAGTTACCTGTTTTGGCGGAGAGCCTAGATAAGACTAGTTTTGTTTTCAATCAATATTTTCATATGAAATGGGCAGACCTTTCCTGAACTTTAAACAATATACACCTCTGTTTGAAAATCTTTGCACTTTCTGAATTTAGATAGCAATAAGGGTTCCTGATTGAGACCAATTTTAGGACTTGGGTTCTAATTATTGGTTGTTGTGGTAAAAGTTGCCACAATAGCCCTATCCAAGAAAATACCAAACGTCTGTTAAGAATTGTTTTTTGTAAAATTCTTAGGGAATTTTCAGAAAATTGAAGGACATCACACATTTTAGTGGCAGATCCAAAATTTTACGGGGCTTTACGCTAGAAAAGCTCCTATTATAGAATATTCTTCCAGTTTGTTTACCAGAAAATAAATAAAATGCATTTCTTACTGCTGAGTCCTCTCAGCTCCTCTCATTTGATCTGCCATCAGCGTTCCAATTACCCTGGAACACGTATTTTGGCAAAAACTTTCTCAAAATGCCTTTGAAACCAACTTGAGACTTCGAAACCTATTTTTATTCCTAAAAACATCTAATAATAACATTACACTACTAACTACCGATTTTCATGTATGTATTGGAATAAATTAATTTAAAATTAGTTTCTTCAAAATTAGTGTTCCAACGTTGAAGCCATGTTTCGCGTCCAAGAGAAATCTGACTTGTCTACCCGTGAAAAGATCTGATGCCGCTTATGTTTCTATGTTCTCTGGAGCACTCGCGCCCCGGTCCGGGTTTTTATAATGGGTGAGATAGGGAATGATCATACTGGATAATTATATAAACTGTGGTAGTAGCTATGCATTCCAGATCCGTGTCATCATTTGTTTTCAGTTAGCTTATTACATTATTATCGTCACTTTTCAGAAGCAGGAAAAGTTTTTTCAGCAAAAAAAAAACACCAAAACCGGAACAATTATCCATTAGTCGCAAGCTAAGTCAAATACTTTTTTTTTACTACACTACGTTTTTATTGAGAGGCGTCACTCCTCTAGGCAATCTTGAACCACTGTGAACAGGCCCAATTTTGGCTGAGAAAACTAGTGAAAAGTCCGTCATGATGCCATACAAGCAGAATTTTTCTATCAGAGATGGAGAAAGGAACTTATGATAGAACAGAGATTCCAAACCATTAGCTTCAACTTCATTTTCCATTTTTTTCCCATAAAATATAATATGTATTTTTTTGGCCTAATGGCAATTTTTTGCCACTATGACATTTCTTGTTCCACAAAACCCTTGAATCACACATGGGGATTATTTTCTGGCTTAGGATGTAACTGGAATAACACAGGAGCTATAATGTCTAACTATTTTAAATAATGGGTAAATATATTACAAGGGTCTATTTAGATATAGATGTACCGTTTGATGTTTAATGAATGCACCTCAACTATATTTTAGGGGCTACATATATATAGATACGCCATTTGATGTTTTATGAATGCACCTAAAAGATATTAGTAGAGTTGACCTTCTGGATTTGCGTGCGCCCCTGTACCAAACAGGTTTTTCTGGTAGGTATTTTACCGGTCCTATTCTAAAGGGCATTACACCCTTTCAAAGAGAGTGAGTATCCTCTCACATGGCATTATACTTCTACGACTTTATGTTCCTTTCAATGTTATTCTACAGGGCATTACACTCTTTCAAAGAGATTTACGCAATTTAGCAGATTTCTAGTTCAAGGTATATACATGTCTTTTTTAGTGATAAACCTGTATTATATAAACCAGCGCGTCTTGTTTTCGCTGTTAATATATTCAATTATTTTTTTATATATATTCATGTTTCAAATTAGGATTTTCAACAGTGTTTTTCTGACGCAATTTACCAGATTTATACGAACATTTTGAAAAGCAGACAGGTTTTTTTTGTTTAGCATTTGCAAAAAAAGGGGTAATTAGTGATTGGAAAATTTTTTAATGCTTTTACAATCGGAGATGTTTGATTAACCTTTGCAAAAAAAAGAGGTAATGGGATTTGCGAATTGGAGGAGATGCCGTCATTATGTACTGTATAATACACAAGTGATGTTTTGGAGAGTATTGTCAATTTAACGAGAAATGACTGAAAAGTGTTTTGAGGAAGATGGGTTGCATTGAGGGTTGAGTTGCATGAGATTTCAGTTAAAGGGGGTATTTTCTGACGCAATTTACCAGATTTATACGAATTTTTTGAAAAGCAGAGAGGTTTTTTTTGTTTAGCATTTGCAAAAAAGGGGTAATTAGTGATTGGAAAATTTTTTTCATGCTTTTACAATCGGAGATGTTTGATTAACCTTTGCAAAAAAAGGGGTAATGGGATTTGCGAATTGGAGGAGATGCCGTGATTATGTACTGTATAATACACAAGTGATGTTTTGGAGAGTATTGTCAATTTAACGAGAAATGACTGAAAAAGTGTTTTGAGGGAGATGGGTTGCATGGAGGGTTGAGTTGCATGAGAGTTCAGTTAAAGGGGGTATTTTCTGACGCAGTTTACCAGATTTATGCGAACATTTTGAAAAGCGGACAGGTTTTTTTTTGTTTAGCATTTGCAAAAAAGGGGTAATTAGTGATTGGAATATTTTTTAATGCTTTTACAATCGGAGATGTTTGATTAACCTTTGCAAAAAAAGGGGTAATGGGATTTGCGAATTGGAGTCTTTTTTGTTCACCATTATATATGAATAAACTGATTTAGCCAATGGAATGAAGTCCTATTCCTACAAGTTAAGTTAGAATAAAATAATCAGGTAACAATCCCCCCCCATGTAACTGAACCCCTGTGTAACTGAACCCCTGTGCTACTGAACCCTCGTGCTACTGAACCCCTCATGCAACTCGATCCCCATTTAACTAAATCTCCATGTAACTGTATCCCTCTTTAACTGAACTCTCGTGCATCTCAACCCTCCATGCAGTCCATCTCCCTCAAAACACTTTTCAACCATTTCTTGTTATTTTTTTTTATTTCTAAACTATTTTAAAATTGACAATACTCTCCAAAACATCACTTGTGTATTATACTGTACACTATCACCCCATCTCCTCCAAATCGCAAATCCCCCCTCCCCTCGTTCAACTGAACCCTCCATGTAACTGAACCCCTGTATAACCGAAACCCTGTACAACTGAATCCCCATGCAACTGAACCCTCGTGCTACTGAACCCTCATGGAACTCGACCCCATTTAACTAAACTTCCGTATAACTGTACCCCTCCCCTTTAATTGAACTCTCATGCAACTCAACCCTCCATGCAACCCATCTCCCTCAAAACACTTTTCAGTCATTTTTCGTTAAATTGACAAAACTCTCCAAAACATCACTTGTGTATTGTGTATTCGCAATTCGTAAATCCCATTACCCCTTTTTTGCAAAGGTTAATCAAACATCTCCGATTGTAAAAGCATTAAAAAATTTTCCATTCACTAATTACCCCTTTTTTGCAAATGCTAAACAAAAAACCTGTCTGCTTTTCAAAATGTTCGTATAAATCTGGTAAATTGCGTCAGAAAATACCCCCTTTAACTGAACTCTCATGCAACTCAACCCTCCATGCAACCCATCTCCCTCAAAACACTTTTCAGTCATTTCTCGTTAAATTGACAATACTCTCCAAAACATCACTTGTGTATTATACAGTACATAATCACGGCATCTCCTCCAATTCGCAAATCCCATTACCCCTTTTTTTGCAAAGGTTAATCAAACATCTCCGATTGTAAAAGCATTAAAAAATTTTCCAATCACTAATTACCCCTTTTTTGCAAATGCTAAACAAAAAACCTGTCTGCTTTTCAAAATGTTCGTATAAATCTGGTAAATTGCGTCAAAAAATTTTGATAGGCTTGCTAATAAATTTAGTCTTCTCTCCCTTTTTTGGCAAATCATAGGCTCTTTCCTTGTCACTTCAAACTCTCGATTGGTGGCAAGTTGTGATATACCTTGACGCATATATGTTACACTATTTTCTGTTTAAACGAGGTTTACAACTTTGACCTTTAATAATGAAATTGGAATCTCAGTTGAAGATGCTAAAAACTACTTTATAGGGACGCATTTGGGAGGATATTTAAGATAAGTTCAATAATACAGAATAAATAATAATACAAAATATACCACTCTTCTTATTCACTGACAGGTTTGGTGAATAATATAGAAATCGGTTTAAAAGCAACATATTTAAAAGTCAGTTAAAACAAACTTTTCATTGTTCTTATTTGGTCTATTTAGGGGCTTTTTGGACGATAAACTTAATTAGGCTCAATTTCTTTCAAAACTAATAATTTCCTTTAAATTTCTAAAATCTTGCTGGAATCCATCAAATCAACTTGATTATCTTCCAGTGTGTTGCATCATTTGAAAAAATGTTTGTTTCCATTGCTTTAGTGGGAAAGTTATCATATATGGGGCAAACTAACACTATCTATTGTATCGTTTACAAGAACGTCACAAATATTTATGAAGATTCATATTTATCGTATTTCAATACAGTTTGGAATGAGGTGGAAATGACATTTGAAATGATGTTAAGTTGTTTTTGTTGTTGTATGCTTAGGTTGTTTCTCCTTGGAAACAAAAAATAAGAAATTGGCAAATCTATCAAGAATTTGTAAATGCTTTTTTCTTGAGCAATTTTGGAGCATACATATCAGTAATGAAACAACGTGCTATTGTTATTAGTGCGATTAACATGAAATAATTCTAAACTCAAACAATCCTAAACCGAAAGTTTAAATTTTTTCTGCAGAATTTTAGTAAATAAGAATTGCTATTTGACAAAAAAAACCGGAACCGGTATGCCCATTTCTCGTGAAATCTCATCATAAAAAGCACCAAAATGGTTATTCCTGTCATCGATAATTGTTTCTGTCATGGACAAGGTGCAAATTTTCTTTTCTATTGACAAATTACATGAAACTGGTCTCAATCTTAGCTGTCTAAATATGTAGGACCTCTAGCGCTATCTATTTTATCAAACAAGCACGGCATAAGCAGGTTTTGTTTAAAGTTTCTGGGGGAAAAGGAAAAATATGTTTCGTTATCGTTGGAGCAAGGATTTAGCTGAGAAACTTGTGTCCCTTGTTAATTTTCTGAGCGCTTACCTTGGAAATTTTTTTATAAGTTCATCCAAAATAGATCCTTATGCTTAGCTAGAAAAAAAAATGAAAAAAAATTGATCTTTATTACATCTATAAAAAATTAATCATAGCGAATATCATATGTGTGTTTCTGTCCTTTTTTGAATTGTTAGTGTTTCTGTTTTTTTGTCTCTCTCTTATTCTTAATGATTTACAGCTATATTATCTTTTCGATTCTAAATGTTTTGATTTTTACATTATTTGACTTGGAATGCCAGTTCGGCTTTTCTTATAGCTTGTTGTTTAGTGTACTAATAAAGTATTTATCTTCTCTCAACCCCTCCTTGTACTTTTCTTGTCACTAATTGTAGAAAGTTTTATTAGGTTTTGGACATGTAACTTTTGGATGTTCTATTTTACAAATTCGTGTGAATTTTTTATTGACCATTTTAAAGTTTGGTTGGTTTCTTAATTTTTGACATTTTTCTTGCTGTCCTTGTTGTTTTTGTTTCGTTTTTTACTTACAGTTATGAAGAAAATTAAGCTCTATTATAGTTTGTGACATACTTTTGAAAGTAAATATTATCTCATTTTATTCCCTCAAGCATTTTTATTTATTAAGACGTTTTAACTTTTACACTTTTAAGAAGGCTTCCTTGTAACTGAACCACCGTTTAACTGAACCCCAAGCGACTGAACCCCAAGCAACTTTACCACCGTGCAGCTGATCCACCGTGCAACTGAAATCTTATGCAATTGAAAGACCGTGCAATTCAACCACAGTGCAACTGAACCCCCGTGCAACAAGAGTTGGAATATTTCAGTAGCGTTTTGTCTTGGTTTACATTGTCACAGTTACATCCTCTTGATTTTTCAAAGTTCATTTTGGATTTTTAAATTCTCTTGATTTTTCAAAATTCATTTTGAATTTCTTTCGTGAAATGCAAGAGTTAGAATATTTCAGTAGTCTTTTGTCGTGGTTTACCGTGTCACAGTTACATTCTCTTGATTTTTCGAAGTTCATTTTGAATTTCTTTCGTGAAATGCAAGAGTTAGAATATTTCAGTAGTCTTTTGTCGTGGTTTACCGTGTCACAGTTACATTCTCTTAATTTTTCAAAGTTCATTGTGGATTTCTTTCATTGAAATGTGTTTTGTTGTGCTTTACCTTGGCACAGTTACATTCTTTTGATTTATCAAAGTTCATTGTGGATTTCTTTCATTGCAATGTGTTTTGTTGTGCTTTACCTTGTCACAGTTACATTGTCTTGATTTTTCAAAGTTCATTTTGGATTTCTTTCGTTGAAATGCAAGAGTTGGAATATTTCAGTAGTGTTTGTTCGTGGTTTACCATGTCACAGTTACATTCTCTTGATTTTTCAAAATTCATTTTGAATTTCTTTCATGAAATGCAAGAGTTGGAATATTTCAGTAGTGTTTTATCGTGGTTTACCTTGTCACTGTTACATTCTCTTGATTTTTCAAAGTTCATTTTGGATGCGCTCCTTGAAATGCAAGAGTTGGAATATTTCAGTAGTGTTTTGTCGTGGTTTACCATGTCACAGTTACATTCTCTTGATTTTCCAAAGTTCATTTTGGATTTCTTTCCTTGAAATGAAAGAGTTGGAATATTTCAGTAGTATTTTGTCGTGGTTTACCATGTCACAGTTACATTCTCTTAATTTTTCAAAGTTCATTTTGAATTTCTTTCGTGAAATGCTATAGTTGGAATATTTCAGTAGTGTTTTGTCGTGGTTTACCTTGTCACAGTTACATTCTCTTGATTTTTCAAAGTTCATTGTGGATTTCTTTCAATGAAATGTGTTTTGTTGTGCTTTACCTTGTCACAGTTACATTCTCTTGATTTTTCAAAGTTCATTGTGGATTTCCTTCATTGAAATGTGTTTTGCTGTGCTTTACCTTGTCACAGTTACATTCTGTTGATTTTTCAAAGTTCATCTTGGATTTCATTCGTTGAAATGCAAGAGATGGAATATTTCAGTAGAGTTTTGATGTGGTTCACCTTGTCACAGTTACGTTCTCTTGATTTTTCAAAGTTCATTTTGGATTCGCTCCTTGAAATGCAAGAGTTGGAATATTTCAGTAGTGTTTTGTCGTGGTTTACCATGTCACAGTTACATTCTCTTGATTTTTCAAAGTTCATTTTGGATTTCTTTCCTTGAAATGCAAGAGTTGGAATATTTCAGTAGTGTTTTGTCGTGGTTTACCATGTCACAGTTACATTCTCTTAATTTTACAAAGTTCATTTTGAATTTCTTTCGTGAAATGCTATAGTTGGAATATTTCAGTAGTGTTTTGTCGTGGTTTACCTTGTCACAGTTACATTCTCTTGATTTTTCAAAGTTCATTGTGGATTTCTTTCATTGAAATGTGTTTTGTTGTGCTTTACCTTGTCACAGTTATATTCTCTTGATTTTTCAAAGTTCATTGTGGATTTCCTTCATTGAAATGTGTTTTGCTGTGCTTTACCTTGTCACAGTTACATTCTGTTGATTTTTCAAAGTTCATTTTGGATTTCTTTCCTTGAAATGCAAGAGTTGGAATATTTCAGTAGTGTTTTGTTGTGCTTTACCTTGTAACAGTTACATTCTTTTGATTTTTCAAAGTTCATTTTGGATTTCTTACCTTGAAATACAAGAGTTGGAATATTTTAGTAGTGTTTTGTCGTGGTTTACCTTGTCACAGTTACAATCTCTTGATTTTTCAAAAAATCATTTTGGATTTCTTTCCTTGAAATGCAAGAGTTACAATATTGCAGTAGTGTTTTATCGTCGTTTACCTTGTCACAGTTACATTCTCTTGATTTTTCAAAGTTCAATTTGGATTTCTTTCCTTGAAATGCAAGAGTTGGAATATTTCAGTAATGTTTTGTCGTGGTTTACCTTGTCACAGTTACATTCTCTTGATTTTTCAAAGTTCATTTTGGATTTTTTTTTCCTTGAAATGCAAGAGTTGGAATATTTCAGTAGTATTTTGTCATGGTTTATCTTATCACAGTTAAATTCTGTTGATTTTTCAAAGTTCATTTTGGATTTTTACATTTTCTTGATTTTTCAAAGTTCATTTTGAATTTGTTTCGTGAAATGCAAGAGTTGGAATATTTCAGTAGTGTTTTGTCACGGTTTACCATGTCACACTTACATTCTCTTGATTTTTCAAAGTTCATTTTGAATTTCATTCATGAAATGCAAGAGTTGGAATCTTTCAATAGCGTTTTATCGTGGTTTACCTTGTCACAGTTATATTCTCTTGATTCTTCAAAGTTCATTTTTGGATTCTTTCGTTGAAATGCAAGAGTTGGAATATTTAAATAGTGTTTTACCGTGGTTTACCTTGTCATAGTTACATTCTCTTGATTTTTCAAAGTTCATTTTTGGATTTCATTCGTTGAAATGCAAGAGTTGGGATTTTTCAGTAGTGTTTTGTCATGGTTTACCGTGTCACAGTTACATTCTCTTGATTTTTCAAAGTTCATTTTGGATTTCTTTCATTGAAATGCAAGAGTTGGAATATTTCAGTAGTGTTTTGTCTTGGTTTACATTGTCACAGTTACATCCTCTTGATTTTTCAAAGTTCATTTTGGATTTTTAAATTCTCTTGATTTTTCAAAGTTCATTTTGAATTTTTTTCGTGAAATGCAAGAGTTGGAATATTTCAGTAGTGTTTTGTCGCGGTTTACCATGTCACACTTACATTCTCTTGATTTTTCAAAGTTCATTTTGAATTTCTTTCGTGAAATGCATGAGTTAGAATATTTCAGAAGTGTTTTGTCGTGGTTTACCTTGTCACAGATACATTCTCTTGATTTTTCAAAGTTCATGTTGAATTTCTTTCGTTGAAATGCAAGAGTTGGAATATTTCAGTAGTGTTTTGTCGTGGTTTACCGTGTCAGAGTTACATTCTCTTAGTTTTTCAAAGTTCATTGTGGATTTCTTTCATTGAAATGTGTTTTGTTGTGCTTTATCTTGTTCAGTTACATTCTTTTGATTTTTCAAAGTTCATTGTGGATTTCTTTCATTGCAATGTGTTTTGTTGTGCTTTACCTTGTCACAGTTACATTTTCTTGATTTTTCAAAGTTCATTTTGGATTTCTTTCCTTGAAATGCAAGAGTTGGAATATTTCAGTAGTGTTTTGTCGTGGTTTACCATGTCACAGTTACATTCTCTTGATTTTTCAAAGTTCATTTGGGATTTCTTTCCTTGAAATGCAAGAGTTGGAATATTTCAGTAGTGTTTTGTCGTGGTTTACCATGTCACAGTTACATTCTCTTATTTTTTCAAAGTTCATTTCGAATTTCTTTCGTGAAATGCAAGAGTTGGAATATTTCAGTAGTGTTTTGTCGTGGTTTACCTTGTCACAGTTACATTCTCTTGATTTTTCAAAATTTCATTTTGGATTTCTTTCCTTGAAATGCAAGAGTTAGAATATTGCAGTAGTGTTTTATCGTCGTTTACCTTGTCACAGTTACATTCTCTTGATTTTTCAAAGTTCATTTTGGATTTCTTTCCTTGAAATGCAAGAGTTGGAATATTTCAGTAGTGTTTTGTCGTGGTTTACCTTGTCACAGTTACATTCTCTTGATTTTTCAAAGTTCATTTTGGATTTCTTACCTTGAAATGCAACAGTTGGAATATTTCAGTAGTGTTTTGTCGTGGTTTACCTTGTTACAGTTATATTCTCTTGATTTTTCAAAAGTTCATTTTTGGATTTCTTTCGTTGAAATGCAAGAGTTGGAATATTTCAGTAGTTTTTTGTTATGGTTTACCTTGTCACAGTTACATTCTCTTGTTTTTTCAAAGTTCATTTTGGGTTTTTTTTTTCTTGAAATACAAGAGTTGGAATATTTCAGCAGTGTTTTGTCATGGTTTACCTTGTCACAGTTAAATCCTCTTGATTTTTCAAAGTTCATTTTGGGTTTTAAATTCTCTTGATTTTCAAAGTTCATGTTGAATTTCTTTCGTGAAATGCTAGAGTTGGAAGATTTCAGTAGTGTTTTGTCGTGGTTTACCATGTCACAGTTACATTCTCTTGATTTTTCAAAGTTCATTTTGAATTTTTTTCGTGAAATACAAGAGTTGGAATATTTCAATAGTGTTTTATCGTGATTTACCTTGTCACAGTTACATTCTCTTGATTTTTCAAACTTCAGTTTTGGATTTCTTTCGTTGAAATGCAAGAGTTTGAATATTTCAGTAGTGTTTTGTTATGGTTTACCTTGTCACAGTTACATTCTCTTGATTTTTCAAAGTTCATTTTGGATTTCTTTCCTAGAAATACAAGAGTTGGAATATTTCAGTTGTGTTTTGTCATGGTTTACCTTGTCACAGTTACATTCTCATGATTTATCAAAGTTCATTTTTTGGATTTTTTTCGTTGAAATGCAAGAGTTTGACTATTTCAGTAGTGTTTTGTTATGGTTTACCTTGTCACAGTTAAATTCTCTTGATTTTTCAAAGTTCATTTTGGAGTTCATTCCTTGAAATGCAAGAGTTGGAATATTTCAGAAGTCTTTGTCGTGGTTTACCTTGTCAGAGTTACATTCTCTTGATTTTTTAAATTTCATTTTGGATTTTTACATTCTCAGATTTTTCAAAATTTATTTTGAATTTCTTTCGTTGAAATGCAAGAGTTGGAATATTTCAGTAGTGTTTTGTTATGGTTTACCTTGTCACTGTTACATTCTCTTGATTTTTCAAAGTTCATTTTGGATTTCTTTCGTTGAAATGCAAGAGTTGGAATATTTCAGTAGTGTTTTGTCGTGGTTTACCAGGTCAAAGTTATATTCTCTTAATTTTTCCAACTTCATTTTGAATTTCTTTCGTTGAAATGCAAGAGTTGGAACATTTCTATAGTGTTTTGTCGTGGTTTACTTTGTCACAGTGATATTCTCTTGATTTTTCAAAGTTCATTGTGGATTTCTTTCATTGAAATGTGTTTTGTTGTGCTTTACCTTGTCACAGTTAGATTCTCTTGATTTTTCAAAGTTCATTTTGGATTTCTTTCGTTGAAATGCAAGAGTTGGAATATTTCAGTAGTGTTTTGTCCTGGTTTACCATGTCACAGTTAAATTCTCTTGATTTTTCAAAGTTCATTTTGAACTTCTTTCCTATGTACGCATCAAAGTTCATTTTGGATTTCATTCCTTGAAATGCAAGAGTTGGAATATTCCAGAAGTGTTTTGTCGTGGTTTACCTTGTCACAGTTACATTCACTTGATTTTTCAAAGTTAATTTTGGATTTTTACATTCTCAGATTTTTCAAAGTTCATTTTGAATTTCTTTCGTTGAAATGCAAGAGCTGGAATATTTCAATAGTGTCTTGTTGTGCTTTATATTGTCACTGTTACATTCTCTTGATTTTTCAAAGTTCATTTTGGATTTCTTTCGTTGAAATCCAAGAGTTGGAATATTTCAGTAGTGTTTTGTCGTGGTTTACTATGTAACAGTTATATTCTCTTAATTTTTCAAAGTTAATTTTGAATTTCTTTCGTTGAAATGCAAGAGTTGGAATATTTCAATAGTATTTTGTTGTACTTTACCTTGTCACAGATACATTCTGTCAGATTTCATTTTGGATTTTTACATTCTCAGATTTTTCAAAATTTATTTTGAATTTCTTTCGTTGAAATGCAAGAGTGGGAGTATTTCAGTATTGTCTTTTTGGGCTTTACCTTGTCACTGTTACATTCTCTTGATTTTTCAAAGTTCATTTTGGATTTCTTTCGTTAAAATGCAAGAGTTGGAATATTTCAGTAGTGTTTTGTCGTGGTTTACCAGGTCAAAGTTACATTCCCTTAATTTTTCCAACTTCATTTTGAATTTCTTTCGTTGAAATGCAAGAGTTGGAATATTTCTGTAGTGTTTTGTCGTGGTTTACTTTGTCACAGTGATATTCTCTTGATTTTTCAAAGTTCATTGTGGATTTCCTTCATTGAAATGTGTTTTGCTGTGCTTTACCTTGTCACAGTTACATTCTGTTGATTTTTCAAAGTTCATTTTGGATTTCTTTCGTTGAAATGCAAGAGTTGGAATATTTCAGTAGTGTTTTGTCGTGGTTTACCTTGTCACAGTTACATTCTCTTGATTTTTCAAAGTTCATTTTGGATTTTTTTTTCCTTGAAATGCAAGAGTTGGAATATTTCAGTAGTATTTTGTCATGGTTTATCTTATCACAGTTAAATTCTGTTGATTTTTCAAAGTTCATTTTGGATTTTTACATTTTCTTGATTTTTCAAAGTTCATTTTGAATTTGTTTCGTGAAATGCAAGAGTTGGAATATTTCAGTAGTGTTTTGTCACGGTTTACCATGTCACACTTACATTCTCTTGATTTTTCAAAGTTCATTTTGAATTTCATTCATGAAATGCAAGAGTTGGAATCTTTCAATAGCGTTTTATCGTGGTTTACCTTGTCACAGTTATATTCTCTTGATTCTTCAAAGTTCATTTTTGGATTCTTTCGTTGAAATGCAAGAGTTGGAATATTTAAATAGTGTTTTACCGTGGTTTACCTTGTCATAGTTACATTCTCTTGATTTTTCAAAGTTCATTTTTGGATTTCATTCGTTGAAATGCAAGAGTTGGAATATTTCAGTAGTGTTTTGTCATGGTTTACCGTGTCACAGTTACATTCTCTTGATTTTTCAAAGTTCATTTTGGATTTCTTTCATTGAAATGCAAGAGTTGGAATATTTCAGTAGTGTTTTGTCTTGGTTTACATTGTCACAGTTACATCCTCTTGATTTTTCAAAGTTCATTTTGGATTTTTAAATTCTCTTGATTTTTCAAAGTTCATTTTGAATTTTTTTCGTGAAATGCAAGAGTTGGAATATTTCAGTAGTGTTTTGTCGCGGTTTACCATGTCACACTTACATTTTCTTGATTTTTCAAAGTTCATTTTGAATTTCTTTCGTGAAATGCATGAGTTAGAATATTTCAGAAGTGTTTTGTCGTGGTTTACCTTGTCACAGATACATTCTCTTGATTTTTCAAAGTTCATGTTGAATTTCTTTCGTTGAAATGCAAGAGTTGGAATATTTCAGTAGTGTTTTGTCGTGGTTTACCGTGTCAGAGTTACATTCTCTTAGTTTTTCAAAGTTCATTGTGGATTTCTTTCATTGAAATGTGTTTTGTTGTGCTTTATCTTGTTCAGTTACATTCTTTTGATTTTTCAAAGTTCATTGTGGATTTCTTTCATTGCAATGTGTTTTGTTGTGCTTTACCTTGTCACAGTTACATTTTCTTGATTTTTCAAAGTTCATTTTGGATTTCTTTCCTTGAAATGCAAGAGTTGGAATATTTCAGTAGTGTTTTGTCGTGGTTTACCATGTCACAGTTACATTCTCTTGATTTTTCAAAGTTCATTTGGGATTTCTTTCCTTGAAATGCAAGAGTTGGAATATTTCAGTAGTGTTTTGTCGTGGTTTACCATGTCACAGTTACATTCTCTTATTTTTTCAAAGTTCATTTCGAATTTCTTTCGTGAAATGCAAGAGTTGGAATATTTCAGTAGTGTTTTGTCGTGGTTTACCTTGTCACAGTTACATTCTCTTGATTTTTCAAAATTTCATTTTGGATTTCTTTCCTTGAAATGCAAGAGTTAGAATATTGCAGTAGTGTTTTATCGTCGTTTACCTTGTCACAGTTACATTCTCTTGATTTTTCAAAGTTCATTTTGGATTTCTTTCCTTGAAATGCAAGAGTTGGAAAATTTCAGTAGTGTTTTGTCGTGGTTTACCTTGTCACAGTTACATTCTCTTGATTTTTCAAAGTTCATTTTGGATTTCTTACCTTGAAATGCAACAGTTGGAATATTTCAGTAGTGTTTTGTCGTGGTTTACCTTGTTACAGTTATATTCTCTTGATTTTTCAAAAGTTCATTTTTGGATTTCTTTCGTTGAAATGCAAGAGTTGGAATATTTCAGTAGTTTTTTGTTATGGTTTACCTTGTCACAGTTACATTCTCTTGTTTTTTCAAAGTTCATTTTGGGTTTTTTTTTTCTTGAAATACAAGAGTTGGAATATTTCAGCAGTGTTTTGTCATGGTTTACCTTGTCACAGTTAAATCCTCTTGATTTTTCAAAGTTCATTTTGGGTTTTTAAATTCTCTTGATTTTTCAAAGTTCATGTTGAATTTCTTTCGTGAAATGCTAGAGTTGGAAGATTTCAGTAGTGTTTTGTCGTGGTTTACCATGTCACAGTTACATTCTCTTGATTTTTCAAAGTTCATTTTGAATTTTTTTCGTGAAATACAAGAGTTGGAATATTTCAATAGTGTTTTATCGTGATTTACCTTGTCACAGTTACATTCTCTTGATTTTTCAAACTTCAGTTTTGGATTTCTTTCGTTGAAATGCAAGAGTTTGAATATTTCAGTAGTGTTTTGTTATGGTTTACCTTGTCACAGTTACATTCTCTTGATTTTTCAAAGTTCATTTTGGATTTCTTTCCTAGAAATACAAGAGTTGGAATATTTCAGTTGTGTTTTGTCATGGTTTACCTTGTCACAGTTACATTCTCATGATTTATCAAAGTTCATTTTTTGGATTTTTTTCGTTGAAATGCAAGAGTTTGACTATTTCAGTAGTGTTTTGTTATGGTTTACCTTGTCACAGTTAAATTCTCTTGATTTTTCAAAGTTCATTTTGGAGTTCATTCCTTGAAATGCAAGAGTTGGAATATTTCAGAAGTCTTTGTCGTGGTTTACCTTGTCAGAGTTACATTCTCTTGATTTTTTAAATTTCATTTTGGATTTTTACATTCTCAGATTTTTCAAAATTTATTTTGAATTTCTTTCGTTGAAATGCAAGAGTTGGAATATTTCAGTATTGTCTTGTTGTGCTTTACCTTGTCACTGTTACATTCTCTTGATTTTTCAAAGTTCATTTTGGATTTCTTTCGTTAAAATGCAAGAGTTGGAATATTTCAGTAGTGTTTTGTCGTGGTTTACCAGGTCAAAGTTATATTCTCTTAATTTTTCCAACTTCATTTTGAATTTCTTTCGTTGAAATGCAAGAGTTGGAATATTCCTATAGTGTTTTGTCGTGGTTTACTTTGTCACAGTGATATTCTCTTGATTTTTCAAAGTTCATTGTGGATTTCTTTCATTGAAATGTGTTTTGTTGTGCTTTACCTTGTCACAGTTACATTCTCTCGATTTTTCAAAGTTCATTTTGGATTTCTTTCGTTGAAATGCAAGAGTTGGAATATTTCAGTAGTGTTTTGTCGTGGTTTACCTTGTCACAGTTACATTCTCTTGATTTTTCAAAGTTCATTTTGAACTTCTTTCCTATGTACGCATCAAAGTTCATTTTGGATTTCATTCCTTGAAATGCAAGAGTTGGAATATTTCAGAAGTGTTTTGTCGTGGTTTACCTTGTCACAGTTACATTCACTTGATTTTTCAAAGTTAATTTTGGATTTTTACATTCTCAGATTTTTCAAAGTTCATTTTGAATTTCTTTCGTTGAAATGCAAGAGCTGGAATATTTCAATAGTGTCTTGTTGTGCTTTATATTGTCACTGTTACATTCTCTTGATTTTTCAAAGTTCATTTTGGATTTCTTTCGTTGAAATGCAAGAGTTGGAATATTTCAGTAGTGTTTTGTCGTGGTTTACTATGTAACAGTTATATTCTCTTAATTTTTCAAAGTTAATTTTGAATTTCTTTCGTTGAAATGCAAGAGTTGGAATATTTCAATAGTATTTTGTTGTACTTTACCTTGTCACAGATACATTCTGTCAGATTTCATTTTGGATTTTTACATTCTCAGATTTTTCAAAATTTATTTTGAATTTCTTTCGTTGAAATGCAAGAGTTGGAGTATTTCAGTATTGTCTTTTTGGGCTTTACCTTGTCACTGTTACATTCTCTTGATTTTTCAAAGTTCATTTTGGATTTCTTTCGTTAAAATGCAAGAGTTGGAATATTTCAGTAGTGTTTTGTCGTGGTTTACCAGGTCAAAGTTACATTCCCTTAATTTTTCCAACTTCATTTTGAATTTCTTTCGTTGAAATGCAAGAGTTGGAATATTTCTGTAGTTTTTTGTCGTGGTTTACCTTGTCACTGTTACATTCTCTTGATTTTTCAAAGTTCATTGTGGATTTCTTTCATTGAAATGTGTTTTGTTGTGCTTTACCTTGTCACAGTTAGATTCTCTCGATTTTTCAAAGTTCATTTTGGATTTCTTTCGTTGAAATGCAAGAGTTGGAATATTTCAGTAGTGTTTTGTCCTGGTTTACCATGTCACAGTTACATTCTCTTGATTTTTCAAAGTTCATTTTGAACTTCTTTCCTATGTACGCATCAAAGTTCAATTTGGATTTCATTCCTTGAAATGCAAGAGTTGGAATATTTCAGAAGTGTTTTGTCGTGGTTTACCTTGTCACAGTTACATTCACTTGATTTTTCAAAGTTCATTTTGGATTTTTACATTCTCAGATTTTTCAAAGTTCATTTTGAATTTCTTTCGTTGAAATGCAAGAGCTGGAATATTTCAGTATTGTCTTGTTGTGCTTTATATTGTCACTGTTACATTCTCTTGATTTTTCAAAGTTCATTTTGGATTTCTTTCGTTGAAATCCAAGAGTTGGAATATTTCAGTAGTGTTTTGTCGTGGTTTACTATGTAACAGTTATATTCTCTTAATTTTTCAAAGTTCATTTTGAATCTATTTCATTGAAATGCAAGAGTTGGAATATTTTAGTAGCGTCTTGTCGTGGTTTACCTTGTCACAGTTACATTCTCTTGATTTTTCAAAGTTCAATTTGGATTTCCTTCATTGAAATGCAAGAGTTGGAATATTTAAGTTATGTTTTTGTCCTGGTTTACCTTGTCACAGTTACATTCTCTTGATTTTTCAAAGTTCATTTTGGATTTCTTTTATTGAAATGCAAGAGTTAGAATATTCCAGTAGTGTTTTGCCCTGGTTTACCTTGTCACAGTTACAATCTCTTGATTTTTCAAATTTCATCTTGAATTTCTTTCATTGAAATGCAAGAGTTGGAATATTTCAGTTGTGTTTTGTCCTGGTTTACCATGTCACTGTTACATTCTCTTGATTTTTCAAAGTTCATTGTGGATTTCTTTCATTGAAATGTGTTTTGTTGTGCTTTACCTTGTCAAAGTTACATTCTTTTGTATTTTTCAAAGTTCATTTTGGATTTCTTTCGTTGAAATGCAAGAGTTGGAATATTTCAGTAGTGTTTTGTTGTGCTTTACGTTGTAACAGTTACATTCTTTTGATTTTTCAAAGTTCATTTTGGATTTCTTTCGTAAAATCAAAAAGTTGAAATATTTCAGTAGTGTTTTGTCGTGGTTTACCATATCAAAGTTACATTCTCTTGATTTTCCAAAGTTCGTTTTGAACTTCTTTCCTAAGTACGCGCGCGTACGTAGTGGCGCGCCACTCTAAATGAACCTAGATCAGGCCAACTTTTTGGATATCTCTCTCACTATGACTCTGTTTGTGTGTCATGTCTTGTGGCGCACCACTCTAAGTGAACCTAGATCAACCCAACTTTTTGGATATCTCTCTCTCACTATGACTCTGTGTTGTGTCTGTGCGTGTGTCGTCTCAATGTGGGTGTCATCTTTGTGGGTGTGTCGTCTCTGTTTTTGTGTCTTCTCAGTATGTTTGTCGTCTCTGTGTGCGTGTGTGTGGTCTCTGTGTATGTATCGTCTCTGTGTGTGTTTTGTCTCTGTGTGTGTGTCGTCTCTTTGTCTGTGTTGTCTCTATGTGTGTGTCGTCTCTGTGTGTTTGTGCGTGTCGTTTCTGCGTGTTTGTCCTCTCTGTGTGTGATTCGTCTCTTTGTGTCTGTAGTCTCTGTTTGTTTGTGTCTGTCGTCTCTGTGTGTTTGTCCTCTCTGTGTCTGAGTCAAGTCTATGTGTGTGTGTTTGTGTGTTGTCCCTCTATGTGTATCGTCTCTGTGCGTTTGTCGTCTCTGTGCGTGTGTCTTCTCTATGTGTAAGTCGTCACTTTGTGTGTGTGTTCTCTCTGTGTGGGTGTCGTCTGTGTGTTTGTGTGTGTGTGCTGTCTCTATGTGTGTGTGTCGTCTCTATGTGTGTTTCGTATTTGTGTGCGTGTCATCTCTGTGGGCGTGTCGTCTCTGTTTTTGTGTCTTCTCTGTATGTTAGTTTTCTGTGTGTGTGTATCGCCTCAGTGTATGTCTCGTCTCTGTGTGTGCTTCATCTCTGAGTGTGTGTGTGTCTCATTTCTGTGTGTTTGTCCTCTCTGTGTGAGTTGTCTCTTTGTGTCAGTCGTCTCTGTGTGTTTGTCCTCTCTGAGTGTGAGTCAACTCTGTGTGTGTGTCGTCTCTGTGCGTGTGTCGTCTCTTTGTGTGTTTCGTATCTGTGTGTGTGTCGTCTCTTTGTGTGTGTGTGTTGTCTCTGTGTGTTTGTCGTCTCTCCGTGTGTGTGTCGTCTCTGTGTATCTATCGTCTCTGTGTGTGTTTTGTCTCTGTGTGTGTTTTGTCTCTGTGTGTGTGTCGTCTCTGTGTTGTCTCTATGTGTGTGTCGTCTCTGTGTGTGTGCTTGTCGTTTCTGTGTGTTTGTCCTCTCTGTGTGTGAGTCGTCTCTTTGTGGCTGTCGTCTCTGTTCTGTGTTGTCTGTATGTGTGTGTCGTCTCTGTGTGTGTGTGCGTGTCGTTTCTGCGTGTTTGTCCTCTCTGTGTGTGAGTCGTCTCTTTGTGTCTGTCGTCTCTGTGTGTTTTTGTCTGTCGTCTCTGTGTGTTTGTCCTCTCTGTGTGTGAGTCGGCTCTATGTTTGTGTGTGTGTTGTCCCTCTATTTGTATCGTCTCTGTGTGTTTGTCGTCTCTGTGCGTGTGTCATCTCTATGTGTAAATAGTTACTTTGTGTGTGTCGTCTCTTTGTGCGTGTGTTGTCTCTTTGTGTGTTTCGTATCTGTGTGTGTGTCGTCTCTTTGTGTGTGTGTTGTCTCTGTGTGTTTGTCGTCTCTCCGTGTGTGTGTCGTCTCTGTGTATGTATCGTCTCTGTGTGTGTTTTGTCTCTGTGTGTGTGTCGTCTCTGTGTCTGTGTTGTCTCTATGCGTGTGTCGTCTCTGTGTGTGTGCTTGTCGTTTCTGTGTGTTTGTCCTCTCTGTGTGTGAGTCGTCTCTTTGTGTCTGTCGTCTCTGTGTGTTTGTGTCTGTCGTCTCTGTGTTTGTCCTCTCTGTGTGTGAGTCGGCTCTATGTGTGTGTGTGTGGGTGTGTGTGTTGTCCCTTTATGTGTATCGTCTCTGTGTGTTTGTCGTCTCTGTGCGTGTGTCATCTCTATGTGTAAGTCGTCACTTTGTGTGTGTCGTCTCTGTGTGTGGGTCGTCTCTGTATGGGTGTCGTCTCTGTGTGTTTGTGTGTGTGCTGTCTCTATGTGTGTGTGTGTCGTCTCTATGTGTGTTTCGGATCTGTGTGCGTGTCGTCTCTGTGAGTGTGTCGTCTCTGTTTTTGTGTCTTCTCTGTATGTTAGTCCTCTCTGTGTGTGTGTCGCCTCTGTGTATGTCTCGTCTCTGTGTGTGTTTCGTCTCTGTGTGTGTGTATGTGTATGTGTATGTGCATATGTATGTGTGTGTATGTGTATGTGTATGTGTATGTGTATGTGTTTGTGTATGTGTATGTGTATGTGTATATGTATGTGTATGTGTATGTGTATGTGCATGTGTATGTGTTTGTGTATGTGTATGTGTATGTGTATGTGTATGTGTATGTGTATGTGTATGTGTATGAGTATGCGTATGTGTATGAGTATGTGAATGTGTATGTGTATGTGTATGTGTATGTGTATATGCATGCGTAAGTGTATGTGTATGTGTATGTGTATGTGTATGTGTATGTGTATTTGTATGTGTATGTGTATGTGTATGTGTATGTGTATGTGTATATGTATGTGTATGTGTATGTGTGTATGTGTATTATTATTATTATTATTATTTATTTATAACCCGTCGTTACAAAAACACAAGACAGAGTACAATAAAGATAGAAAAAGGGACAAATAATACTTCAACGGATACAAACGAGAAAAACACTAAACTGACAAAAAATACGAAACATTTCTACACTTGACTACTGCTTGAGTAAACGATGCCAGGGGTGGTTACCAATTTTACTGTTAAAACGGGAAATCTGATTTTCAATTATAAGAGTGGGATCTGCCAGTTTATACCTATTAATGAGGTATGTGTTACGTGTCCAGGGGGGGGAGTCTTAAAAGGTACTTAGCATATTTAAAAAATATTGCTCGAAGTTTCTGTTTAGTGGTGCATGGAAATGTTCGCCAAAAAGGGCTCAGGTATAAAAATGGGGCAATACTAGTGCAGTATACAGCCGAGCAAGGATAAACCGGTTGAAGCTGAACTTCGTTGCAACCAATCTGCTGTATGCAAAACCGGTACGCTTTTCTAGATGTTGAATTAATAGCTGTCGTGTGTGTCTCAGCGTTTTACCAATCGGTAGTCCAAGATAAATGATGTGATCTGCTGGCTTAATACTTGTCTGTCCAAGGTCTATGGTAGGCGGGACTTGGTTTTCGGGCCAATTAAACAGTAATACCTCTGATTTTGCAGCGTTAAATTCTAGGCCTATCGTATGTATGTATATGTATGTATATGTGTATGTGTATGTGTATGTGTATGTGTATGTGTACGTGTATGTGTATGTGTATGTTTATGTTTATGTGTATGTGTATGTGTATGTGTATGTGTATGTGTATGTGTATCTGTATGTGTATGTGTATGTGCATGTGTATGTGTTTGTGTATGTGTATGTGTATCTGTATGTGTATGTGTATGTGTATGTGTATGTCTGTGTGTGTCTGTCGTCTCTGTGCATGTGTCTGCTCTCTGTGTGTGTGTCGTCTCTGTGCGTATGTCGTCACTATGTGTGTGAGTCGTCTCTGTGTGTGTGTGTCATCTCTGTGTGTGTGTCGTCTGTGTGTGTGTCGTCTCTGTGCGTGTGTCTTCTCTCTCTCTCTCTCTCTCTCTCTCTCTCTCTCTCTCTTTCTCTCTCTCTCTCTCTCTCTCTCTCTCTCTCTCTCTCTCTCTCTCTCTCTCTCTCTCTCTCTCTCTCTCTCTCTCCTCTCTCTCTCTCTCTCTCTCTCTCTCTCTCTCTCTCTCCTCTCTCTCTCTCTCTCTCTCTCTCTCTCTCTCTCTCTCTCTCTCTCTCTCTCTCTCTCTCTCTCTCTCTCTCTCTCTCTCTCTCTCTCTCTCTCTCTCTCTCTTCTCTCTCTCTCTTCTCTCTCTCTCTGTGTGTCGTCTCTGTGTGCGTGTCGTCTCTGTGCCTGTGTTGTCGCTATGTATGTGTCGTCTCTGTGTGTGTGTGTGCGTGTGTGTGTGTGTGAACATCAATGCTCAAGGTAAAAGTTTGAATCAAACACTTTTAGCATATCGAGCGTGTGTCCTTACTGAAAAACTACTGCATTAAAAAAAAAATTAATTTATCATACGACCTAAATTATTTCATCAGATACGCCAGCACTCATAAATGATCCTTTTGAAATTCTGCTAACAACATCGATTCTCAAGGTAAAAGTTTGAATCAAATACTTTTAGGATATTGAGCGTCCTTACTGAAAAAATACTACATTAAAAAAAAATTAAATTTATCATACGACCTAAATTATTTCATCAGATATGCCAGCACTCATAAACGATCCTTTTGAAATTCTGCTAACAACATCGATTCTCAAGGTAAAAGTTGGAAAACGGGCCAATCAGGTGTTACAATCCTTTTGTTTGCTCAAAATTCGACAAAGCAACGACGGTTAGGCTAGTTTATTTTGCATGATATTTCTAAAGCCAATTAAGATGAAGAAATGTCTTCAAAGTCAAGGCTATAAGTAAAAAAAGTTCTGGATATTTTTGTCAGTTTGTAGTTTACGCACTAATATCAATATCAGTAACGAGCCCCCTCCGAAATACCTTGCTCTTTATGCTAGACTTTGACTTTTCATCCCAATTAAATTAAAAAATAAGCATTTTCAACCAGAAATAAGGAACATCGTTAAAAACTAAGACAAATGCAAATTATCCCGTATATGAAGTGAGCTACCCCCTCCGAAATACCTTGTTCTTTATGTTAGACTTTGACTTTTCATCCCAATTAAATTAAAAAATAAGCATTTTCAACTAGAAATAAGGAGCATCGTTAAAAACTAAGATGAATGGAAATTATCCCGTATATGAAGTGAGCTACCCCCTCCGAAATACCTTGTTCTTTATGTTAGACTTTGACTTTTCTGTAATATCAAGAAGACATGTATTAAATACATAAATCTACTATGAGTTCCCTATTTTGGGTATTTCTCTTTGCCTTACTGTTCTTTTACAAATCATATTTCCCACCCAAAGGAAATTTCGACACCATTTCCGTGCATTAGCAGAATCAGTAGATATAAGTAAAGCACTAAAAATGAACAAAAAAATGATTACCTGGGGCGGAATACTGCACTGACGACCTAACAGCGTATTCAAATTGTTCTGGCCAGGTTTTAAATTTGAAAACGGGTACCAAAGGTTCTTCAGATTTTTCTTCAAAATAAAAAGAAAAGTTGTAAAACAGATGAAATGACGAAAAATATTGCATGTGCATTTAGAAGCAGAAAAACGTAAGAATGATCATAATAACACCAGCAAATCCAAGAACAATCTAAACCAAGAGACAGTAATCTTATAAAGAGATTTATGCCCTATTTTGTTAGTAGAGATGCCATAATATCTCCGATCGCTCACCCCTGCTGCCACCTACAAATTTTTTACATAGTTTAATGAGGACAGGGTCAATGACCTCTTTCTCCATGACCTCTTTCTCCAGGTGTGTTTTTGGCACGCTCTTAGCGAAGGTCAATGTTGTTATTGTTTCCGAGGCAAAATGCCAAGGTCAATGTTATTGTTGTTTTGAACAGAGTCATTAGAGAGAACACGTGGTTAATGGGGTCAATGTTGTTGTCGTTCGAAGCAAAGTTAATGACACTTCCTTCCTGTTCAAGCCAGATGTTACGAGTTTCCGGGAAACAGTATTTGTTATTGTTGTTTCCAAGCCAAATGTTACGAGTTCCCGGGAAACAGTTAATTAATGTCTGACAGATGACGTCAAGTTAATTAATGTCTTTGCATTTCCAAAGAGAATTGTCTCCGAGACAAAGTTTTGATCACACATGATGTCATGATTGATTGATTGACACGAAAGGGGAATTAATTTGTTGTTCTAAAGAGAATTGATTCACGAAAGGGAAATTAATTTGTTGTTTCTAACAAGAGAATCGTTTCCGAGCAGACGTTTTGATCTTAGCGTGCGAAAAGGTTTCCAAATAATTTGAAATAAGCCAGCGCAGGGATGCCAAACAAATGGAACATGCCGAAATTCCGTTTAGGGATAATTTTGGCGAAACCGTTTTAGCTATTTTATGGAACTATTTCGGCGAAACAGCTAGAGACATTTTAAAAGGTGATTTTTGAAGAGATTTTGGAAGAGAATTTGAGTGTGGTCGTTATAATACACAAGTTTCAATTGAACAGTGTTGTGAGGTCCTCTACCCCAACCCGAAAGGTTCCGATCCCCCTACCACAACCCCGAAGGAAGCCAGCGGTCCTCAAAGGTTCTCTGGACTTCCAAAGGACCCCCCCCCCGGACCCCCAAAGACCCTCACCCAGCCCCCAAAGGTCCCCAGGCACCCAAAGGGTCCCAGACCCTAAAAAGGCCATACCCGAGCCCCAAAGGTCCTCCCCGGTCCCCAAAGGTCCACCAGACCCCCAAAAGCCCTCCCCGGTCCCCAAAGGTCCACCAGAACCCCAAAAGCCCTCCCCCGGTCCCCAAAGGCCCTCCCCCGGTGCCCAAAGGCCCTCCCCGGGCTCCCAGGGCTCCCAAAGGGCCCCGATTACTCTACCCCTACCCCGAAGGAAGCCTCCGGTCCTCAAAGGTCCCCCAGGCTCCCAAAGACCCTCACCCGGTCCCCAAAGGTCCACCGGGCTCCCAAAGGGACCCCAGACCCCCAACGGACCCACCGGGCCCCAAAGGGCCCAATCCGTGCTCAAGGGCCCCCCCCCGGACCCCCAAAGGTCCTCCACCAGTCCCCAAAGGCCCTCTCCCGGTCCCAAAGGTCCACCAGGCACACAAAGGGCCCAATCCGTGCTCAAGCGCCCCCCCGGACCCCCAAAGGTCCTCCACCAGTCCCCAAAGGCCCTCTCCCGGTCCCAAAGGTCCACCAGGCACCCAAAGGGCCCCAGACCCTAAAAAGACCATACCCGAGCCCCCCAAAGGCCCTCACCGGTCCCCAAAGGTCCACCAGACCCCCAAAAGCCCTCCACCGGTCCCCAAAGGCCCTCCCCGGGCTCCCAGGGCTCCCAAAGGGCCCCCGATTGCTCTACCCCAACCCCGAAGGAAGCCTTCGGTCCTCAAAGGTCCCCCAGGCTCCCAAAGGACCCACTGGACCCCCAAAGGCCCTCACCTGGTCCCGAAAGGTCCACCGGGCTCCCAAAGGGACCACCGGACCCCCAAAGGGTCCACCGGACCCCAAAGGTCCTCCCCAGGCCCTTAAGGGTCGCCCAGACACCCACCGGGCCCCAAAGGGCCCAATCGGTGCTCAAGGGCTCCCCGGACCCCCAAAGGCCCTCATCCGGTCCTCAAAGGTCCACCGGGCTCCCAAAGGACCAGTCGGTCCTCAAGGACCCTCTCAGACGTGCAAAGACCCCCCCCCCCAGACCCCCAAAGGCTCATCCCGGTCCCCAAAGGTCCCCTCAGGCTCCCATATGACCACTCCACCCCTCAAGGGCCCCTGGATCCCCAAACGCCCTCCCCGGACCCCTCCAAAGAACCCCCTCTCCATTTTTAACACTTTTTATGGCTTTATTATATCCTTTTAGAACAAGTTCCTTTCATAATGTCCCTTCCTAAACCCATTTTCCAACTTGAAGTACTTATCTTTTTCACCCACTTTCTCAATGAAAAAGAAATTAGTTTTTAATCAATTCTAATTTTCCAGATAATATAAAAATTTTCCACTTTAGTTCAGATCTGTCTCGAAGAGATGAAAAATTTAAAATACTGTTCCAAATTTTTCACAGAAGATAAAAAAAGTTCAAGTTTTCTTCTGAATTTTACCAAAGAACGTGCTCCAATTCTAATTTCTCCAGAGAAAACAAAATCTTCCACTTCAGTTCTATATTTCACAAAGATATAAAGAAATTTAAAGTTCAAGTCTAAATTTTTCGGTGGAAGATAGAAAAAGTAATACCATACTTGTGAATATTTTCACGGAAAATAAAAAGTTCTAGTTCAATTTACAATTTCCTCAACGAAGTGAAGAAAGGTTCAAGTTCTCTTCTGAATTTTACTAAAGAACACGCTTCAATTCTATTTTTTTCAGAGAAAACAAAAATCTTCCACTTCAGTTCTTTATTTCACAAAGACATAAAGAAATTTAAAGTTCAATTCTAAATTTTTCGGTGGAAGATAGAAAAAGTAATACCATACTTGTGAATATTTTCCCGGAAGATAAAAAGTTCTAGTTCAATTTACAGTTTCCTCAATGAAGTCAAGGAAAGTTCAAGTTCTCTTCTGAATTTTACTAAAGAACACGCTTCAATTCTAATTTTTTCAGAGAAAATAAAAATCTTCCACTTCAGTTCTTTATTTCACAAAGACATAAAGAAATTTAAAGTTCAATTCTAAATTTTTCGGTGGAAGATAGAAAAAGCAATACCATACTTGTGAATATTTTCCCGGAAGATAAAAAGTTCTAGTTCAATTTACAGTTTCCTCAATGAAGTCAAGGAAAGTTCAAGTTCTCTTCTGAATTTTACCAAAGAACACGCTTCAATTCTAATTTTTTCAGAGAAAACAAAAATCTTCCACTTCAGTTCTTTATTTCACAAAGACATAAAGAAATTTAAAGTACAATTCTAAATTTTTCGGTGGAAGATAGAAAAAGCAATACCATACTTGTGAATATTTTCCCGGAAAATAAAAAGTTCTAGTTCAATTTACAATTTCCTCAACGAAGTGAAGAAAGGTTCAAGTTCTCTTCTGAATTTTACTAAAGAACAAAATTCAATTCTAATTTCACCAGAGAAAATAAAAATCTTCCACTTCAGTTCTTTATTTCACAAAGACATAAAGAAATTTAAAGTACAATTCTAAATTTTTCGGAGGAAGATAGAAAAAGCAATACCATACTTGTGAATATTTTCCCGGAAGATAAAAAGTTCTAGTTCAATTTAAAATTTTCTCAACGAAGTGAAGAAAAATTCAAGTTCTCTTCTGAATTTTACCAAAGAATAAAATTCAATTCTAATTTTTTCAGAGAAAATAAAAATCTTCCACTTCAGTTCTTTATTTCACAAAGACATAAAGAAATTTAAAGTACAATTCTAAATTTTTCGGTGGAAGATAGAAAAAGCAATACCATACTTGTGAATATTTTCCCGGAAAATAAAAAGTTCTAGTTCAATTTACAATTTCCTCAACGAAGTGAAGAAAGGTTCAAGTTCTCTTCTGAATTTTACTAAAGAACAAAATTCAATTCTAATTTCACCAGAGAAAATAAAAATCTTCCACTTCAGTTCTCTATTTCACAAAGACATAAAGAAATTTAAAGTACAATTCTAAATTTTTCGGAGGAAGATAGAAAAAGCAATACCATACTTGTGAATATTTTCCCGGAAGATAAAAAGTTCTAGTTCAATTTAAAATTTTCTCAACGAAGTGAAGAAAAATTCAAGTTCTCTTCTGAATTTTACCAAAGAATAAAATTCAATTCTAATTTCACCAGAGAAAATAAAAATCTTCCACTTCAGTTCTTTATTTCGCAAAGACATAAAGAAATTCAAAGTTCAATTCTAAATTTTTCGATGGAAGATAGAAAAAGTAATACCATACTTGTGAATATTTTCACGGAAAATAAAAAGTTCTAGTTCAATTTAAAATTTCCTCAATGAAGTCAAGGAAAGTTCAAGTTTTCTTCTGAATTTTACCAAAGAACGTGCTCCAATTCTAATTTCTCCAGAGAAAACAAAATCTTCCACTTCAGTTCTATATTTCACAAAGATATAAAGAAATTTAAAGTTCAAGTCTAAATTTTTCGGTGGAAGATAGAAAAAGTAATACCATACTTGTGAATATTTTCACGGAAAATAAAAAGTTCTAGTTCAATTTACAATTTCCTCAACGAAGTGAAGAAAAATTCAAGTTCTCATCTGAATTTTACCAAAGAATAAAATTCAATTCTAATTTCACCAGAGAAAATAAAAATCTTCCACTTCAGTTCTTTATTTCACAAAGACATAAAGAAATTTAAAGTTCAATTCTAAATTTTTCGGTGGAAGATAGAAAAAGTAATACCATACTTGTGAATATTTTCCCGGAAGATAAAAAGTTCTAGTTCAATTTACAGTTTCCTCAATGAAGTCAAGGAAAGTTCAAGTTCTCTTCTGAATTTTACCAAAGAACATGCTTCAATTCTAATTTTTTCAGAGAAAACAAAAATCTTCCACTTCAGTTCTTTATTTCACAAAGACATAAAGAAATTTAAAGTACAATTCTAAATTTTTCGGAGGAAGATAGAAAAAGCAATACCATACTTGTGAATATTTTCCCGGAAGATAAAAAGTTCTAGTTCAATTTAAAATTTTCTCAACGAAGTGAAGAAAAATTCAAGTTCTCTTCTGAATTTTACCAAAGAATAAAATTCAATTCTAATTTCACCAGAGAAAATAAAAATCTTCCACTTCAGTTCTTTATTTCACAAAGACATAAAGAAATTTAAAGTTCAATTCTAAATTTTTCGGTGGAAGATAGAAAAAGCAATACCATACTTGTGAATATTTTCCCGGAAAATAAAAAGTTCTAGTTCAATTTACAATTTCCTCAACGAAGTGAAGAAAGGTTCAAGTTCTCTTCTGAATTTTACTAAAGAACAAAATTCAATTCTAATTTCACCAGAGAAAATAAAAATCTTCCACTTCAGTTCTCTATTTCAAAAAGACATAAAGAAATTTAAAGTTCAATTCTAAATTTTTAGGTGGAAGATAGAAAAAGTAATACCATACCTGTGAATATTTTCACGGAAGATAAAAAGTTCTAGCTCAATTTAAAATTTTCTCAACGAAGTCAAGGAAAGTTCAAGTTCTCTTCTGAATTTTCTCAATGAACACACTTCAATTCTAATTTCTCCAGAGAAAATAAAAATCTTCCACTTCAGTTACTTATTTCGCAAAGACATAAAGAAATTCAAAGTTCAATTCTAAATTTTTCGATGGAAGATAGAAAAAGTAATACCATACTATTGAATATTTTCACGGAAGATAAAAAGTTCTAGTTCAATTTAAAATTTTCTCAACGAAGTCAAGGAAAGTTCAAGTTCTCTTCTGAACTTTACCAAAGAACACGCTTCAATTCTAATTTTTTCAGAGAAAACAAAAATCTTCCACTTCAGTTCTTTATTTCACAAAGACATAAAGAAATTTAAAGTTCAATTCTAATTTTTCGGAGGGTGATAGAAAAATTAATGCCATATTTGTGATTATTTTCACGGAAGATAAAAAGTTCTACTTCAATTTTAAATTTCCCCGGAAGATAAAAAGTTCTAGTTCAACTTGCTATTATCTTTGTGAAAACACACAAACTCAGAAAAAATGTTCAATGTTCCTTTAGTACCTATGCAATTAGACTAAAAATGAAGATATTTATGCAGAGTTTCAACTCGCTATGGCTAAGTTTGCTAAAAACAAGCTATTTTCTTGCGAAAACACACAAAATCAGAAAAAATGTTCAATGTTCCTTAAGCACCTACGCAATTAGGCTTAAATGAAGATATTTATGCAGAGTTTCAAGTCGATATGGCTAAGTTTGCTAAAAACAAGCTATTTTCTTGCGAAAACACACGAAATCAGAAAAAATATTGTTAGGTTAGGTTAAGTTAGATTAGGTTAGGTTAGCCTACGTACGCGCGCATATAGGTTAAGTTAGGTTAGATTAAGTTAGATTAGGTTAAGTTAGGTTAGGTTAGATTAAGTTAGGTTAGGCTAGGTTAGCCTACATACGCGCGCGTATGTAGGCTAACCTAGCCTAACCTAACTTAATCTAACCTAACCTAACCTAACTTAACCTAATCTAACTTAATCTAACCTAACTTAACCTATATGCGCGCGTACGTAGGCTAACCTAACCTAATCTAACTTAACCTAACCTAACAATATTTTTTCTGATTTCGTGTGTTTTCGCAAGAAAATAGCTTGTTTTTAGCAAACTTAGCCATATCGACTTGAAACTCTGCATAAATATCTTCATTTAAGCCTAATTGCGTAGGTGCTTAAGGAACATTGAACATTTTTTCTGATTTTGTGTGTTTTCGCAAGAAAATAGCTTGTTTTTAGCAAACTTAGCCATAGCGAGTTGAAACTCTGCATAAATATCTTCATTTTTAGTCTAATTGCATAGGTACTAAAGGAACATTGAACATTTTTTCTGAGTTTGTGTGTTTTCACAAAGATAATAGCAAGTTGAACTAGAACTTTTTATCTTCCGGGGAAATTTAAAATTGAAGTAGAACTTTTTATCTTCCGTGAAAATAATCACAAATATGGCATTAATTTTTCTATCACCCTCCGAAAAATTAGAATTGAACTTTAAATTTCTTTATGTCTTTGTGAAATAAAGAACTGAAGTGGAAGATTTTTGTTTTCTCTGAAAAATTAGAATTGAAGCGTGTTCTTTGGTAAAGTTCAGAAGAGAACTTGAACTTTCCTTGACTTCGTTGAGAAAATTTTAAATTGAACTAGAACTTTTTATCTTCCGTGAAAATATTCACAAGTATGGTATTACTTTTTCTATCTTCCATCGAAAAATTTAGAATTGAACTTTGAATTTCTTTATGTCTTTGCGAAATAAGGAACTGAAGTGGAAGATTTTTATTTTCTCTGGAGAAATTAGAATTGAAGTGTGTTCATTGAGAAAATTCAGAAGAGAACTTGAACTTTCCTTGACTTCGTTGAGAAAATTTTAAATTGAGCTAGAACTTTTTATCTTCCGTGAAAATATTCACAGGTATGGTATTACTTTTTCTATCTTCCACCTAAAAATTTAGAATTGAACTTTAAATTTCTTTATGTCTTTTTGAAATAGAGAACTGAAGTGGAAGATTTTTATTTTCTCTGGTGAAATTAGAATTGAATTTTGTTCTTTAGTAAAATTCAGAAGAGAACTTGAACCTTTCTTCACTTCGTTGAGGAAATTGTAAATTGAACTAGAACTTTTTATTTTCCGGGAAAATATTCACAAGTATGGTATTACTTTTTCTATCTTCCACCGAAAAATTTAGAATTGAACTTTAAATTTCTTTATGTCTTTGTGAAATAAAGAACTGAAGTGGAAGATTTTTATTTTCTCTGGTGAAATTAGAATTGAATTTTATTCTTTGGTAAAATTCAGAAGAGAACTTGAATTTTTCTTCACTTCGTTGAGAAAATTTTAAATTGAACTAGAACTTTTTATCTTCCGGGAAAATATTCACAAGTATGGTATTGCTTTTTCTATCTTCCTCCGAAAAATTTAGAATTGTACTTTAAATTTCTTTATGTCTTTGTGAAATATAGAACTGAAGTGGAAGATTTTGTTTTCTCTGGAGAAATTAGAATTGGAGCACGTTCTTTGGTAAAATTCAGAAGAAAACTTGAACTTTCCTTGACTTCATTGAGGAAATTTTAAATTGAACTAGAACTTTTTATTTTCCGTGAAAATATTCACAAGTATGGTATTACTTTTTCTATCTTCCATCGAAAAATTTAGAATTGAACTTTGAATTTCTTTATGTCTTTGCGAAATAAAGAACTGAAGTGGAAGATTTTTATTTTCTCTGGTGAAATTAGAATTGAATTTTATTCTTTGGTAAAATTCAGAAGAGAACTTGAATTTTTCTTCACTTCGTTGAGGAAATTGTAAATTGAACTAGAACTTTTTATTTTCCGTGAAAATATTCACAAGTATGGTATTACTTTTTCTATCTTCCACCGAAAAATTTAGACTTGAACTTTAAATTTCTTTATATCTTTGTGAAATATAGAACTGAAGTGGAAGATTTTTGTTTTCTCTGAAAAAATTAGAATTGAATTTTGTTCTTTAGTAAAATTCAGAAGAGAACTTGAACCTTTCTTCACTTCGTTGAGGAAATTGTAAATTGAACTAGAACTTTTTATTTTCCGTGAAAATATTCACAAGTATGGTATTACTTTTTCTATCTTCCACCGAAAAATTTAGAATTGAACTTTAAATTTCTTTATGTCTTTGCGAAATAAGGAACTGAAGTGGAAGATTTTTGTTTTCTCTGAAAAAATTAGAACTGAATTTTGTTCTTTGGTAAAATTCAGAAGAGAACTTGAATTTTTCTTCACTTCGTTGAGAAAATTTTAAATTGAACTAGAACTTTTTATCTTCCGGGAAAATATTCACAAGTATGGTATTACTTTTTCTATCTTCCATCGAAAAATTTAGAATTGAACTTTAAATTTCTTTATGTCTTTGTGAAATAGAGAACTGAAGTGGAAGATTTTTATTTTCTCTGGTGAAATTAGAATTGAATTTTGTTCTTTAGTAAAATTCAGAAGAGAACTTGAACCTTTCTTCACTTCGTTGAGGAAATTGTAAATTGAACTAGAACTTTTTATTTTCCGGGAAAATATTCACAAGTATGGTATTGCTTTTTCTATCTTCCACCGAAAAATTTAGAATTGTACTTTAAATTTCTTTATGTCTTTGTGAAATAAAGAACTGAAGTGGAAGATTTTTATTTTCTCTGAAAAAATTAGAATTGAATTTTATTCTTTGGTAAAATTCAGAAGAGAACTTGAATTTTTCTTCACTTCGTTGAGAAAATTTTAAATTGAACTAGAACTTTTTATCTTCCGGGAAAATATTCACAAGTATGGTATTGCTTTTTCTATCTTCCTCCGAAAAATTTAGAATTGTACTTTAAATTTCTTTATGTCTTTGTGAAATAAAGAACTGAAGTGGAAGATTTTTATTTTCTCTGGTGAAATTAGAATTGAATTTTGTTCTTTAGTAAAATTCAGAAGAGAACTTGAACCTTTCTTCACTTCGTTGAGGAAATTGTAAATTGAACTAGAACTTTTTATTTTCCGGGAAAATATTCACAAGTATGGTATTGCTTTTTCTATCTTCCACCGAAAAATTTAGAATTGTACTTTAAATTTCTTTATGTCTTTGTGAAATAAAGAACTGAAGTGGAAGATTTTTGTTTTCTCTGAAAAAATTAGAATTGAAGCGTGTTCTTTGGTAAAATTCAGAAGAGAACTTGAACTTTCCTTGACTTCATTGAGGAAACTGTAAATTGAACTAGAACTTTTTATCTTCCGGGAAAATATTCACAAGTATGGTATTGCTTTTTCTATCTTCCACCGAAAAATTTAGAATTGAACTTTAAATTTCTTTATGTCTTTGTGAAATAAAGAACTGAAGTGGAAGATTTTTATTTTCTCTGAAAAAATTAGAATTGAAGCGTGTTCTTTAGTAAAATTCAGAAGAGAACTTGAACTTTCCTTGACTTCATTGAGGAAACTGTAAATTGAACTAGAACTTTTTATCTTCCGGGAAAATATTCACAAGTATGGTATTACTTTTTCTATCTTCCACCGAAAAATTTAGAATTGAACTTTAAATTTCTTTATGTCTTTGTGAAATAAAGAACTGAAGTGGAAGATTTTTGTTTTCTCTGAAAAAATTAGAATTGAAGCGTGTTCTTTAGTAAAATTCAGAAGAGAACTTGAACCTTTCTTCACTTCGTTGAGGAAATTGTAAATTGAACTAGAACTTTTTATTTTCCGTGAAAATATTCACAAGTATGGTATTACTTTTTCTATCTTCCACCGAAAAATTTAGACTTGAACTTTAAATTTCTTTATATCTTTGTGAAATATAGAACTGAAGTGGAAGATTTTGTTTTCTCTGGAGAAATTAGAATTGGAGCACGTTCTTTGGTAAAATTCAGAAGAAAACTTGAACTTTTTTTATCTTCTGTGAAAAATTTGGAACAGTATTTTAAATTTTTCATCTCTTCGAGACAGATCTGAACTAAAGTGGAAAATTTTTATATTATCTGGAAAATTAGAATTGATTAAAAACTAATTTCTTTTTCATTGAGAAAGTGGGTGAAAAAGATAAGTACTTCAAGTTGGAAAATGGGTTTAGGAAGGGACATTATGAAAGGAACTTGTTCTAAAAGGATATAATAAAGCCATAAAAAGTGTTAAAAATGGAGAGGGGGTTCTTTGGAGGGGTCCGGGGAGGGCGTTTGGGGATCCAGGGGCCCTTGAGGGGTGGAGTGGTCATATGGGAGCCTGAGGGGACCTTTGGGGACCGGGATGAGCCTTTGGGGGTCTGGGGGGGGGGTCTTTGCACGTCTGAGAGGGTCCTTGAGGACCGACTGGTCCTTTGGGAGCCCGGTGGACCTTTGAGGACCGGGTGAGGGCCTTTGGGGGTCCGGGGAGCCCTTGAGCACCGATTGGGCCCTTTGGGGCCCGGTGGGTCCGTTGGGGGTCTGGGCGACCCTTAAGGACCTGGGGAGGACCTTTGGGGTCCGGGGGACCCTTTGGGGGTCCGGTGGTCCCTTTGGGAGCCCGGTGGACCTTTCGGGACCAGGTGAGGGCCTTTGGGGGTCCAGTGGGTCCTTTGGGAGCCTGGGGGACCTTTGAGGACCGAAGGCTTCCTTCGGGGTTGGGGTAGAGCAATCGGGGGCCCTTTGGGAGCCCTGGGAGCCCGGGGAGGGCCTTTGGGGACCGGTGGAGGGCTTTTGGGGGTCTGGTGGACCTTTGGGGACCGGTGAGGGCCTTTGGGGGGCTCGGGTATGGTCTTTTTAGGGTCTGGGGCCCTTTGGGTGCCTGGTGGACCTTTGGGACCGGGAGAGGGCCTTTGGGGACTGGTGGAGGACCTTTGGGGGTCCGGGGGGGCCCTTGAGCACGGATTGGGCCCTTTGTGTGCCTGGTGGACCTTTGGGACCGGGAGAGGGCCTTTGGGGACTGGTGGAGGACCTTTGGGGGTCCGGGGGGGGGCCTTGAGCACGGATTGGGCCCTTTGGGGCCCGGTGGGTCCGTTGGGGGTTTGGGGTCCCTTTGGGAGCCCGGTGGACCTTTGGGGACCGGGTGAGGGTCTTTGGGAGCCTGGGGGACCTTTGAGGACCGGAGGCTTCCTTCGGGGTAGGGGTAGAGTAATCGGGGCCCTTTGGGAGCCCTGGGAGCCCGGGGAGGGCCTTTGGGGACCGGGGGAGGGCCTTTGGGGACCGGGGGAGGGCTTTTGGGGTTCTGGTGGACCTTTGGGGACCGGGGAGGGCTTTTGGGGGTCTGGTGGACCTTTGGGGACCGGGGAGGACCTTTGGGGCTCGGGTATGGCCTTTTTAGGGTCTGGGACCCTTTGGGTGCCTGGGGACCTTTGGGGGCTGGGTGAGGGTCTTTGGGGGTCCGGGGGGGGGGGTCCTTTGGAAGTCCAGAGAACCTTTGAGGACCGCTGGCTTCCTTCGGGGTTGTGGTAGGGGGATCGGAACCTTTCGGGTTGGGGTAGAGGACCTCACAACACTGTTCAATTGAAACTTGTGTATTATAACGACCACACTCAAATTCTCTTCCAAAATCTCTTCAAAAATCACCTTTTAAAATGTCTCTAGCTGTTTCGCCGAAATAGTTCCATAAAATAGCTAAAACGGTTTCGCCAAAATTATCCCTAAACGGAATTTCGGCATGTTCCATTTGTTTGGCATCCCTGCGCTGGCTTATTTCAAATTATTTGGAAACCTTTTCGCACGCTAAGATCAAAACGTCTGCTCGGAAACGATTCTCTTGTTAGAAACAACAAATTAATTTCCCTTTCGTGAATCAATTCTCTTTAGAACAACAAATTAATTCCCCTTTCGTGTCAATCAATCAATCATGACATCATGTGTGATCAAAACTTTGTCTCGGAGACAATTCTCTTTGGAAATGCAAAGACATTAATTAACTTGACGTCATCTGTCAGACATTAATTAACTGTTTCCCGGGAACTCGTAACATTTGGCTTGGAAACAACAATAACAAATACTGTTTCCCGGAAACTCGTAACATCTGGCTTGAACAGGAAGGAAGTGTCATTAACTTTGCTTCGAACGACAACAACATTGACCCCATTAACCACGTGTTCTCTCTAATGACTCTGTTCAAAACAACAATAACATTGACCTTGGCATTTTGCCTCGGAAACAATAACAACATTGACCTTCGCTAAGAGCGTGCCAAAAACACACCTGGAGAAAGAGGTCATGGAGAAAGAGGTCATTGACCCTGTCCTCATTAAACTATGTAAAAATTTGTAGGTGGCAGCAGGGGTGAGCGATCGGAGATATTATGGCATCTCTACTTTTGTTCCTCGTACAGAACCATATACAAAGGCAATGTGTTCTGATCAGTGGTTCAACCGAAAGAGTTGACAGTTAAGTACTATTGACAACTTTAAATTTTCTTAAATTTGCATCAGTAAATAAGGGGGGCGATCATAGGCCGCGCAATAGCGCTGTCTATGTAAAGAAAGATGAGGAAGCAGCGTTATTTATTCTGTTTTAATTATGTATTCTTCAACAAGGCACTTTGAAATGAAGGGATTGTCAAAGAAACTTTAAAATAGGCTCATTCGATTGGAAATTGGAAGTTCTAATGCCCATTTTGGAACTCCAAAATGATTGGAGGGCAACCAGCCATCCCTCAATACACGTTTTCCCCTAGGATATCCGATTAAAAATTTTAGATAGTCATTTTGTTCAGCATAGATGAAAGATCATAGCAAGGCCTTTGGGAATGACAGCCCCCCTACCACAGCCCTTGGGGCAAAGGCTGGAAGTTATGCAATTCTTCAATTGTTTACATATATTGTTTGTACTCGGGAAAGCGGGTATTGTTGACCTTAGGTGTCCAAAAAGCCCAAGGGTATTCAGGTGTAGCTTTCAGAAAATGCTAAGGAGACTATTAAACAAAATAAAAAAAAAACACTACACTACGAGTATGCAGGTTGTCAAAAGAACATATCTCAGGAATGACTTAGGGTATTAAGTTGGAACTTCAATTGAAATTCTTAGTTCGGGACTGGGGGTGATCAATTGACCAAACAGCAAACGGTGTAAGTATATACAGGTTGTCAAAATAGCATAAACACAATGTCTTAGGAACAGAAGAGGTTATTTAGTTTTATTTTTCAGGAAAAGTTGAGGAGGTGTAAAACTACATCAAATATAATATGTGTACCCAGATTGTTAAAAGGGCGTTGTTGACAAATTATGTCCAGCATATAAATAGTAAGCATAAATCTGGATTCTTATGGAGAAAAGCCAAAAGAATTTAAAAAAAAATTCTTCTCTTAACCAATGAAAAAGGGTATGTCAATTATATCAGAACAGAAATTAATAAAAAAAATCCACCAAAGAAGTTTTCCAAAAATAAATAAATAAAGAGCTATATTAAGCCAAAGATGAGCAGAATTAAAGTCAAATAATTTGTCAAGCTTGACACTACCACAAATTACCATCAATAAATAAATGATATCCAAAACTAAAAGAAATTGCAATAAATAAAAATAGGTCAGACTCAAAACAAGCAACAAGAACTAAAAAAAGTTTTTTTAAGACAAGTAAAAAGCCAAAGTAAAATTTAAAGCGAGCAGAAATAAGGCAAAGCTCAGTCACATTCCAAACTTAAAACGCCAAGATATTATTATTCAAGGGTAAACAAAACCAAAAACAAACAAAAGATTATAATTAATAATGGCTAAAAACAAATAATAAAAAAAATATTTTAAACATTTATTATGAGGGGCAATGAAATACCAAACATTAATCATAGGATAATCATTTTCAAGGCAAGTTATTCGAAAAACTACTTCTTACAAGGACATTACAGGCAAGGAGCACCTTGGCAGAGGGTCCAGGCCGGCAATACCCCCAAAAGAAAAAAGTATTAATCGATGTGAAATGTTGAAAAAACAAGCAATATTCCAATATAAATCTCGGCGAAAACAAAGCTCCAAGTATCACTTGCCTACTCCCTCATGACATTTTCTGAGGCCCCTCAAAATCCCCCCCATTGTTGAATCCAAATTTTGCGCCAGTAAACTCGTGAATGTGATCTTCTTTGTTGCATAAAAAATATTTCATACAATAAGAAGCGCTATCACCCCACAGTACTCACATTTCGGGCATAGCCAAAAACATTCCCGAGAATATAGGATTTGAGATTAATACTTACCCCCCCCCCCGAAAAACACCTCTCATTATTAATCCGAAGGCTTTATGAGAGGGAGAAAATTTGAGCGTAACAACAAACTTTTTGAGGCTTTCAAAACATTCCCCACCTAAGCAGACATCAACCAGCCTTCTTCCATAACGGTTGTTGCGCAATTATACATCAATGCAAATAATCTTAACAAGTTCCAAATCAATAAACTAAGTTAAACAAAACTTTGAAAGAAATGCCTATTTTAACAGTTTACATTCTATGGACTGCTTGCATCTTGAGGCACAAATGCACTTTCGCGCGGCATTACTGCTTCTGAAACCAAAAAGCTCAATATAATGTTTTTTGCTAATGTTGAATCAATTGGCTATCCCAGAACTTTTACTCCATGGTTTTTTGGCATTCTTTGGGCCAAAATTGTCACATCGTAACCAAAGGTGAAAGAAAACGCCACTTCGATGTGGCACTCAATTTTTTGCTACCCAAAAAGAACACAAGAACTTACGATTTCATTTGTGATGAGCCTATTCTCGAATTTCTAGGACTATTGGCTCTATACTACCACCTCTGAGAAAAAAAAACAGTAAATACGCATCTTCGATACATCCTTCTCGGGAATAAACAAAAAAAAATGCCGCGCTTTTGTAGATAGGGGATTTAAAGTATAAATCTGATAATTATGGCCAAGTTTTGTATATTGTTAAAATTACGACTCCTCTCCTCTCTTTTACGAAGTAAATAGGCCCTCAAATCGGGTTGGGATAAGAAATTTAATGAAGACCTAAAGTCCTATTTGGTTTTGGCCCAGACGATACAATATCGGTTCAAACCAGGAAGTCGGCAATTTTTTTTTTCAAATTCAAGAGTAGTATTCGCCACTCTGCTTTCTATGAGAGCCCCCCCCAGGATTATTATGGGAGCCCCATCCCTTCTCCATAGCATTCCTATGAGAGCCCTGTTTAAAGGCAATATTTCAAGCACAGCCCTCTGACGTCACAGCACAGGTAAGAAAATAGGATAGGATTCAAGCGCATGTTTCTTCACGCGACACACCCCTTTGTATTTCTGTGACAGCCTTGTTTTCCAGGTGGTAGCAACCATGTTGTTTTTCCCTATACATTTCTAGACGAATACCAAGGTGTTTTATTTTCCCCTATTGTTTTTCCCATGATGCTTTTCCCTATAGATGTCTAGACGAATTCCTAGGTGTTTTTATTTCCCCCTATTGTTTTTCCCATGATGTTTTTCCCCTATACATGTCTAGACGAATTCCCAGGCGGTAGCAGTCATGTTGATATTCCCCTACACATGAACAGGTGCTTTTTCAGGTGTTTCCCCCATTTGTTTTTCCACATGTTGGAATCTCAAGATCCCAAGAATCCAGTTGTTCAATCGAGAATAGAATGTCCCTGTATGTTCTAGGAATTCTATAAATACTCTAGGGAGGGAACAAAACAGCATCAGTCTCATATAACTAATTGAAGACGTCATAAGAATCTGAAATAATGGATAATTCCAACAATAAAGTAAGTGTCTTTCTAGTATTTCGTATAGCCCCCCCCCCCAAAAAAAAATCCTTACACTTTGCTTTGTTTATACTCGTTTTAAAGCATAAAATACTCTCTTTTCACCGTGTAAAAACCCGACCTCCCCCTCCTTTCATTTGAAAACAATTAATCCTTTCAAAAAGAAGTATTCATTTTACTAAAGAAAAGCTGGCTTCCCACATGCATTGAAACCAAGAAAAGGGCACTTTGGACTGAAGGGATAGTCAAAGAAACGTTCAAAGAGGCTCATTCGATTGAAATTGGAAGTTCTAACGCCCATTTTGGAACTCAAAAATGATTAGAGGGCAACCAGCTACCCTTCAAAACACCTTTTCCCCTAGGACATCCGATCAAAAATTTTTAATAGTCATTTGGTTCAGCATAGTTGAAAGATCATAACAATGTCTCTGGGAATGACAGCCCCCCTTTGTTTGTACTCAGGAAAGGGGGTAAGTTTGACCTTTGGTGTCCGAAAAGGCCAAGGGTATTCAGTTGAAGCTTTCAGAAAATGTTAAGGAGAGTACTATACAAAATAAAAAAAAAAACACTACACGCATGAAGATTGTCAAAAGAACATATCTCAGGAATGACTTAGGGTATTAAGTTGGAACTTCAATTGAAATTCTTAGTTCGGGACTGGGGGTGATCAATTGACCAAACAGCAAACAGAGAAAACAGTGTAAGTGCATCCAGGTTGTCAAAATAGCATAAACACAATGTCTTAGGAACAGAATAGGGTATGGAGTTTTATTTTTCAGGAAAAGTTGAGGAAATGTAATAGTAAATCAAATATACTATGCCTAAATCTGGATTCTTATGGAGAAAAACCAAAAGAATTCAAAAAAATTCTTTTCTTAACCAATGAAAAAGACTATGTCAATGAAAAAGACTATGAAATTAATAAAAAAAAATCCACCAAAGAAGTTTTTCAAAAAAAATAAAGAGCTATATTAAGCCAAAGATGAGCAGAATTAAAGTCAAATAATTTGTCAAGCTTGACACTACCACAAATTACCATCAATAAATAAATGATATCCAAAACTAACAGAAATTGCAATAAAAAAAAACATGTCAGACTCAAAGCAAGCAACAAGAGCTAAAAAAAAGTTTTTAAAGACAAGTAAAAGACCACCGGGTGAAAAAAATTGATTGAGTCCTTCAAAATTAAACTGTCGTAAATTGGACTTAAAGAAATATCTCCTGTATCTCTATTTATTGCTAAATTTTGGTTCATGTATTATTTTTTATCTCAATTACCTCTTTAAAAGTTTATGGTAGGCCATTTACAGTAGATATTAAGGTTACCTCGTCAAAAAGAACCAAATGGGTCGGATTTACGAAAATATGTGAAGCAAATGCCGAATCAAAGTTGTCATTGTCATTTTTTTTAATCTCAGGGACTTATTTATTGAAACTTCGTGCTCTGGCAAACGTTCAACTAGTTGTTGATGGGTCCTACCAATGAAAAATTTCCCACATGAACACGAGATTCTGTAGACACCACTACCCAGTACAGGGTCAGTTTTATCCCTTTCTGAGTTGAAAAATGTTCAACTTTTTGTTCAGTTTAAAAAACAAACAGAGATTATGTTTTTTTTTATTTTTCCAAGTTTATCACGAAGTTTCGGGCTGTATGGTAAAGCGATGAGTGTTTATTTTCTTAACTGCCGGTGTAACTGAATCAAGGGAGACGAGCTCCCTATTTTGTTGTCTTTTGTTGGTTTTTTTAATCGTCTATCTATGATGTTTTCAATAAGTTTGGTTGGGTAACCATTGCAGAAAAGAATATCCTTGGCATAGTTTAATTCCGAATTTATATGATTACGGGAACAAATTTTTTAAACTCTGTCAACAAAAGATATTATTACCCCTCTTTTCACAGAAGGAGGGTGATGGAAAGAAAAATGTAGATATCCATCATTATGAGTCGGCTTTCTATATATAGAAAATTCAAGGCTAGGAGTAGTTTTTGTAATCACAACATCCAAGAAAGGCAGCTTACCTGAATCTTCGAGTTCAATTGTGAACTGGAGATTCGAATAAAATGAGTTCAAATGTGCCAAAAAATCTCTTAGAAAGTCTTGTCCATGTTCCCAAACAGAAAGGATATCATCAACAAAATGAAACCAGATAGTGGTTTAAGTGGAAACTATTCAAGGCAGACTGTTCTATGAAATCCATGTAAAAATGTGCCACATAAGTAGACAAGACAGTGCCCATGGATAAGCTCATGATTTGAAGAAAAAATTCCGAATTTAAAATACGAGAACTTGTTGCTAAGACGAACAAGGGTCATTATTGTATCGATTTCCAAAGTCTTGTAATCCGACCAAGCTGAATTTTCCTCTAATTTTATTTGTAAGGCCTGCTCACATGTATGGACATCGCATGAAAATGTACATAGAAACTGCATCAAAACTAGATTAAATAGTTTTTTCTTTTGTACTTAGATTTTTTAACTTCAACAAGATCTATGAAGTTTTTTTCATAGGGTTTCTGTGTGCTTAAAAGAGGCTTAAAAATGGTGGCTAAGAAACTTCCTATAACCGTAGCTGGATAACTATAACATGCTGCAATAGGACGTAACGGACATTAAAATTTGCAATGGCTCGAACACACTTATACACATCAGAAATTATTACGGGCGTGGAGTCTGCTATTTTTAGCTCTCATGGTGAATTCGAAAATTCAGACCTACTCAGAGGTGAAATTGTAAAGAGTATTCTTGATTATAGACCATCTTTGTCACTTTCAACTCAATCAAAGGAAGAAATTTAAATCCTCCGAAACTTAAAAAAAAGACAAAACACAGTGATTACGAGAGCAGACAAGGGACATACAGTTGTAATTATGAATTCTGCAGATTATGAATTAAAATTTAACACCCTTTTAATGGATGAAAATATTTACAAAGAAATAAAAATTGATCCCACGGACAAATACACACAGACGTTGAGAAAAGAACTAAGAATTTTAAAAGATAGTAGACTAATTACTCCTCAAATGTACAGAAAATTTTGCCCCAAAAATTGTTCAGCCCCAAAGTTTAATGGTCTGTCTAAAATCCATAAGAAATATATTTCGTTACGTCCTATTGTAGCATGTTATAGTTCTCCAAATACGGGTATAGAAAGTTTCTTAGCCACCATCTTTAAGCCAATTTTAAGCACACAGAAATCCTATATAAAAAACTCCATGGATCTTGTTGAGAAATTAAAAAATCTAAGTACAACAGAAAAAACTATTTTATCTAGTTTTGATGCAGTTTCTATTTACACTTCATGCGATGTCCATAAATGTGAGCAGGCGTTACAAAGAAAATTAGAGGAAAATTCAGCTTAGTCGAATTACAAAACTTTGGAAATCGATACAATAATGACCCTTGTTCGTCTTTGCAACAAGTTCTCCCCGTATTTTAAATTTAAAAAAAAACTCCTTCAAATCATAGGCTTATCCATGGGCACTGTCTTGTCTCCTTATTTGGCAAATTTTTACATGGATTTCATAGAACAGCCTGCTTTGAATAGTTTCCCCTTAAAAAACTCTATCTGGTTTCGTTTCGTTGATGATGTCCTTTCTGTTTGGGAACATGGACGAGACTCTCTAAGAGATTTTTTGGCACATTTCAACTCATTTGATTCGAATCTTCATTTCACAATGGAACTCGAAGATTCAGGTAAGCTGCCTTTCTTGGATGTTTTGATTATAAAAACTACTCCTAGCTTTGAATTTTCTATATATAGAAAGCCGACTCATAATGATCGATATGAGTCTTCCCATCGCCCTCCTTCTGCTAAAAGAGGGGTAATAATTTCTTTAGTCGACAGAGTTTTAAAAATTTGTTCCCGTAACCATATAAATTCTGAATTAAACTATGTCAAGGATATTCTTTATGCAATGGTTATCCAATCAAACTTATTGAAAACATCATAGATAGAATAAAACAACAAAAATAGGGAACTCGTCCCCCTTGATTCAGTTACCCCGGCAATTGAGATAAAAAAACATTCATCAGTTTACCATACATCCCGAAACTTCACTATAAACTTGGAAAAATTTTTAAAGCATAATCTCTCTGTTTCTTTTAAAACCGAACAAAAAATTGAACATTTTTTCAACTCTGGAAAGGATAAAACTGACCCTGTACTGGATAGTGGCGTCTACAGAATCCCGTGTTCATGTGGGAAATTTTACATTTATAGGACCCATCAACAACTAGGTGAACGTTTACATGAGCACAAATTTCAATAGATACGTCCCTGAGATTAAAAAATAACAATGTCAACTTTGATTCAGCATTGGCTTCGCATATTTACGTAAATCAGACCCATCTGGTTCTTTTCGACGAAGCAACCTTAATATCCACTGTAAATGGCCTACCACAAACTTTTAAAGAGATAATTGAGATGAAAAAAATACAGGAACCAAAATTTAGCAATAAATAGAGATACTGGAGATATTTCTTTAAGCCCAATCTATGAGAGTTTAATTTCGAAGGACTTAATCAATATTTTCACCCGGTACGACTTGAAAGAACCTATTTGCACATCAAATGATGAACAAATTTGTAGGCCATCCAAAGCAATAGGAAAACAAAAGATTATTGCCCAATCCTCTTGGTAGTTTTCTTTTTCATGGAATCCAATCTGGTTCTTATTTAGTTTCTGTTCTGTCGTTGATAAGTAAACTTCGAAAGGTTTGATTTTCGTTGGTTTCTTTTCTTTTCTTTCTTTTTTGTTTGGCACTGAGGACGACTCAGCGGAGGTCCTTGTCGAAATATTTGCTAATTTCTTCTTCTTCATAGTTCGCCACTGGCTGACAAAATCCTCGTTTTTTCACCTTTTTTTATTTTATTTTTCGTTTTATTATTTTCTTTCCTCTCTGAGTTTCATTTGTCATGTATAGCCAGTGTGGTCTAAGAATATATTTACATCAAGCTTACGGGGAGCATTGGACCAATATTGTTTTAGATTTTTATAAATTGTGTTAAAAACATGCTAGTCTTATTTGTCAGTTTAATTTCTTAGAAACTTGTAAAAGACATCGAATTCTTCCACTTTCTTTACGTTTCAACCTACACTTAGGCACACAATCTGAAGGCCCGTTTATTCAGAGAATGGGTTTCAAAACTTTAACACATATCTAAAAGACCATAGATCCAAAAGATACGTCCTTATCAATAAAATACTAAATTTCAAATCCCTATTATATCAGATTTTGTCCCCTCGAGATTATATCAGATTTTGTCCCCTCAAGGTCTTTCCGACACATATTCCATTTAGCAAAAACTCCCTTATCGGAAAAATTCTTAAAACTGGAATTTCAAGGCTGTAGATATTAAGGCTGCCTCGTCAAAGAGAACCAGATGGGTCGGATTTACGGAAATATGCGAAGCCAATGCCAAATCAAAGTTGTCATTGTTATTTTTTAATCTCAGGGACGTATCTATTGAAATTTTGTGCTCATGCAAACGTTCACCTAGTTGTTGATGGGTCCTACAAATGTAAAATTTTCCACATGAACACGGGATTCTGTAGACACCACTACCCAGTACAGGGTCAGTTTTATCCTTTCCTGAGTTGAAAAAATTTTCAACTTTTTGTTTGGTTTTAAAAGAAACAGAGAGATTATGTTGTTTTTTTTTTAATTTTTCCAAGTTTTGGGATGTATGGTAAAGATATGAATGTCTTTTTCTCAATTGCCAGGGTAACTGAATCAAGGGGGGCGAGCTCCCTATTTTGTTTTTTTATCTTTTTTAATCGTCTATCTATGATATTTTCAATAAGTTTGATTGGGTAACCATTGCATACAAGAATATCCTTGACATAGTTTAATTCAGAGTTTATAAGATTACGGGAACAAATTTTTCAAACTCTGGCAAATTTTTCAAACGAGGCAGCCTTAATATCTACTGTAAATGGCCTACTACAAACTTTTAAAGAGGTAATTGATTAAAAAAAAGAATGTACGAACCAAAATTTAGCAATAAATAGAGAACAGGAGATATTTCTTTAAGCCCAATTTACGACAATTTAATTTCGAAGGACTCAATCAATATTTTCACCGGACTAACTTGAAAGAATCTATTTGCACCTCAAATGATGAACGAACTTGTAGGCCAGCCAAAGCAATAGCAAAACAAAGGATTATTGCCCTATCATCTTGGTAGTTTTCTTTTTTATTGATTCAAATCTGGTTCTTATTTAGTTTCTGTTCTGTTGTTGATAAGTAAGCTTCGGAAGGTTTGATTTTCGTTGATTTCTTTTTCTTTTTTTTTCTTCTGTTTTTTTGTTTACCACTGAGGATGGCTCGGCGGAGATCCTCGTCGAAATTTTAGCTTATTTCTTCTTCTTTATTGTTCGCCACTGGCTGACAAAGTCCTTGTTTTTTCTCCGTTTTTCATTTTATTTTTCATTTTATTATATTTTTTTCCTCTCTGTGTTTCATTTGACGATATCTCCAAAGACATAGTTATTTAGGATTTCAACTATCCTAAACAAAATGGCTATCTCAAAATTTGGATCGAACCATTTTGAGAAATAATAGGTGTGTGAGAGGGCCTAGTTGCCCTCCAATTTTTTGGTCACTTAACCATTCTAGTATTCTAGGACCATTGGGCGATACGATAATCCCTGTGAAAAACAAACAAACGAAAAAAAAATAAACACACATCCGTGATCTTTCTTTTGGCAAAAAATTCAAAATTCCATATTTTTTCAGATAGAAGCTTGAAACCTCTACAGTAGGGTTCTATGATTTTTATTAAGATTATTAGGATTCTATGATTTTTAAGGGGTATCAGGCAAATTTTCTCAAGCTCGTAACCTATCATGAATTGCAGCGGCAGCTGCAACCTAGTAAAGAGAGAACCACAGCCCATAGTAATCAAAAGTTTAAAAAGGTGCTTTCATAAAAAATGTATCGTGAGGAAAAATCGCCATTTGACACTGAATCAGGATTAGTAACAATTGTTACGTAGATAATTTCGGAGACCACACTGCCTTTCCATGACGATAAATAAAAGTCCAAATAGGGATAAAATCCTTTTAATAGACAGTGATGATAGAAATTCACAAAAAATACTAGATATTTCGGTCACATATACAGTGACCGTCATCAGTAGTAAAACTAAAAAAAAAAAAAAAAAAAAAAAGGTTTAAAAAGGTTTTTTTGTTTTTAGTTTTACTACTGATGACGGTCACTGTATATGTGACCGAAATATCTAGTATTTTTTGTGAATTTCTATCATCACTGTCTATTAAAAGGATTTTATCCCTATTTGGACTTTTATTTAACAATTGTTTCGGTTCATCTTAGAAGTAAAAGTTTCTTGCGAAAAGAAATTTATGGTGATTTCCAACAAGAGCCTGAAACCCCTTGAAAATGGCGTCAAATCGAAATTAAAAGTGAACCATTGGAATCAGCATGGTCCAAAACCTTTAGTAGGATAATTACAGTCCCCCACTTTGAACACCAAGGAAAACGACTTTTTTGCATGGGTAGCACTGATCTGTCTCTTTTCTTTTCTTTTCCTACAAGAGCTAGGGGGTGGCCAGAACATCATAGAGAGGTGTGTAATAGCTCATTCGAAAGGGAATTAAATTTGTAGGTTCCCTTATTAAGTAACCAAAAGATTGGAGGGTAAATAGCCCCCTCCATACAGGCCCCCTCCCCCACAACTAGTCCTATAAAAATATTGAGATACCCGTTTTGTTTAACATAGGTCAAATGTCCAATATATATGATTTTGATGATGATTTGGCCCTCCATAGTCCCTGGGGAAGGGCTGTATGCGCTATCGGGCGCATAGATATCGCGCGTATCCGTATCGTGCGTATTGGTGTCGCATGTAAAGAGTCGGGAATATCAGTATCCGTTTTTTTTTCAGTCATTTTCTAGGCTCATTTTTAAAGCATGTCCCGGCAAGGTATCATGGTTGCAGCGGCAGTTGCAAACTAGTAAAGAGCGAATCACAGCCCATAGTGACCAAAAGTTAAAAAACGCGTTTTGAAAAAAACTGCCTAGTGAAAAAACATTCCCATCTGACATTGACTCAGTAACGTCTGCTATTATTTTGGTTCGTCTTAAAAGTAAAAGTTTATTGCGAAAAGAATTTTATGGTGATTTCGAAAAAATCATCACACCCCTTGAAAATGGCAATTGTACCATAAGAATCAACATGGTCAAAACCTTGTACAGGGAAGTTACAGTCCCCTCCCTGAACAACAAGAAAAGTCAGAAATTTTTGCGTTGGTAGCACTGATCTGTCTCCCCGTTTTTTTCTTTTTTTTCAACAGATCTAGCGGGCTACCAGAACATCGTAGAGATTCTTCATGGCTCATTCCAAAGCTATTTCTCATATCTACGTGTTACTTTGAAATAAGTTGAGCTTTCTTGTCTGCAAAATGAACACGCAGAAATTTATATATAAAAATTCTCTTTTAACTTTTAAAATTTCATTTTTTAAATACATTTTTCGTTAGTTTCTGTAAAGTAAAAGTTTATTGCAAAACGAAATTTAAGGTAATTAAACCCCTCGAAAATGGTGTCAGATCAAAACAAAAAGTGTAACATTGGAATCAGCAAGGTCAGAAACCTTGTACAGGGAAATTACAGTCCCCCTCCTTGAACATAATGGAAAATCACTTTTTTCATCGGTAGCACTGATCTGTCTCCCGTTTTTTTTCTTTTTTTCAACAGGCCTAGCGTGCTACCAAAACATCTTACTAGAGAGATGCGTAATCGCTCATTTTAAACCTATTGCTCACATAAAGAAGTTTGACCTTTAAACTTCAGTCTGCGACGAAGCCTGTGTGCTAGTTCTAACGGCGGTAATTGAGGGAAAGGACGTTCTTGCCCCCTTAGTTTTTTTCTCCTGCCTTGGTTTTGAAAAACACCTTTTTTGGGTAATTTTATTGGAAAAGATACTTTTTTCATTAAAAAAAAGAGGAGAAAACCGAAAGTGCACTTTATGAGAATGTGCTATCAAGTCAAATTTATAAAAAGCGATTAGGTATAAACATAAGCTGTTAAATGAGCCCTTAAACAGCTCTCTTTTTTTACGGTAGCCTTCTAGTTTCTGCTGGTCAATAGGTGATTTACAAAGCCCTGTCTTCATTATAGCTTTTTCAGAGGAAATCGGCCGATTAAAAACAGTTTTTGTTCGCCGAAAAACAAACGTTCCTGAAAAACATGTATTGTTTTGTAAAGTATGGATGATGAACTTCATGTTGTAGACTGAAAGTTTACGTAGATGTCAAGGTTGTTTTCAGTATTTTCTATAAGTGTCTTATCTCACCTAGATAGGTGAGAATCAGAAACTATATTACAATAAGTTTTCAACTGAAACTTAGGAGTGTCATTAAAACTTAAAACGAACATATATTATTCCGTGTGAATAAAAAAGATCATGGCAACGTTGTTTCTACATTAAATTTTAATCAAAAATGAACAAAGATTAATTTTTTTTTTAATGATGTTTTTTCCGAGGGAAGTAAAGAGCGAAGTTGAAACTTAAAACGAACAAAAAATTTTACTTCACAGCCTATCTAACATATATTAATAAAACTAGTACAAATAAATTATAACTAGTACCAACTAATTATGTTTCCCTATACTTTTTTGATTATACAAAGCTAGCACTTTACTGAAAACACAAAATAATATAGGAGTTTTGGTACAGTAAAAACAAACCAATTAAGGTCACTTTTTATAGAATCCAAATATTATCAATCCCTTTTAGAATCAAAACCTTTTAAGATAAAGCAACAATCTATTTTAGGATTTAACTTTTTTTTGCGTTTAATTTGGTATCACTTCTGCACAATGCTTCAGCTCAATGACTGGCTCTTGTTTTTATTCTTAAGAGGACATGTCGTGATTAGTTTGTACACAAGCTCAAATTAAGGCCATCTTGATAGTATTAGGACTATAGACTAGCTGTAGAATTTGTATCATAGCTTGAAATTCACTCTTGTATAGAGAGAATTAATCGGATTTCCAGAGTTTATATTATGTCTTATTTTATCTTCATTTCAAGTGATACTAAAGCATACTTCTTACAATTTAAGACTGTGTATTACCCACTATTGGTATTATAGCTGGTGATTATAAAATGCTGCTTGATAAATCAATCCAATATTTATGTGCAATGTTCAATTACTTCACGGTTATTAAAAAATATTAGTTTTACGCTTATGTTTTTAAGATAACTTTAATTGTATACTGAAAGTTACTAATGTCACAACTGGTGTAAGACTATGAAAAGCTTTATAGATTTGTTTAGTGTTGTCAGGCTACATACTCACTTTTGACTCTTAAATCAAAAATCCTGTTTTTTATACTTGACTTTTGTATTTTCAGTAAAGCGCTAGTTTTGTATAATCATAAACTATATTAAAATAATTAGTTGGTTTATTTGTACTACTGATATTAATATATATTAAATAGGCTGTGAAGTAATAATTTTTGTCCGTTTTAAGCTTCAACTTCACTCTTTACTTCCCTCGAAATAACTATGTTTTTGAAAAATTAATTTCTTTAAGAATGACAACCCCCCCCCAGAGCCCTCAGGGCAAGGGTTATAACCTATGCCCTGGGGCACGCAATCCATATATAGAAAAAGTGATAGTAAAAACTCCGGAATGGGCTCATTTGATTGGAAATCAGATGTTCTAGTGCTCTTTTTAAGATTCGAGGTGATCGGAGGGTGATACCAGTAGAATGTATGTATGGAATTCTATAGAAGCTATAGGAAAACATTTCTATAGAAGCTCTACACCTTTTTCAAAGAGAGTGAGTATCCTCTCACACCAATGCTCCTTGGTACCTTTCCAAGCAAAGTGATCAAACAGGTTTCGGAAGTATAATTGTGATTGTATAACGCAACCAGACGGGTTTTTGACGCAACACCTATCTTTTTAGGGCCAATCAGAGAGAGCGGAGGTTACTCCATATACGATAACTTGATTGGTAATTGGATTCGAATAAAAGGAAAGATTTTCATTGCAATTCATATTAGCAAGAGAACTGAATTCAGAGAAAATAGTTTATTTGAGACAATATTAGTAGAGAAAATGAGTGGAGCATTTACACTATTGGAGGTTGATGGTGGAGCCGGCAGCAGCAAAGATATACGAGTACCAAATGTGGCTGTGGAAATAACAGATATGCCTTGAATGGGATGATATGTATGCTAGATATGTGATATCATTGAGCAAATTTAAAATGGAGGAGCAATTATTTTTTGCTGCAAAACTGAATATTGTGCATATAAATAGACTTCAGGCAGCATTAGATGCACTAGTGAAATATATGGATGAAAACAAATTGAACCAGTGATTATTATTGTTGTACTTATGTTCAATAAAACTGTTTCTAAATCAAAGATATTTTTCTTTCTATAGTAGACTAGCGTGTATTTTTTAGAGTAGAAAAAAAATTCTGGTTAGTCTGAAGTTGGTTGTGAGAGTATTAGGACTCTAAAAAATGGATAAATTTGAGAAAGAGCGAATCATGAGGAATCTTGTGTGTATGAAAAAACGTTTGATTCTAGATGACGATTTCTAGAGCTGTCAATTCAAAGGAAGATATTTTCTCAGGGAATGCTTGTCGATATAATGAAAAATAATTCTCCGTCATTAGACTATTGCATGAAGCTTTTACGTTGTGGTCCAAATGCATTTACACAATTTACTGACATATTAATCACAACACGGTAAAACGATATTGTGGATATGCTTTTAAACACTAGCTTAGGAATTTAGAACTTTTTTCTCATGAAAAAGATGGAGTTCAAGGATGATTTACTCCTCTCTCTCTCTCTCTCTCTCTCTATCCCACTCAATTTGTTGTTGATAGCTCAGTTTCATTGTGGCAGTGAGTGTCAACACATAAAAAAATGTTCCATACATGTAAAATATGCATGTACACACTGGGCAGCTGGTCATCATGTGAGAATTGTACAATGATTGATGAGTATGATAAAAAGTGCATATTATGCAACCCGTGTAAAGTGCATAGAGGATATGCTGTACAAATTAAAGGTTGTAATTCCTGTCTTGAAGAGGTGTGTGACTCTCATCCTAGAGGACACCTATGCTCCAATTGCCACTATGAAAAAATGTAATCAGTGGGAGAATAAATATCCTGGTATGATCGGAAAGAATCCTAGGCGTAATTTTAGTTTATTGCTAAGAGATTGGTATCGTCAAGGTTTTAGATTGTTTTGGGAGGAGGAGCCGGGTCAGCAATTCAACTGTTGGAACAACAAAAGAATTTGGTTTCTACGTCATCGTTGTGAAGACAATGGCTACAATGATTATAAGCCCACTGATTTTTATTTGGCTGTGACGGAATGTGATTCGCCACTTGAGGACACCGTTTATGATATTGCTTCAAATAAGCAAATTGAAACATGTGAATTCTATAAAATGAATGAGAATAGTATCATTGACTATACAAAGAGATATTACAAGAGTGAAGTTACACTCTACTGTAGAAAATGTGACCCTGACATTGCAGCACATCAGGATCAGTATACTGTGAATTTAGATAATCTATCTGCATTAGCTTTTATCGACTAATACCTATACCTAGTAGAAGATGAAATCTAAAGAGTAGAAAAGTCGTTTTTATCATGTACATACATTTTTCATTTATTAATAAACAATTTCACATACATTATTAGAACATTTTATTCGTAGGGCACTAAAATCAATATTAAACACGCTTCTAAGTATATTTTCCATAGCAACAATTTCTATTTTTTAACTCAACAGATAGCAATTATCTTCTATGTCATATATAATTGAGACGATCATTGTATGTACGCGTGTGTATTTACTAAAGGGGGTAATTATTGAAGAAAAAAAGGAGTTGGGGGAAGAGGTGCCCACCATTAATATTCTGAATAAATTTCAAATGTAGCTAATAGTTGAAATTGTATTTTTTTTTCATACATCGTATTTAAAAAACGTGTTTATGCATTCATAGCTTAACCGAACTTAATAATTGGGGTTAAAAATAATGCTAGGAGGGGAATTCAGTTTTGAAGGATGTTTAAAAATGCTACTTATTTAATATCCAGTAAACATCTGACTTGAAATGCTTCATATCGTAGATTTTTCGCTAGCTTCAAAACAGATGGCCAGGTATAAAGATATCTGGATAAAATAGCGTTTGCAACAATTTCTATTTTTTAACTCTACAGATAGCAATTATCTTCCATGTCATATATAATTGAGACGATCATTGTATGTACGCGTGTGTATTTACTAAAGGGGGTAATTATTGGAGAAAAAAAGGAGTTGGGGGAAGAGGCGCCCACCATTAATATTCTGAATAAATTTCAAATGTAGCTAATAGTTGAAATTGTATTTTTTTTTCATACATCGTATTTAAAAAACGTGTTTATGCATTCATAGCTTAACCGAATTTAATAATTGGGGTTAAAAATAATACTAGGAGAGGGAATTCAGTTTTGAAGGATGTGTAAAAGTGCTACTTATTTAATATCCAGTAAATATCTGACTTGAAATACTTAAGATAGTATATTTTTCGCTAGCTTCAAAGCAGATGGCCAGGTATAAAGATATCTGGGTAAAATAGCGTTCGCAACAAGTTCTATTTTTAACTCAACAGACAGCAATTATCTTCCATGTCATATATAATTGAGACGATCATTGTATGTACGCGTGTGTATTTACTAAAGGGGATAATTATTGAAAAAAGAGGAGTTGGGGGGAGGGGTGCCCACCATTAATATTCTAAATAAATTTCAAATGTAGCTAATAGCTGAAATTGTATTTTTTTTTTCATACATCGTATTTAAATACCTAGTGAATAACTAAAAAATTGATTTTTATTTCCAAGACTCAGATATTCAGGCGTCAAGTCAAAAAGGAGCAAATCTCAATCATGAGACTGGCAGCACTGACATGAATTTGACGAGAGAAAGCGTGATTCACTATGCCCCACGAACACTTTGTAGCGAGCCAGCTGTGGCTTCTATGGTAAGCACCATTTATCAGATAGCTTAGGGGGTTCAGTTGCACAGGGGGTTCAGTTGTATGTGGGTTCGGTTATACGGGGGTTAGATTATACGGGGAGTTCACTTGCACAGAGGTTCACTTGCACGATGGTTCAGTTACACGGGGTTTAGTTAAATGGGGTGGAGATGCACGGGGGTTAAGTTGCATGAGGGTTCAGTTAAAGAGGGCTCAGTTGCATGAGGGTTCAGTTAAAGAGGGTTCAGTTGCTTGGGATTCAGTTACACGCGGATTCAGTTACAATGGAACCCACACAAAAACAAGGGGACACACACAAAAGCCAAATTAGGCCAGTGGCCTATGAGAAATCGTAAAATACCCAAGACAATGAACAAGTCCTATAGGGGCAAGTATTTCTTTAAAATAATGCTTGGAAGGGAAATTAAGTTTTGAGGGGGGTGTAAAAATGGTACTTATTTAATATCCCGGTAAACATACGACTAGAAATGCTTCAGGAGAAATAGACAATTGCTACTTTCTGAACTAACCGTGATTCCTTGACAAATATTTTTTTTATAATTACTTTATTGCTATTAGTCAAAACATTGCATTGTCTATGCCACACCAAACTAGTGAATATTTATCGTGGCTTTTTAGATGTTCAATTTTTTTTAGTGTAATTAATAAGATAAAAAAAAACCTTTGTTTGATAAATAATATGAATAGAAATCCGACTAAGAAAAAATAAATAGTGTGCTATAATTGTGATAAAACTTTCCTCAAAGAAAAAAACTCGATCCATTCATTTTGGTTTCAGGGGGAAGCTACAAAAACAACTGCCTTCCCTGGCCCAGGACTTCAGAATATCATGAGTATTTGTCCACTGTCGCCGGAACAATCTAATGGTGTTAGTGAAGGTAGTTCGTTTACTATTCCCCCCGATTTCCAGTTTACAATAGAAGAAATGAATACCCTTGTGGAAATTGTTGGATCTAATGTTGCCGGGGACATTTTTGACGATGACTTTATTATTAGTGAATTAGGTCCTGTGCAAATAGGTGCAGGACATGAAAATAGTGTCGCGTCCTCGGAACTACGTGAATTTTATTTGTTAGAGTCTGCTCTAGCTCATTGCAAACACATAGGGTAGATTTTAATCCTCCCGAGGAAAACCTGGTTGACGGGAGTGTCATTTTAATAGACCCTGTAAATGTTCTTCATACATACATCGACCGAATTCGAGCACATATTGAGATTCGGATTCAGAATTAGGGGGGTCAGGGGGTTTAAGGCATCAGTCAATCCAAAGTTTATTTACAAAAGGGGACATCTGGGGAAATTTTTTATTTTCATTTTTCAACTGGCAACCAAAATTTTTACCCTGGTCTAAATGAATTTGAGGGTAACTTTTTCAATTGGGTCACTAAATTAATATCAACTTTGGACACATGTAAAAAGAGGGGAAGCGGGTTCACCATTTTATACATTGAATATATGGATCTGAATCTCGGTAGATTATTAAAAAACTTTAGTTTAAGAGGGGCGGGTAGTAGTCGACGAATAAAATGCCACCCAAATTTGTCGGCTACCAAAGGACTTCAGAGTTTCAATTTTGAAACAGGGCTGCAATGCTTTAAATATGCATTTTTAGCAGCAGCCCATAAAACATTAAAAAATGATTCAACAATGAAAAATCTCGACAGACTTGCACGTAACGTTGGAGACAATTTCCCTAAAGTAAATTTTGATTGTTTAGAGGGGAAGTATCCGGTGTCCTTAAAAGAAATAACCATATTTGAAAAAGCAAATGAAAATCTCGGGTTGTGGGTGGTTGTTCTCCAGTATGACATAGACTTTGTAAATGGGGGAGAGAAACCAAATAAAAAAGGGGTTTCATATTCAGTTAAGACACCGTTGGTAGATAAGGTTAAAAATTGGGTTTGGATTATCTATGAGCCTCCCAAAGGTGTAACTTCCTACGGTCATTTTTTCCCCGTTACGGCAATAAGTCGACTCTTATCTCAAGGCACGAAGAAAAGGGAATGTCATTATTGCCCCATGTGCCTTTCCTCATTTAGATCTGAAAGAACATTCATGGATCACATGAGATCCGTGATTCATGGTAATCAAAGAATAGAAATGCCGGCAGAAGCGAAAGATACTTTACAATTTAAAAACTTCCCAAATTCCCTGCTAAAGATTGATAAAGTATCTTTAGATTGTGAATCAAGACTGTTGGAGGTATCGGACCCATCAAGGCCAAATAGTCAAGGAACAAAAACTAGTTGCGTGTTCCTATGCGCAGGCCCATCGCGATTCCAACAGTTAAATGTAATTGAAAGTTTTTTTTACTATGGATGAGGAGGGTAGCGGAGAAGTTATTGTGTCCTTAATAAAAACAGCGAACAGTGCAATTTCACGATTGCGTCACACCAACTACCCAATGTCATTATCAGAAAAGGAGCAATGGGCACTAGAAAAGTGGACAATTTGTTGGGTTTGTAGGGCTGCTCTTGCCCCAAAAGACGCGGTCCAGGATCACAATCATCTTATTGACCCCTATTCAACGGAAAAAAGCAACTTTCGGGGGTGGGCTCACAATTCATGTAATTTAAAAATTAAACAGCGACTCTTTCTTCCGGTTTTTATACATAATTCTAACAACGATCTGAAGTATGTGCAACAACCAATGGCGTATCGTCAAAGAAATGGAACAGTGGATGATGAATGGAAGATAGACAGCTTTTCCTACAAAATCATTCCTAAATTGTCGGAAAAGTTGCTTGTTTTGGAATTTATGTGGAGATATGTTGAAGACGACATTGAGTACACGAATAAAATTCACTTTTTAGATTCCTACAGTTTTTTCCCCAAATCATTGAACGAATTAATTCAATTGCAGAAAAACGATGACGGCTGCAACGCTTTCCCCCTTCTCAAGCAACAGTTTCCAAATGATTTATATGATTTGTTGACGGTCAAGGGCATATATCCTTATGATTATTGCTGCTCCATGTTTAGATTCGCCGAGGAAACTATTACCTCGATCGAATCATTTTACGACAGTCTACACGGTCGTAGGTGCACCCCTGATGAATACAGTTTTGCCAAAAAAGTGTGGGCAGAGGGAGGGTGTAAAAATGAGTTTGACCACTGCAAGCTGTATTTGTCGAGTGATGTGTAAACTTTGTTAAACATTAAGTGTGAAAATACGAACAAAATATATGGGAAATTTAACCTTGATTTAGGATATTATTTTTCATCTCCTTATCTGGTAATGGACCTCATCCTAAAAATTACCGGGAAAAAATCGGGCTGATCACCGACATCGATCAGCACCAGTTCATCGAGGTCAATGAGGGTGGATACGTTTTTCACGGGGATCATATCTTGGAAACTGATCCAACTGGAGAGAAGACGGGGACAAAATCAGATGCGGTTTTCCTTGATATGAATTCCCTCTTCCCCTCGGCCAGGTCCCATTATGCGCTACCCTACGATGACTATAAATGGCTCAATGGCCCTCAAGCCCCCCATTTCCCCAACATTGAGTGTTGAGGAGAATGGGCCGGTTGGATGGTTTTTTGAAATTGATGGGGAGATACCAGTTGAGCTTCACGATTCGGTAAAGGATTTTTTTCCATGCATCAATAGACCTAGGGACTCTTTGAGCCCCCGCAACAGACGTTTGATTGAGGTGGACGGATTGCATTGGTCACCTTCAAAACAAAAACTTATTGCCAACCTTCTGCCGAAGAAAAATATTGTTGTACACTATGTGGCTTTAAAATGGATCTGCAAAAACGGTTTCAACGTCACAAAGGTTCATAAGGCCCTCCAGTTTAGTCAAAAACCCTATCTGAAAACGTTTGTTGACACTTTTGTCAAGAAACGTTCTGAAGCGCAGACAAAAGCCAAAAAAAATCTATAAGCTCATTTTAAATTCGGCTTTCGGTAAAATGTGCGAAAGTGTCCGCAATAGGAATCGTTGTAACTTCGTGACCGATCCCGAACAATTTGCTCGAATTATTGCCGATCCAACTTACACTTGCTTTACAATCATTGGCCCGGACATGGTACTATTGAATAGAAAAAAAAGAAGCATTGTCCTGAATAAAAATATTGCTGCAGGCAGTGCCATCTTGGAGATCTCTAAAAACCTCAAGTTGGAATTCTACTACAATGTGGCTAGGGTACAGTGGCCGGAGAAGGGGCAGGTAGAGGTCTGCTACGGGGACACAGATTCTCTACTGCTAAAAGTAAAAACCCCCGACCTACTTGATGATTTGGCGCACGGTTAAATCATCAGCTTGCATATGGACTACACCAATTGGAGTGGGCTTTACCCATAGCTAGTGAAACGTCGGGCGCCAAATCAGCTTTTATTTTTTAAATCAGAAACGGGAAGCGACATGATTTCCCATGGTATGTTTATAAGTCCCAAGGTGTACTTTATACAGACACACGAGGAAATCAAAAAACGTTACAAAGGAGTACCCACAAGTTATGTGTATAAGAATTTCGACATGGACATCTATAGGAATTGTATTGTTGAAAATACAATTCCACGAGCGAAATTGTTGGCTATTCGTTCGTTAGACTACAAGAACTTCACTGTAAATATAGAAAAAATTGCCATGAGTACCATTTCCGACAAGGTCTGTTTGTCAAGACGGTGTGACTACCCTCCCCCTGGGGCACTATTTAACTACCGACACAGCCGAATGTGTTAGCCATAGGGAAAGTCTCGGTCTGAGTGAGGTCCAATAAATTTCCAAAAGCCTTTGGGGGGGGGGCTCGGGGCCCCCTCGCGACCCGGGCCCGGTCGCGACCGGGCCCGGCCATGGGCCTGGTTCGGGATCGTTCACGACGTCACAACGATTCCTATTGCGAACAATTTCGCACATTTTACCAAAAGCCGAATTTAAAATGAGCTTATAGATTTCTTTTTCGGCTTTTGTCTGCGCTTCAGAACGTTTCTTGACAAAAGTATCAACAAACGTTATCAGATAGGGTTTTTGACTAAACTGGAGGGATCTATGAACCTTTGTGACGTTGAAACCGTTGTTGCACATCCATTTTAAAGCCACATAATGTACAACAATATTTTTCTTCAGCAGAAGGTCGGCAATAAGTTTTCGTTTTGAAGGTGACCTATGCAATCCGTCCACCTCGATCAAAGGTCTGTTGCGGGGGCTCAAAGAGTCCCTAGACACAGGTCTATTGATGCATGGAAAAACAAAATCCTTTACCGAATCGTGAAGCTCAACTGGTATCTCCCCATCAATTTCAAAAAACCATCCAACCGGCCCATTCTCCTCAACACTCAATGTTGGCGAAATGGGGGGCTTGAGGGTCATTGAGCCATTTATAGTCATCGCAGGGTAGCACATAATGGGACATGGCCGCTTGGTAGAGGGAATTCATATCAAGGAAAACTGCATCTGATTTTGTCCCCGTCTTCTCTCCAGTTGGATCAGTTTCCAAGATACGATCCCCGTGAAAAACGTATCCACCCCTCATTGACCTATCGGTGAACAGGTGCTCATTGATGTCGGTTATCAGCCCGATCTTTTCCCCGCTAATTTTTAGGATGAGGTCCATTACCAGATGAGGAGATGAAAAATAATATCCTAAATCAAGGTTAAATTCCCCATATATTTTGTCCGTATTTTAAACATAATGTCTAACAAAGTTAACACATCACTCGACAAATACAGCTTGCAGTTGACAAACCCATTTTTACACCCTCCCTCTGCCCAAACTTTTTTGGCAAAACTGTATTCATCAGGGGTGCACCTACGACCGTGTACACTGTCGTAAAACGATTCAATCGAGGGAAAAGTTTCCTCAGCGAATCTCGACATGGAGCAGTAATAATCATAAGGATATATGCCCTTGACCGTCAACAAATCATATAAATCATTTGGAAATTGCTGCTTGAGAAGGGGGAAAGCGTTGCGGCCGTCATCGTTTTTCTGCACTTGAATTAATTCGCTCGATGATTTGGGGAAAAAATTGTTGGAATCTGAAAAGCGAATTTTATTCGTGTACTCAATGCCGTCTTCAACATATCTCCACATAAATTCCAAAACAAGCAACTTTTCCGACAATTTAGGAATAATTTTGTAGGAAAAGCTGTCTATCACCCATGCATCATTCACTGTTTCATTTCTTTGAAGATGTTACATTGCTGGTAGCACATAATTCAGATCGTAGTTAGAATTATGTATAAAAACCGGAAGAAAGAGTTGTTGTTTAATTTTTAAATTACATGAATTGTGAGCCCACCCCCAAAAAATACTTTTCCCCGTTGAATTGGGGTCAATAAGATGATTGTGATCCTGGACAGCGTCTTTTGGGGCAAGAGCACCCCTACAAACCCAACAAATTGTCCTCTTTTCTAGTGCCTATTGCTCCTTATCTGATAATGACATTGGGTAGTTGGTGTGACGCAATCGTGAAATTGCACCGTTCGCTGTTTTTATTAAGGACACCAATAGCTTCTCCATGCTACCCTCCTCACCCATAGTAAAAAAACTCTTTCAATTGCATTTTATTTTTGGAATGGCGATGGGCGTGCGCATAGAAACACGCAACTAGTTTGTGTTCCTTGACTTTATTTGGCCTTGATTGGTCCAATACCTCCAACAGTCTTGATTCACAATCTAAGGGTACTTTATCAATCTGTTGCAGGGAATTTCGGAAGTTTTTAAATTGTAAAGTATCTTTGCCTTCTGCCGGCATTTCTATTTTTTTGATTACCATGAATTTTGCAATATCTCATGTGATCCGTGAATGTTCTTTCAGATCTAAATGAGGAAAGGCACATGGGGCAATAGTGACATTCCCCTTTCTTCGTGCCTTGAGACAAGAGTCTACCTATTGCCGTAACGGGGAAAAAATGACCGTAGGAATTTAAAATCTTTGGGAGGCTCATAGATAATCCAAACCCAATTTTTAACATTATCTACCAACGGTGCCCTAACTGAATATAAAGCCCTTTTTTTTATTTGGTTTCTTTCCCCCATTTACAAATTCTGTGTCATACTTGAGAACAACCAACCCCAACCCGAGATTTTCATTTGCTTTGTCAAATATGGTTATTTCTTTTAAGGACACCGGATACTTCCCCTCTAAACAATCAAAATTTACTTTAGGGAAATTGTCTCCACCGTTACGTGCAAGTCTGTCGAGATTTTTCATTGTTGAACCATTTTTTAATGTTTTATGGGCTGCTGCTAAAAATGCATATTTAAAGCATAGCAGCCCTGTTTCAAAATTGAAACTCTGAACTCCTTTGGTAGCCGACAAATCTGGGTGGCATTTTATTCGTCGACTACAACCCACCCCTCTTAACTAAAGTTTTTTTTAATCTACTGAGATTCAGATCCATATATTCAATGTATAAAATGGTGGATCCACTTCCCCTCTCGTTAAATGTGTCCAAAGTTGATATAAATTTATTGACCCAATTGAAAAAGTTACCCTCAAAATCATTTCGACCATTGTAAAAATTTTGGTTGCCAGTTGAAAAATGAAAATAAAAAATTTCCCCAGATGTCCCCTTTTGTAAATAAACTTTTTGATTGACTGATGCCTTAATCCTCCCTGAACCCCCCCCCCCCCCTCCAACTCTGAATCTGAATCTCAATAAGTACTCAAATTCGAGCGATGTATGTATGAAGAACACTTACAGAGTCTGTTAAAATGACACTCCCGTCAACCAGGTTTTCCTTGGGAGGATTAAAATCTACCCTATGTGTTTGCAAGTGACCTAGAGCAGACTCTAGCAAATAAAATTCAAGTAGTTCCGAGGACGCGACACTATTTTCATGCCCTGCACCTATTTACACAGGACCTAATTCATTAATAATAAAGTCATCGTCAAAATGTCCCCGGAAACAATAGATCCAACAATTTCCATAAGGGTATTCATTTCTTCCATTGTAAACTGGAAATCCTGGGGATTAGTAAACGACGTACCTTCACTAACATCATTCGATTGTTCCGGCAACAGTGGACAATTAACCATGATTTTCTGAAGTCCTGGGCCAGGGAAGGCAGTTGTTATTGTAGCTTCCCCCTGAAACTAAAATGAATGGATTGAGTTTTTTTTCTTTGAGGAAAGTTTTATCACAATTATAGCAAACGATTTATTTTTTTCTTAGTCGGATCTGTATTCATATTATTTATCAAACAAATGTTTTTTTTTATGTTATTAATTACACTGAAAAAAATTGAACATATAAAAAGCCACGATAAATATTCGCTAGTTTGGTGTGGCATAGACAATGCAATGTTTTGACTAATAGCAATAAAGTAAAAATAAAAAACTATTTGTCAAGGAATCGCGATTAGTTCAGAAAAAAGCAATAGTCTTTCTCCGGAAGCATTTCTAGTCGTATGATTACCGGGATATTCAATAAGTACCATTTTTACACCCCTCTCAAAACTTAATTTCCCTTCCGAGCATTATATTAACTAAATACTTGCCCCAATAGGACTTGTTCATTGTCTTGGGTATTTTACGATTTCTCATAGGCCACTGGCCTAATTTGGTTTTTGTGTGTGCCCCATTGTTTTTGTGTGGGTTCCATTGTAACTGAATCCCCGTGTAACTGAACCCCAAGCAACTGAACCCTCTTTAAATGAACCCTCATGCAACTGAGCCCTCATGCAACTCAGTCCCCGTGCAACTCCACCCCATTTAACTAAACCCCGTGTAACTGAACCATCGTGCAAGTGAACCTCCGTGCAAGTGAACTTCCCGTATAATCGAACCACCGTATAACTGAACCCACATACAGCTGAACCCCCTGTACAACTGAACCCCATAAGCTATCTGGTAAATGGTGCTTACCATGGAAGCTACAGCTAGCTCGCTACAAAGTGTCCGTGGGGCATAGTGAATCACACTTTCTCTCGTCAAATTCGTGTCAGTGCTGCCAGTCTTATGATTGAGCTTTGCTCGTTTTTGACTTGACACCTGAATATCTGAGTTCTGGAAATAAAAAATCAATTTTTTAGTTATTCACTAGGTATTTAAATACGATGTATGAAAAAAAATACAATTTCAACTATTAGCTACATTTGAAATTTATTCAGAATATTAATGGTGGGCACCCCTCCCCCCAACTCCTCTTTTTTTCTTCAATAATTACCCCCTTTAGTAAATACACACGCGTACATACAATGATCGTCTCATTTATATATGACATGAAAGATAATTGCCATCTGTTGAGTTAAAAATAGAAATTGCTGCGTACGCTATTTTACCCAGATATCTTTATACCTGGCCATCTGCTTTGAAGCTAGCGAAAAATATACGATCTGAAGCATTTCAAGTCGGATATTTACTGGATATTAAATAAGTAGCACTTTTACACATCCTTCAAAACTGAATTCCCCCTCCTAGCTTTATTTTTAATCCCAATTATTAAGTTCGGTTAAGCTATGAATGCATAAACACTTTTTATACATACGATGTATGAAAAAAAAATACAATTTCAACTATTAGCTACATTTGAAATTTATTCAGAATATTAATGGTGGGCACCCTTCCCCCAACTCTTCTTTTTTTCTTCAATAATTACCCCCTTTAGTAAATACACACGCGTACATACAATGATCGTCTCAATTATATATGACATGGAAGATAATTGCTATCTGTTGAGTTAAAAAATAGAAATTGTTGCGATGGAAAATAAACTTACAAGCGTGTTTAATATTAAATTTAATGCCCTACGAATAAAATGTTCTAATAATGTATGTGACATTGTTTATTAATAAATGAAAAATGTATGTACATGATAAAAACGACTTTTCTACTCTTTAGATTTCATCTTCTACTAGGTATAGGTATTAGTCGATAACAACTAATGCAGGTAGATTATCTAAATTCACAGTATACTGATCCTTATGTGCTGCAATTTCAGGGTCACATTTTCTACAGTAGAGTGTAACTTCACTCTTGTCATTTCTCTCTGTATAGTCAATGATACTATTCTCATTCATTTTATAGAATTCACATGCTTCAATTTGTTTATTTGAAGCAATGTCATAAACGGTGTCCTCAAGTGACGAATCACATTCCGTCACAGCCAAATAAAAATACAATTAAAATTATCTTTACTTGTATCACTTTGCTTGGAAAGGTAGCAAGGAACATTGGTCTGAGAGGATAATCACTCTCTTTGAAAAAGATGTAGAACTTTGATCACTTTGCTTGAAAAGGTACCAAGGAACATTGGTGTGAGAGGATACTCACTCTCTTTGAAAAAGATGTAGAGCTTCTATAGAAATGTTTTCCTATAGCTTCTATAGAATTCCATAGATACATTCTACTGATACCCCCCCCCCCCACACACCTCATATTTTCCTGAAATGCATCGGATAGAAATTTTGAGATGGCCATTTGTTGTCGGAGAAACTTCAAAAAGAGCTAATTGAATTGGAAATTGAAAGGACTATGTGTCCTCTTTAATAGTCAAAAGTGACTAGAGGGCAACCAAAAACCCTCCCAGGCCCGTCATTTCCTCAAACATATTCAATCAAAAAAAATTTTAGATAGCCATTTTGTTCAACATAATTGAAAAGTCTGGAAATTATTTCTTCAAGAATGACATCCCCCACAGAGCCCAAAGGGCAAGGGCTGTAATTTATACCCTGGGAGCATGTAAGGTATCATAGGCAGCGCTCTAGCGCTGCCTAAGTAAAGAACGATGTGAGCACAGTGTTTTTTTTTTCTCCATACCCCGGCACTTTGTATCGAAGGAGTTGTCGTAGAAATTTTGGAAAGGGCTCACTCGATTGGAAATTGGAGTGGCTAGTGCCCTTTTTAATAGGCGAAAGTGATTGGAGGGCAACTATCCCCCCCTGCCTTAAGATAGCCATTTTGATCAGCGTAGTTGATTTCCAGGTAGAAAATATCTTCTTGAGGAAGACACTCCCCCACAACCCTTGGGGCAAGGGTTTAAGTTATGCCCTGGGGGTATAAAAGGTTTTTATAGAAGGTGTTGTCGTAGAAACTTCAAAAAAGGCTCATTCAATTGGAAATTCAAAGGGCTAGTCCCCTTTTTTAATAGTCGAAAGTGATTGGAGGGCCCCCCCCACGCCCATCATTCCCCCAAACGTATCTAATCAAAATTTTGATATAGCCATTTCGTTTAGCGTAGTTGATTTCCAGATAGAAAATATCTTTTTGAGGAGGACACTCTCCCACAACCCTCGGGGCAAGGGCTTTAAGTTATGCCCTGGGGGCATATAAGGTTTTTATTGAAGGCGTTGTCGTAGGAACTTCAAAAAAGACTCATTCGATTGGAAATTCAAAGGGCTAGTGCTCGTTTTGATACTCGAAAGTGATTGGAAGGCAACTATCAAGGGTTGGGTTGTAAGAGGTTGGGTTGTAAGAGGTTGTAGCAAGGGTCCGGGCAAGGGTTGTAAGCTATGCCCAGGGGGCATAGAAGGTTTTTATAGAAGGCGTTGTCAAAGAAACTTAAAAAAAGGCTCATTCGATTGTAAATTCAAAGGGATAGAGCCCTTTTTAATATTTGAAAGTGATTGGACGGTACCTAACCCCCCTCTCACGCCCACCTTTTACCCAAACGCATCCAATCAAAATTTTGAGATAACCATTTTGTTCAACGTAGTTTAAAGTTCTGGAAATTAGGTCTTTGAGTATGACAACCCCCTCAAAGCCCTCCGGACAAGGATTGTAAGTTATACCCTGGGGGCATATAAAGTTTTTATAAAAAGCGTTGTCGTAGAAACTTCGTAGAAATTGAAATGGCTTGTGCCCTTTTTAGTAGTCGAAAGTAGTTGGAAGGCAACTAACACCCCTTCCACGCCCACCATTTCCCCAAACAAATCCTATCAAAATTTTGAAATAGCCATTTTTTTCCACGCAGTTAAAGTTCAGGAAATTATACCTTTGAGCAGGAAACTCCCCTCACAGTCTTCAGAGCAAGGGTTATAAGTCATGCCCTCGGGGCATATAAGTTGTTATTGAAATCTTTATCGTAGAAACTTGAAAAAGGGCTCATTCGATTGGAAATTCAAAGGTCTAATGCCCTTTTTAATAGTCGAAAGTGATTTGAGGGTAACTACCCCCCTCTTTCGCCCACCTTTTCCTCAAACACATCCAATCAAAATTTTTCGATAGCCATTTTGTTCAGTGTTGTGAATTTCCGGATAGAAATTATTTTTTTGAGTAGGACACTCCCCAAAGCCCTCAGGGCAAGGGTTGTTAGTTATGCCCTGGGGGCATATAAGGTTTTTACTGAACGCATTGTCGTAAAAACTTCAAAAAGGGCTCATTCGATTGGAAATTGAAATGGTTAGTGCCCTTTTCAATAGTCAAAAGTGATTGGAAGGCAACTAACACCCCTTCCTCGCCCACCATTTTCATAAACATATCCAATTAAATTTTTCAGATGGCCATTTTGTTCTACGCAGTTCAAAGTTCAGGAAATTATACCTCTGAGCAGGACACTCCCCCCAAAGTCTTCAGGGCAAGACTTATAAGTTATGCCCTGGGGCATTTAAGGTTTCTATTGAAATGATTGTTGCAGAAACTTGAAAAAGGGCTCATTCGATTGGAAATTCAAAGGTCTAATGCCCTTTTTAGTAATCGAAAGTGATTTGAGGGTAACTAACCCCCTCTCACGCCCACCTTTACCTCAAACATATCCAATCAAAAATTTTAGATAGCCATTTTATTCAACGCAGTTGAAAAATTTGGAAATTCAGTCTTTAAGGATGACAACCCATCCCCCAACACAACCCTCAGGGTAAGGGTTTTAAGTTATGCCCTGGGAGCATGTAAGGTTTTTATTGAAAGCGATGTTGTAAAAACATCCAAAAGGGGTCATTCAATTGAAAATTGAAAGGGCTATTACCCTTTTAATAGTCGAAAGTAATTGAAGGGCAACTAACCCCCCTCTCACGCCCACCATTTCCCCAAACACATCCAATCAAAATTTTGATACATCCATTTTGTTCAACGTATTCGAAAGTTCTGGAAATTATGTTTTAGGATGATAACCCCATCAGAGCTTTCAGTGCAAGGGTTGTAAGTTATGCCCTGGGGGCATGTAAGGTTTTTAATGATAGAGTTGTCGTAAAAATTTCAAAAGGGGCTCATTCAAATGGAAATTGAGAGGGTTATTGCCCTTTTTAATAGTTGAAAGTGATTGGACGGTAGCTAACCCCTCTCTCACACCCACCATTCCGCCAATCAAAATTTTCAAACAGCCATTTTTTTCAACGTAGTAGAAAGCTCTGGAAATTAGGTCTTTGAGGATGACAACCCCCCCCCCTAGCCCTCAGGGCGAGGGTTGTAAGTTATCCCCTAGGAGCATATAAGGTTTTTATTGCAATCGTTGTCGTAGAAACTTCAAAGGGTCTCATTTGATTGGAAATTGAAAGGGTTAGTACCTTTTTTAATAGTTGAAAGTGATTGGAGAAAGACTAACGCCCCTCTTACGCCCACCATTTTCCCAGACACATCCAATCAAAATTTTGAGATAGCCATTTTGTTTAACGCAGTTGAAAGTTCTGGAAATTAGGTCTCAAAGGATGACAACCACCCTCACAGGCCTTAGGGTAAGAGTTTTACTTTATGCCCTGGTGGCATATAAGGTGTTTATAGGAAGTGTTGTCGTAAAAACACAAAAAGGGCTCATTCGATTGGAAATAGAAAGGCTTAGTGCCCTTTTTAATAGTCAAAAGTGATTGGAGGGCTTGACATTTTTATAGTGAAGATCGATGTGGGTATAATGTATTATTTTTTTGTTGTTGTTGTTGTTCAGACCAGGGATCTTTGTATCGAGGGAGTTCTCGTAGGAACTTCGAAAAAGGTTCATTCGATTGAAAATAGAAAGGGTTGATACCCTTTTTAATAATCAAAAGTGATTGGAGGAAAACTAATCCCCCTCCCACGCCCACCCTCCCATTTGACTCTATATTTAAATACTAAATGTTGCCATAAGATTAAATCCAAATGCACTGTGTTAATGCTAATTCCCAATAAGGCATCTCAGCGGTATCCCAAGAGCGACTGAGGGTTTTATGTTCAAACTTTTGGGGCTGTATCATTTCTTAAGATTTAACCAAATCAAAATAGCGTAAGTGTATCCAAGCTATCAAAGAAAGTAAACAGATTTTTTTTTCCGAACGGTATCAAGTTTTCCATATAAGGTCAACTAGACGAGGTATGAAACTAAAATAAACAAAATTATTTTGTTCCAGATTTTTGAAAGGGTGTATATTGTTAAAAATTTCTTTAATTTTTCTTCAGCATACAAATAGAAGACCAAACTATAAAGTCTTAAAAAACAAAAGACGTAAAGTTTTATTTTCTTTTTCCCTGAAAAGACTATGTCAATATAAAACGAACAGAAATTAATTAAAAAAACTTTTTCCAAAAAATAAGTTTTTCAAAGAAAAGTAAAGAACTCCATTAAACAAAAAATGAGCAAAACTAAAATCAAACAATCTATCAAGGGTGAAACTACCATAAATCAGCATCGATAAATAAATGAAACCCAAAACGAACAGAAATTACAATAAATAACTGAGTCAAACTTAAAACGAGAAGAAAATAACATAAGTTGGGCGCAAAATCCCTATGCCTTCCCAAGGCCAGAACAAAATTTGCACTTTACTGAAAAAATACAAATGAATGTGCATTGTCAGTTTAATATACATATACTGGTATTTAGTAATCAAAATGTTAAAATTATTTTATTTATTGAAGTTATAAAAGTAAAAACGTTTATATTTTTCTCAGTAAAGTGCAAATTTTGTCCCGGCTTTGGGAGGGCATAGGGGTTTGTCCCCAACTCATGTTAATTTCTGCTCGTTTTGAGTTTGACTCGGTTATTTATTGTAGTTTCTGTTCGTTTTGGGTTTCATTTATTTATCGATGCTGATTTGTGGTAGTTTCACGCTTGGTAGATTATTTAATTTATTTTGGTTCATTTTTTGTTTAATGGAGTTCTTTACTTTTCTTTGAAAAACTTATTTTGTGGAAATTTTTTTTATTTATATCTAGAAAAGGTAATCAATCATATCCAGACAAGGTAATTTATTATTTTCCTCAAACTTGACTGTAAATTTAATATTGTTATCAAAACTATTCAAATGCTTACAAAATAGGTCTAAGGAGTCCAATCCATGTTTTCAAAAGCAAGCCACATCATTCCTGAACCTACCCCAGAAACAAGTGGAGATTCTAAAACTGTGTATAGCGGAGGTTTCAATAGAATCTATGAAAAGATTTGCCAATAAAGGAGATAGAGAAGCCCCAATAGGTAACCCAAAAATTTGTGCATAAAACTCCCCTCTAAAACCAAAATAAAAAGAAAATTCTAAAAGAAATACTAGGATAATTAGTTTCATAATTACTTCAATATCCAAACTGGCTAAAGTCACATCTTGTATTAAATCAAAGTGTTTTCTAATTTACTTTTTAAGATGTTAGTAGAGTGCTAAGTTATATTTCTATGGCCTTTTGTTCCTTCCTATGCTATTCTATGGCATTATGTTCCTTCCTATGTTATTCTATAGCAGCTCTACACCTTTTCAAAGAGTCAGTACTCCCTCACACAGTATCACATGCACATTGCAAAAAAAGTTGGCAAGGTATAATGCGGTCAAACATGTTTTGAGAGTATGGTCGAAATTATGTAACTCAATCAGACTGGTTATTGAGTCATCATCCGTTTTTTAGGAGCCAATCAGAGAGAGAGAGAGCGGAGATTACTCCATATACGATAACTTGATTGGTGATTGGGATTTGAATAAAAGGAATGGTTTTCATTACAATTCATATTAGTAAGAGAATTGAATTCAGAGACAATAGTTTATTTGAGAGGATATTAGTAGAGAAAAATAAGTGGTGCATTTACATTATTGGAGATTAATGATAGAGCCGGCAGCAGCAGCAACGATATACGAGTACCAAATGTGGCTGTGGAAATAACCGGAGGCTGTAGACTATGCCTTGAATGGGACGATATGTATGCTAGATACGTGATATCATTAAGCAAATTTAAGCAGGAGGAGCAACTATGTTTTGCTGAAAAAGTGAATATTCTCCATATAAATAAAATTCGGGCAGCATTGCTAGCTCAGTCTCATTGTGGCAGTGAGAGTGTCAACACATGAAAAAAATGTTCCATACATGTCCGCTATGTATGTACACACTGGGCAGCTGGTCATCATGTGAGAATTGCACAATGATTGATGAGTATGATGAAAAATTTAGATTATGCAACCCGTGTAAATTGCATAGAGGATATGCTGTACAAATTAAAGGTTGTAATTCCTGTCTTGAAGAGGTGTGTGACTCTGATCCTAGAGGGCATATATGCTCCAATTACCATTATGATAAATGTAATCAGTGGGAGAATACATATCCCGGTATGATTGGAAAGAATCCTAACCGTGAATTTAGTTCATTACTATGAGATTGGTATCGTCGTGGTTTTAGATTGTTCTGGGAGGAGGAGCCGGGTCAGCGATTCAACTGTTGGAACAACAAAAGAATATGGTTTCTACGTCATCGTTGTAAAGACAATGGTTGTTATGATTATAAGCCCACTGATTTTTATTTGGCTGTGACGGAATTTGATTCGACACTTGAGGACACTGTTTGTGAAATGCTTCAAATAGGCAAATTGAAACATGTGAATTCTATAGAATGAATGAGAATAGTATCATTGACTATAAAAAGAGATATGACAAGAGTGAAGTTACACTCTACTGTAGAAAATGTGACCCTGACATTGCAGTACATCAGGATCAGTACACTGTGAATTCAGATAATCTACCTGCATTAGTTGTTGTCGACAAATACCTATACCTAGTAGAAGATGAAATCTAAAGAGTAGAAAAGTCGTTTTTATCGTGTATATAAATTTTTATCATTTATTAATAAAAAATGTCACACACATTTTTAGAACATTTTATTCGTAGGGCACTAAAATCAATATTAAATACGCTTGTAAGTATATTTTCCACTAGAAAGTCGTTCAATCGAGGTAAGTCAACGTAGATGTCGAGAAACTGCTTGTAGGTATAGCCACGACATCTGAACATGAAAAAGAGTAGTGCATGAAAGCCACATGTCTTAGTCGTTAAATCCTGTACTCTTCGTTGATTTTGAATAATGGTTTTTCCACTGCTTTCAATAAAGTTGCTGATGTATGGAGTGTAGATTTTATACGATAGGCCAAGAGGATCAAAAAATTCAATATTCTTCGATGTTTGAAAGATGCATAGCCAATAGCCCGTCTTCAAAGTCGGTGGACTGCTATTAACAATGATTAGGGTAATGTTAACACTTTGAATTTTTTCAATGAAGTCCGAAGGTATGCAATAGGACTTGTACTGGGACATGTATGGATCCATGCTAAATACGTTGATTATTTGGTTTGTGTTCATGGTGCTAGGTCTAGTAGAACACTGCTGTCGGGTGTGATTTCCCAATAGGTTTCAAATTGACTCAATGATATTAGCGTGATACTTTCAGTCAAAGCATCGGCAAATATACACTCTAAACGTACATTCCCGTTTCGTACTATGCTCATACGACAGGACAGTCCCCGACAAGCCCAAAACAAATACCCCATGATTTTTTGAAAACATTGAATCGGTTATTCCATTTTCAAATAATTGAGAGTCATGATCTAGGGATTGCATGGTCAACTCGTAAATGGATTTTTTATAGGATTTTTTATAGGATTAACTCGTTCTATAGGATTTTTTGTCAAAAGATAGAGTGTACAGTGGAATACACATTCACTTTGCACACAAGGATAGATAGACCGAAAAAATGTAAATCATGGGGGGATTCAGTCCAGGATCCAACGGCACTGCCACTCTTCACAAAGGCCAAAGCCAATTTTGATAGGATTTCTCCATTGATAAATGATGAATCGCTATAGCTACGAGAGCCGGTGGCAATGTGATGTTGATTGGTGATCGTATGGGGGACAAGAAGTTTAATTTTGTTACCATTGGCTCTTAGCTTTTCCACTGTCAATGCAACAGAGCTCATAACCTGTTGTTTTCGGACGTGGAGAATTGCCGATGTGATAATGACATTTGCATCGGGTGCTGCAGGAAGTGTTTTTCTCAAAATAAAATTCGATGGGGCCAGTTGCAACTTTATGTCAATCTTGACATTGGGGGTAACCATTGAGATACATTGAATATCTCATGATTTAATTTTCCAACCAGATGATACTCCTGGCTCACTGCAGTAGTCAACTCACCATCAGTATCAACACCTGATCGATATTCATAGCCCAATGATTGTCCTCTCAACTCCTTGTACGCCTTTGGTGTCATCATCATAAATTGTATGTAGCTTGCAAAGTTTGATAAATTATTGCTAGTGCTCACCAATGTTCCATTAATAAATACATTAATTTGTTTGAATAGGTTGTGTAGAATACAGTTTTCGTAGGAGAGACCGTCGGCAACAGTTGGAGTTGTATTATCTGACTTTTTCTTCACCACAACATTTCAATCAATAAATGTTGACGACAAATCAATGAAATAGTCTTCATTGGAAAATATTTGAAAGTGTATATTTTCCGAGAGGGGTTGTTGGGGGTGAAACTGTTCATAGTAGCCATACTTGACACTGACATCAACATTTTCAGCATTGAATAAATTCAATGAGGAACTAATTGATGGATATGATTCCTTGTGGGGGAGATAAGTCATCTTAAGAGAAGAAATCCTTCTTTGATCTAACAATCTTTTTCTTTTTCTTCTTCTTCTTCTTCTGCTTATTGGTCTTCCTTGTTTTATTCCTCAAAGTCCTTGTTGATGTCCTTTGCTTCCTGCCTGGGTGGAGACTGATGAGTGAATGACGCGAACGCATCCTTTTCAATCCCTCCCCATTTTGCCGAGATTTTAATTGCTCACCAACGGCTCTTGCTGAAGATCTAATATTTTCCTTAACACTCTCCTTGAAATCCCTGCCCAATCCCCAGTCCTGTAGTGTGGAGGCAGCAAAATTTGATGCAGCAGGTACAAGATATTTTCTGGCAAGGGGTAGTGCAGAACGAAATAGCCTAGCAAACCAGCTACCAAGGCCATAGCCAGACATTGTAGTACGCCCCTTGTAGTAGTCCAATCCATTGCCTATTTGACGTGGACTCAAAGCACCAACATAGCAATCGATATAGGGGCAGACAAATGGAATTCTTCTATTGTTCATTTTAGGTGATTGTGCTGTCGCCGACAATGGGTCGAAAATGACATGTAATCACTGCTAAGCCTTTTGTTTTTGCTAGAGGATCACCCAATTGACTTCTTAGTGTTAACTGACAGAGTTCCAAATACGAAGTGTTTACTGGAACATTCTGAAGATGCTTTATATTATAGTGATGAACAAGTTCATGAGTTGTTTTTCGTTCAAGAACACGTAGGAGGGGGACATTTGAATAACCGACTCTCGATGTTTCCACAAAGGATGCATAGAGAAATATGCAAGAGTCCGAGGCGAAACCAGGTGGATAATCAGCAAAAATAACTTGATCCATCCCGTAAACGATGCCAGCATTTTTCCCATTGATCGTATTCTGTTTAAAGCCAAGAACCTCTCTCAGATTATGATTGAGAATAATTATTTCAGTGTCAACAGGTGAGGTAATGTAAATCCTATCGTGTTCCAATGAATAATTAAAATGGAATTTACCATTCCTACGATATGAGATTTTTCTATTGATTGTACGACACAAATCTGCTATATTATCGTATTCCATATATTTTAATTTGGCATGTGAATATTCGCTACATTTAAGTGCTTCAACCCATTCATAGTCGACAAAGAGTGTCCAATCGAATGGTATAACTTTTATATCATACACACGATCCTTTCTAAGGATGTCATGGGTATTTTTGAGAATACAGTCGACAAAAGCCACTTCATACGCACACACAAATTTGATTGCAGGGGGGCTCCCCTGCCATCAAATTTGACGGTGCGTATGAAGTGGCTCTTGTCGACTGTATTCTCAAAAATACCTATGACATCCTTAGAAAGGATCGTGTGTATGATATAAAAGTTATACCATTCGATTGGACACTCTTTGTCGACTACGAATGGGTTGAAGAACTAAATCTAGCGAATATCCACATGCCAAATTGAAATATATTGAATACGATAATATAACGGATTTGTGTCGTACAATCAATAGAAAAATCTCATATCGTCGGAATGGTAAATTCCATTTTAATTATTCATTGGAACACGATAGGATTTACATTACCTCACATGTTGACACTGAAATAATTATTCTCAATGATAATCTGACAGACATTCTTGGCTTTAAACAGAATACGATCAATGGGAAAAATGCTGGCATCGTTTACGGGATGGATCAAGTTATTTTTGCTGATTATCCACCTGGTTTCACCTCGGACTCTTGCATATTTCTCTATGCATCTTCTGTGGAAACATAGAGAGTCGGTAATTCAAATGTCCCCCTCCTACGTGTTCTTGAACGAAAAACAACTCATGAACTTGTTCATCACTATAATATAAAGCATCTTCAGTATGTTCCTGTAAACACTTCGTATTTGGAACTCTGTCAGTTAACACTAAGAAGTGAATTGGGTGATCCTCCAGCAATAACAAAAGGCTTAGCAGTGATTACATGTCATTTTCGACCCATTGTCGGCGACAGCACAATCACCTAAAATGAACAATAGAAGAATTCCATTTGTCTGCCCCGATATCGATTGCTATGTTGGTGCTTTGAGTCCACGTCAAATAGGCAATGGATTGGACTACTACAAGGGGCGTACTACAATGTCTGGCTTTGGTCTTGGTAGCTGGTTTGCTAGGCTATTTCGTTCTGCATTAACCCTTGCCAGAAAATATCTTGTACCTGCTGCATCAAATTTTGCTGCCTCCATACTACAGGACTGGGGGTTGGCAAGAATTTCAAGGAGAGTGTTAAGGAAAATATTAGATCTTCAGCAAGAGCCGTTGGTGAGCAATTAAAATCTCGGCAAAATGGGGAGGGATTGAAAAGGATGCATGTACGTCATTCGCTCATCAGTCTCCACCCAGGCGGGAAGCGAAGGACATCAACAAGGACTTTGAGGAATAAAACAAGGAAGACCAATAAGCAGAAGAGGAAGAAGAAAAAGATTGTTAGACCAAAGAAGGATTTCTTCTCTTAAGATGACTTATCTCCCCCACAAGGAATCATATCCATCAATAAGTTCCTCATCGAATCTATTCAATGCTGAAAATTTTGATGTCAGTGTCAAGTATGGCTACTATGAACAATTTCATCCCCAGCAACCCCTCTCGGAAAATATACACTTTCAAATATTTACCAATGAAGACTATTTCATTGATTTTTCATTAACATTTATTGATTTAAATGTTGCGGTAAAGAAAAAGTCCGATAATACAACTCCAACTGTTGCCGACGGTCTCTCCTACGAAAAACTGTATTCTACACAACCTATTCAAACAAATTAATGTATTTATTAATGGAACATTGGTGAGCACTAGCAATAATTTATCAAACTATGCAAGCTACATATAATTTATGATGATGACACGAAAGGCGTACAAGGAGTTGAGAGGACAATCATTGGGCTATGAATATCGATCAGTTATTGATACTGATGGTGAGTTGACAACTGCAGTGAGCCAGGAGTATTATCCGGTTGGAAAATTAAATCATGAGATATTCAATATATCTCAATGGTTACCCCCCAATGTCAAGATTGACATAAAGTTGCAACTGGCCCCATCGAATTTCGTTTTGAGAAAAACACTTCCTGCAGCACCCGATGGAAATGTCAATATCACATCGGCAATTCTCCACGTCCGAAAACAACAGGTTATGAGCTCTGTTGCATTGACAGTGGAAAAGCTAAGAGCCAATGGTAACAAAATTAAACTTCTTGTCCCCCATACGATCACCAATCAACATCACATTGCCACCGGCTCTCGTAGCTATAGCGATTCATCATTTATCAATGGAGAAATCCCATCAAAATTGGCTATGGCCTTTGTGAAGAGTGGCAGTGTCGTTGGATCCTGGGCTGAATCCTCCCATGATTTTAATTTTTTCGGTCTATCTAGCCTTGTGTGCAAAGTGAATGGTATTCCACTGTACACTCTATCTTATGACAAAAAATCCTATAGAACTCTGTACGGGTTGACCATGCAATCCCTAGATCATGACTCTCAACTATTTGAAAATGGAATAACCGATTCAATGTTTTCAAAAAATAATGGGGTAATTGTTTTGGACTTGTCGGGGACTCAGGATATGAGCATAGTACGAACAGCGAATGTACGTTTAGAGTGTACATTTGCCGATGCTTTGACTGAGAGTATCACGCTAATATCATTGAGTCAATTTGAAACCTATTGGGAAATCACACCCGACGGCAGTGTTCTACTAGACCTAGCACCATGAACACAAACAAAATAATCAACGTATTTAGCATGGATCCATTAACGTCCCAATACGAGTCCTATTGCATACCTTCGGACTTCATTGAAAAAATTCCCAGTGTTAACAATACCTTAATCATTGTTAATAGCAGTCCATCGACTTTGAAGACTGGCCGGGGGCTATACATCTTTCAAACAGCGAAGAATATTGAATTTTTTGATCCTCTTGGCCTATCGTATAAATTCTACACTCCATACATCAGCAACTTTATTGAAAACAGTGGGAAAATCATCATTCAAAATCAACAAAGAGTACAGGATTAAACGACTAAGACATGTGGTTTTCATGCACTACTCTTTTTCATGTTCAGATGTCGTGGCTATACCTACAAGCAGTTTCTCGACATCTACGTTGACTTACCTCGATTGAACGACTTTCTAGTGGAAAATATACTTACAAGCGTATTTAATATTGATTTTAGTGCCCTACGAGTAAAATGTTCTAAAAATGTATGTGAAATTGTTTATTAATAAATGACAAAAATTTATATACACGATAAAAAACGACTTTTCTACTCTTTAGATTTCATCTTCTACTAGGTATAGGTATTTGTCGACAACAACTAATGCAGGTAAATTATCTGAATTCACAGTGTACTGATCCTGATGTACTGCAATGTCAGGGTCACATTTTCTACAGTAGAGTGTAACTTCACTCTTGTCATATCTCTTTGTATAGTCAATGATACTATTCTCATTCATTCTATAGAATTCACATGTTTCAATTTGCCTATTTGAAGCAATTTCACAAACAGTGTCCTCAAGTGTCAAATCACATTCCGTCACAGCCAAATAAAAATCAGTGGGCTTATAATCATAACACCCATTGTCTTCACAACGATGACGTAGAAACCATATTCTTTTGCTGTTCCAACAGTTGAATCGCTGACCCGGCTCCTCTTCCCAGAACAATCTAAATTCACGACGATACCAATCTCGTAGTAATAAACTAAAACCACGGTTAGGATTCTTTCCAATCATACCGGGATATGTATTCTCCCACTTATTACATTCATCATAATGGCAATTGGAGCATAGGTGCCCTCTAGGATGAGAGTCACACACCTCTTCAAGACAGGAATTACAACCTTTAATTTGTACAGCATATCCTCTATGCAATATACACGGGTTGCATAATCTACACTTTTCATCATACTCATCAATCATTGAGCAATTCTCACATGATGACCAGCTGCCCAGTGTGTACATACATAGCGAGCATGTATGGAACACTTTTTTTCGTGTGTTGACACTCTCACTGCCACAATGAAACTGAGCTAGCAACAACAAAAAATTGTCTGAGATAGAGAGAGAGGAGTAAATCATCCTTGAACGCCATCTTTCTCATGAAAAAAAGTCCTAAATTTCTAAAATAATGTTTAAAAGCATATCCACAATATCATTTTGCCGTGTCGTGATCAATATATCAATAAATTGTGTAAATGCATTTGGACCACGACGTAGAAACTTTATACAATAGTCTAATGATGGAGAATCAGTTTTCATCATATCGACAAGCATTTCCCGAGAAAATATCTTCCTTTGAATAGACAGCTCTAGAAAATCGTCATCTAGAATCAAACGTTTTTCCATTAGCACTAGAATCCCAATGATTCGCTCTTTCTCAAATATATGCATTTTTTTTAGTCCTAACGCTCTCACAACCAACTACAGACTAACCAGAATTTTTTATACTCTAAAAAATATACGCTAGTCTACTATAGAAAGAAAAATACCTTTGATTTAGAAACAATTTTATTGAGCATAATTACAACAATAATATTCACTGATGCATTTTGTTCTCATCAATATATTTCGATAGAGATAGCATTAGATATTGCTATCAATACGATACGATACAGCATTAGATATTGCACATCTAATGCTGCCCGAAGTTTATTTATATGGAGAATATTCACTTTTCCAGCAAAACATAGTTGCTCCTCCTGCTTAAATTTGCTTAATGATATCACGTATGTAGCATGCATATCGTCCCATTCAAGGCATAGTCTACAGCCTCCGGTTATTTCCACGGCCACATTTGGTACTCGTATATCGTTGCTGCTGCTTCCGGCTCCATCATTAAATCTCCGATAATGTAAATACACCACTCATTTTTCTCTACTAATATCCTCTCAAATAAACTATTCTCTCTGAATTCAATTCTCTTACTAATATGAATTGTAATGAAAACCATTCCTTTTATTCAAATCCCAATCACCAATCAAGTTATCGTATATGGAGTAACCTCCGCTCTCTCTCTCTCTCTGATTGGCTCCTAAAAAACGGATGTTGACTCAAAACCAGTCTGATTGAGTTATATAATTTCAACCATACTCTCAAAACATGTTTGACCATATTATACCTTGCCAACTTTTTTTGCAATGTGCATGTGATACTGTGTGAGGGAGTACTGACTCTCTTTGAAAAGGTGTAGAGCTGCTATAGAATAACATAGGAAGGAACATAATGCCATAGAATAGCATAGGAAGGAACATAATGCCATAGAAATATAACTTAGCACTCTACTGATGTCCTCACACCTTTTTAAATCACAATTTGATTACATGGAAACAACATCGAAAGTACAACAAATTGAACTTTCCTCCAATGTGAAATTTCTCAATTTATTAGTAAGATCAGTTGAATTTTTTAATTATGATCTTTGTGTTCCCAAAAGTGGACGCAAAGCTACCGAAAACCATTTTCCCAGTTTTGAAAGAGGTGACGGAAAAGTTGACACAATGGGGCTGCGGTGGGCTCCAGTCTTATGAATCTTAGGTAGGCCATAGATCTTGGGTGCCGAACAACCCCTTAGATAATATTTTTTATAAAACTGTGGGGTAATGTGAAAATAGTTTTTCAATGACTCCAATTCATTTCTTGTTGATTTTACATATTTGTCTGTAGGATCAAAATCAGGTTTTTTGTATGTAATAGTGTCATAAATAATGATTTTTATTTGATTATTATAGTCATCAGTGTTCATAATTACAATCGTGTTTCTTTTATCGGCTCTGGTGATAGTAAGGAATTTATCATTTTTCAAATCCGAAAGTATTTTAATGTAATTTTTTTTGTGAAATGTCTTTACCAATTAAGCTCATAATAAAGGTGTTAAGTTTTCTTACGATTTTGGCTCTAAGTTCTTGAGAAGTATCAACTTTATCTATAGAAGTCATAATTCCTGACTCCACCTTTGAAATTATTTTTGAATAGGAGACTGGTGTTGGACAATGGAACTTAGAACCCTTGTTTGTCTCTTATTGGATATTAAGAGGTTTAGAAGACAAATTCTTAATTGCTGGACCCAGACAAAAACGAGGATACAAAACATCTGAATCTTCGAATTTCTTTAAAAAATGTTTATTAAACTTGTCAACTAGACGAACCTTAGACAAATGAAAATCATGGAGAAAAGATCTAATGGCCATTTTCTTAATTCACATAAAAATGTCAGATGGAAGGTTATTTCTTAAAAGGGTTTCAACAGAATTTAAGTCCTTAGACAGTTGAAAACGTTTCTGTTTTTGTTCAGAAACTCCGTGATTTAAAGCGATTAGGCTTAATTTGTTTTTTAATTTTGATTCATTTTCAGTTCCAAAATGGGTACATATTTTAAAAGATTTTGGAATCACTGATTCCTTCTTGCAATTTTTAAAGAAAGTTTGTTGATTTAATAAATCTGCATGTTTTTTAACCAAAGACAAATAATTATTGACAGAAATGGCTAATTGTTGCCCGTACATTTGACGAATGAAAGATCTTAAACCGAACTGGCCAGCAATGACAAGAAACCAACAAAGAGAAAAATCTCAATGAAAAAAAAAAACAACAAACGAGACTGTGGCCAGTGTAGAGAAAAGAAACGAAAAATGTAAAACAATGCGGATATTTCGCCTGTATCCAAAGAAAGCGTCTTCGGCACGAAAGAAACACTGGAGGAACAAGATAAAAAAAACAAGTTAAAAGTAAAAGCCCAATAAAACCACCACAAAAAAAATATATATATATATATATATATATATATATATATATATATATATATATATATATATATATATATATATATATATATATATATATATATATATATATATATATATATATATATATATATATATATATATATATATATATATATATATATATATATATATATATATGTATATATATGTATATATATATATATATATATATATATATATATATATATATATATATATATATATATAATATATATATATATATATATATATATATATATAATATATATATATATATATATATTATATATATATATATATATATATATATATATATATACATATATATATATATATATATATATATATATATATATATATATATATATATATATATATATATATATATATATATATATATATATATATTATATATATATATATATATACATATATATATATATATATATATATATATATATATATATATATATATATATATATATATATATATATATATATATATATATATATATATATATATTTACAAAGGGTGATCGTACAAACTTCGGAAGGGGCTTATTGGATGCGTAAACAGAACTTCTAGTGCCCTTTTTAAGATTCAGTGTGATCGGAGGGTGGATACCTCCCCTTACACACACAGCTCATTCGATTAGAAATTGAAAGTACCAGTGTTCTTTTCAATAGTCGAAAGTGATTGGAGGGCAACTAACCCTCCTCCCACGACAACCATTTCCCCAAACACATCCAATCAAAATTTTGAGATAGCTATTTTGTGCAATGTATTTGAAAGGACCGGAAATTATATGTTTGAGCATGAGAACCCCCTCCCCCCTTCTCAAAGCCCTAAGGGCAAGGAAAATTTGCACTTTACTCAAAAAAATGGCTGTGGATTCTCAGTTTAGTACACATATATTGATATTTATTCCTTAAAGTTTTAATAATTTTGAATTTCTTACAGTTTAAAAAGTTAATACATTCTAAACGTATTTTCTTTATTTAAATAATACAATAAATACCTGAGTCAAACTCAAAACGAGCAAAATTAACATGAGTAGGACTGAAAACCCCAATGCCTTCTCAAGACCAGAACATACTTTGCACTTTAAAATGTTTTCACTTTGTTTTTGCTTGTTTAAAATGTTTTACTACATATATGAAGGGGGAAGTCCTGCCCCTTGCACTCCAATTACAGTACGAGCGTCTGGTGCCCTTTCTAAGAGTAACAAGAGATTGGAGGGCAAGCAACACTTCTCTCAAGCCCATTCATTTTCCATACACATCCAGTCAAAATTCTGAGACAGCCATTCTGTTCAGCATAGTAGAACGGTCCAGCAACTATGTCTTTAGGGATATAGGGATGTCAAACCCCCACAATGATGCAATTAGTCCATTATGCTTTAAAACCTAATGTTGCTTTAAAATAAATCAAAAGACATTGTGTTTATGGTGCCGATAAGACACCTCAGCAATATATCGAGAACGACTGGGGGTACTAAGTTGAAACTTTCGAGAATACTACCATTATTACTTCTGCTCGTACAATTTAAATAACTAAAAACAGTGTAAGTGTATTTAGGTTGTCAAAGAGCATATATAGAATCTTTTGGGAATGATATTAAGTTTTATTTTTCAGGTCATTTTCAGAATCTATAAAACTAAATTAAAAATAATAATTGTGTCAGGAATAAAAATTGTTGATAAGTTTCTCCAACATACAAATGGAAATCCATACTATGGATTCCTATTGAAGAAAACTGAAGAGATATACAATATTATTTTTTCCATGAACTAGACAAATATTCTCCAAAGTCTCTAGAATCCCCACCTTATGTGGGAATTCTAGAAGGAGACTTTACATAAGGAGACAAAAGAAGACTTTACAGAAGGCAAGTTTAGCTCAGGTCGTCAAAGGAGGGTTGGAATGATTAATATACAACCTAAACACTCTCCAACAAATTCTTCTGACTCCTTCAGGAGATATCTGGTTAAATTTTCAGTTCAAGCAGCACAAACCGTAATTCATGGATTTGCACCATCGCAATCATTGAGATGTGATAGGGTAAATTGTTTCGGTGAAACAGATTTTTATTTTCTTCAAAAGTGGGCGTTTTATCACTGTTTGTTAAGTAATGTATCAAGTAATGTCAAGAAATGATCCAAGTTTGTCAGTAATGACTCCATCCCTATCAACCTTAGTTCTACCCTAGGATGGATGGATTATAGACTATATATCAACAAGTGAAATGACATCATTCTTATACAATTCTGAAAAAGGCTTATGCCAGCTTTGCTTCTCACTCAAACTGTCTGTCTTGGCTTTCTTTTTCAATTAGCCTTGGCTCTCAACCTTTTCATCACAGTCCTCCAAGTTTATTTTAGTTCAAAATATGATCCTATTAAGATTTTTACATTTTGAAGATAATTCATCTGTGTAAGTCCACGGCTGCCCCAAAAATCAGTTACCATTACTTTCTCAGCAAAAAAAAAATACCGCTTTTCTCGTTTCCAGAGCCAATTCTCCTTTCGCAGTGCAGTGTTTTGACTGTATTTTTGTTTCGAGTGCATAGTGGTGTGTCCAAGTCTTGCCACAGTAATTAATCTCCACCAAAATTATTTGATTGCCTCGAAATCAGTTTGTACACCACAAGCAGCGCAAGATCTCTGCATTCTCGTCTATTTAATTGCCGAGAAAAGAAATGAGACGCAAAAAAACAACCCAAGGAAACATTAAAATAGGATTATTAATGGACTGAGAGTCTCTCATGACTAAAGGTCGTACCTGAATTTTCACGTTGCTGAGGTAATCTCCAAAATCATTTTCTAAGTTTTTCTCAGAGAGAGGGTTGCTAGTGCGGTTCGTGTTGAATCAAACTTCGATCCCCTACATTTGTTCTGCATTACTCTGCTGATCACCATTTTGAGAACTGCTAAGCAAATGATATTTCAGCCATTACTTAAAAAGTTTGAAAATATCACTTACGACTTTTAGGCATCACAGCTAGGAAATAGGATGAAAAAAGAATTTTCAAATATAGGTTGAAAAATATGGTAAATAATCGATGTATCAGCAGAGTTACTTTGATTTTTGAAGAAAGTAATAATGTCAGGTGAAAAATCATTGAATCGTTTTTTTATGAAAAACAAGTAATCCAGCATAAATAACCTTATCAATCAGTGGGGGGGGGGGGGGGGGGGGGGGGTAAGGAGTTTCAGACTTCTCCTCGCCTCATAAAAGACTCGAAATATATATATATATATATATATATATATATATATATATATATATATAATATATATATATATATATATATATATATATATATATATATATATATATATATATATATAATATATATATATATATATATATATATATATATATATATATATATATATATATATATTATATATATATATATATATATATATATATATATATATATATATATATTTATATATATATATATATATATATATATATTATATATACATATATATATATATATATATATATATATATATATATATATATTTATATATATATATATATATATATATATATATATATATTTATATATATATATATATATATATATATATATATATAAATATAAATATATATATATATATATATATATATATATATATATTATATATATATATATATATATATATATATATATATATATATATATATATATATATGTATATATATATATATATATATATATATTATATATATATATATATATATATATATATATATATATATATATATATATATATATATATATATATATATATATATATATATATATATATATATATATATATAGAAAAAAGGTTTCATACTACTTTGGAAAAATACAAATATTTTTTGGAAAAAAAAAATCATTAGAAAATAATTGTGCTTGCATTGGAAAAAAAGCTTACCGTGGAATTTTTCCGGTTCAAAGTGTACAAAAACCCTCTTTCCGTTCGCAATGTAGACCGTTCCATAAATCAAGTGATCAATGCCTAGAAATAACAAAAAATATGCATCAGAAACGTGTAAAAGGATACTGAGTTTTTTTTTGTTTGTTTTTTTTTACACGCATTATGATATTTTAACCAGTGCATGTACTCAACGAAAAACTGTCAAGAAGGGGACAGAACTGCGAATGAAAATTTTAAGGGCCCTGAAAGTCATCATTTTGGTGAACCATATAATAAATTTATTAGTAGCCTATGGCGATGGTATAGGGTACAATGTTTTTGTGTTTGCCTCCAACTCCCTCATGCTTTATGACGAGGAAACAAAAATTTCTCAGTATCTTATGAATTAACTCGGAAAATAATCCCCAAGGTTTAAAATCTGGAGCTCAATCAGTTTTTAAAGGAAGGCATTATTTTCACAATCTTCTGTTTTGTCCTAAGTATAGAATTGGGCTCTATGGATAAGGTAAGTGGTAACTATACTTGGGACATACGCTAATTTGTCTTTTTGATACAAAATTCCGATAGTTTAACAAAGATAATGCAGCAAAACTATTCAAACAGAAGAAAGAAGCACAAATATGTAAAACAAGAAAATAAAAAAAACGCTGTTCATGAGTTTACAGTCTTCAAATGCAGGTAGATTTAAAGGAAACACTAAGTGTCTAGTTTACCTTGTAGCCCGTCCTGAAGGCTCAGGATTTGGCAAGAGAACTATTAAATAAGTGAAACTAATTATAGTAAATTCTAGTGGATCTACAATCAAATTGGTATATTAAACCACAAATGACCTACATATTAGAGAGGCCTCAGGAGGTCCGATCACGCACCCCTGCTGCCACCTACAACTTTTTTTACATAATTTATGTCTGTTTGTTGTCAGTGAGAATGAAAAAACAGGAACTTTGTCACATTTATGGATGTTTTTATGGTTTTTGTCAGTGAGAATTTGAAAAACAGGAACTTTGTCACATTTATGTCTGTTTTCTTGGATGGTTATGTCTGTTTTATGGATTTTGTCAGTGAGAATTTGAAAAACAGGAATTTTGTCACTTTCATGGATTATTGAGTCATTAATCAAATTGTTTCCGGGCAAAGTTAATGACACTTCCTTCCTGTTGTTGTTCGAGCCAAATGTTATGAGTTTCCGGGGAACAGTTTAGATCACACATGACAGATGATGTCATGATTGATTGATTGACATGGAAGGGGAATTCATTTGCTGTTTCTAAAGAGAATTGATTCACGAGCGAATGTTCTGATCTTAGCGCGCGAAAAGGTTTCTTTGTTATTTCAAATTTGAAAGCACAGGGATGCCAAACAAAAGGAACTCGCTGAAATTACGTTTAGGGATTATTTGGGCGAAACCGTTTTAGCCATTTTATGGAATTATTTCGGCGAAACAGTTAGAGACATTTTAAAAGATGATTTAAAAGAGAATTTAGAAGAGAATTTGAGGGTGAAAATCTGTGGTCGTTATAATACACAAGTTCCATTTGAACAGTGTTGTGAGGTCCTCTACCCCAACCCCAAAGAGTCCTCATACCCCACCCCAACCCCGAAGGAAGCCACCGGTCCTCAAAGGTCCACTGGACTCCCAAAGGGCCACCCGGCCCTCAAGGGTCCCCCAGACCCCCCGGGCCCCTCCCCCCCCCTTTGGCCCCCAAAGGGCCCCCTCCCTCTCCCTCCATCTCCTCCCCCCTCCTCACCTTCCCCTCCCCTCCTCCCCCTCCTCCCCTCCCCTCCCCCTCCCTCCCCCATTCTTTAATATTTTTTTGTGCATTGAGACACAGAACGACCCCCTCCCTCCGCCCCCCCCAAAGGGCCCCCGGCACCCCAAAGGCCTGATTTTTCAAAGTTCATTTTGAATTTCCTTCATTGAAATGCAAGAGTTGGAATATTTCAGTAGTGTTTGGTTGTGGTTTACCTTGTCACAGTTACATTTTCTTGATTTTTCAAAGTTCATTTTGAATTTCTTTCGTTTAAATGCAAGAGTTGGAATATTTCAGCAGTGTTTGGTTGTGCTTTACCTTGTCACAGTTACATTTTCTCGATTTTTCAAAGTTCATTTTGAATTTCTTTCGTTGAAATGCAAGAGTTGGAATATTTCAGTAGTGTTTGGTTGTGGTTTACCTTGTCACAGTTACATTTTCTTGATTTTTCAAAGTTCATTTTGAATTTCTTTCGTTGAAATGCAAGAGTTGGAATATAACAGTAGTGTTTGGTTGTGGTTTACCTTGTCATAGTTACATTTTCTTGATTTTTCAAAGTTCATTTGGAATTTCTTTCGTTGTAATGCAAGAGTTGGAATATTTCAGTAGTGTTTGGTTGTGGTTTACCTTGTCACAGTTACATTTTCTTGATTTTTCAAAGTTCATTTTGAATTTCTTTCGTTGAAATGCAAGAGTTGGAATATAACAGTAGTGTTTGGTTGTGGTTTACCTTGTCAGAGTTACATTTTCTTGATTTTTCAAAGTTCATTTTGAATTTCTTTCGTTGAAATGCAAGAGTTGGAATATTTCAGTAGTGTTTGGTTGTGGTTTACCTTGTCACAGTTGCATTTTCTTGATTTTTCAAAGTTCATTTTGAATTTCTTTCGTTGATATGCAAGAGTTGGAATATTTCAGTAGTGTTTGGTTGTGGTTTACCTTGTCAAAGTTACATTTTCTTGATTTATCAAAGTTCATTTTGAATTTCTTTCGTTGAAATGCAAGAGTTGGAATATTTCAGTAGTGTTTGGTTGTGGTTTACCTTGTCACAGTTACATTTTCTTGATTTTTCAAAGTTCATTTTGAATTTCTTTCATTGACATGCAAGAGTTGGAATATTTCAGTAGTGTTTGGTTGTGGTTCATTGCGCCATTGACTTTTCTTGAGTAAACCTACTGCGAGCTAATTGATCTGTGTTCATCTTTGGTGCCAAACTAATTGGTATTGAAATAGACTGATATTAGTGGATTTTACAGATTATTTTGGATATATATTATTGAATCTTTGGATCATTTTTCCAACTAAATTTTTCCTTAAGGTTCTTTACTTAGATAAAGATAAGTTGCTTTTACTTTTGTCCTCTCCTTAATAGGAAATGCCTGCATTTAAAGAGTTTGATATCGCGTTAGCTAACTTCAAAAATTATCCTCATTGGCCAGTAAAGATACTAAAAGTGTCCAAGGATAGCAAAGGAAAGCCATCATATTTGGTATTTTGCTATGGGACACATGACGAATACAGACTTGTTGAAGCCAACTTGGCAGAATATAATCCAAGCGTTAGCCGAACTTCAACAAAACAGACTGCAGGTGTAAAGGCTGCATTTGAGGAATTGAAAAATTCACCCGATATTTATAAATCCCTTTCCAAGACATTTAATGCATTAACAATTAAGGAATCTAATACAGGAGAATGTGCTTCGTTGATGGATAAAATCACTTCTACGGAACTTGATCTGGAAAAAACTAAGCGAGAGTTACTGCAAAATATAACTAAGAAGGTTAATGAAAGGCTTTCGGAAGCTGATTCCTTCCGCCAGTCATCCCACGACATTATTTGTCATATATATGATGCGATTACTCTTGATTATCAATCCAAATTTGAAAAAATTGAACAATCGCTGAAAACTCTTCGCAACCAAATTATAAATCAAGAAGAGAAAATCAAGAAAATTGAGATGAAACTAGATTCATTTGAACAAGAAGTGCTGCTTGATTCGCTAATTTTGCATGGTGTTAAGCAACAGTCCGGATCTGACCTCCAATCAACAATCCTGCAAGTTTTCATAACCAAAATGAACCTGACTGAAATTAATGTTGCCCAAATTAGGAATATCTACAGATTCAAAATATCCCCTGCTTTAACCGATGCCTCCCTAAACGACAAAGTCCCTCCTGTTTTAGTTAAATTTGTGAATAGTGATATAGCGAAGAAAGTCTTCAAAGCAAAAGCTAGGTTAGCTTCAAGTGGAATTTTCCTATCGGAAGCATTAACAAAGAGGCGACGTGAGATCCTATATGCCGCTAAGGACAGATTTGGTCATAGAAATGTTTGGACTGATCGTGGGCAAATTTTGGCAAGGCCTAACGGTGAAAGTGTCACTAAAAAAATTCATACTCTAGCCGACTGTGTTTAAGATTAAGTTTTTTTTTTTTTTTTTTTTTTTTTTTTTTTTTTTTTTTTTTTTTTTTTTTTTTTTTTTTTTAGATATGTTTAGTATCTTGCCATTCATATATTCAGCGTATTTTATTTATCTTTTGCTTATTTTTTTTTCTCTGTGCGTATCTGTCTAATGATTTACTTTCGTTCCAATTAACTTCAATGAAATTTATGGATTTCAATAATTATTCTTTTTTGTTACATGCCTGTTCTCACAAGTCATTGCGTCAGTTTGGGAGTTTAATCCTTTGTTATCTTGAAAATAATTTTACTTGTATTGGTCTCATGGGTACATTAATGCAGTGGAGCTTTAGCGTTATTTATTTTTTATTTCAGGAACTGAGTAGTATGGTTAATGATTTAAGAAAGTTACTAAATTTATCTGAAATTATTATTATTAATTTGTTCAATAATATAAAATGTATATGTATCTTACTTATTGGTATGATTATTGTGATTTTATTTATTTATTTATGTCGTTATCCTTTGGTCTGGTGAGTTTGGTCGCGGAGCGGATCTACCATCCACCGTAAGTAAAATGATTAATTCTTTTAGAGACCAGGGTGATGTTAACTCTTTGGGGGAACGTTTTATTGAGTTACAAAATAATCCTTTAGATATAGAAAGTATAATTAATAATTCAGTTGGAAGTAGAAATAGGAATTATAATGATCCTAAATCAGTTATTGAAAGTAAATATGTTTCGCAATTAAGTGGTTCTGCCTCTTCTAAACAAGATGGTATTTTCTCTGTGCTTCACCTAAACATTCAGGGACTTTGTTCCTCTTTTGATGAGCTGAAACGGATCGTCAGTGGGGGAACTCCGGATGTTATTGGTTTATGTGAAACTTTCCTGGATTCAAAAAAGGATATGCTTTTAGATATCCAAAGATTTAGGATGGAGAGGATGAACCGGAAACAGATGGCGAAAGGTGGCCTTGCCCTGTATATTGCCGATCATCTTGTATATAATTTCCGAAGTGATTTGAGTAGAAATGAGGAAGGAATCTTTGAATCCCTTTTTATTGAGATTAAGTCAGGTTGTAAGGATTTAGTTGTCGGTTTGGTTTACAGATCCCCTAGTGGATCTATTCCTTCGTTTATGAAAATTCTGGAAGAGGTTTTGGACTTAGTCCAAAAGCATCCTTGCGAACTAATCCTTATGGGGGATTTCAACCTTAACCTGCTGGATCAAAATTCTGCTTCGGCTGCAGATTTTTTGTCAATGATGCTTTCTGCGGGAACTCTACCTTCAGTTTTTATACCAACCCGAGTTACTGAGACGCATGCATCACTTATTGATAATATTTTTTCGTCACTAGATGTCTTAGGTAATTCGGCGATGGTTAGTGATATTTCTGATCATTTCCCTGCTATTTCACGATATAGGACTGCTAATCGATCGCAGCGTAAAGCTTCGCCATCTAATCTCCCATTTTTTCGTTTTGGTGTCAGTGAGATCAGTCTACTTAAATCTCGTTTGACTGATCAGCCTTGGGATAGTTTGGATTCTGAATCTGATTTTAACCGCTCTTTTGATTTCTTTTATGATTCAGTAAAAGATGGTATCCTAGAAGTTTGCCACCGGAATGCAAAGCCTCATACCTCGAAAAGGAGAGTACTGCTGAATCCGTGGATGACTCCAGGTCTCCATAAAAGCTGGAAAAGGAAAAATTATCTGTGGAAACTATACAAGGCTTCGTCATCTGCTTCTCATCATCAGCGGTTCAAGGCTTATAGGAATATATTTAATTCTCTGTGTCGGAAGGCCAAGTCTCAGTATTATCACAGGAAATTTTCTGAATGTGGAAAGGATGTTGGGAAGACATGGAAAATTATTAATTCTGTACTTAAACCTACTCCCCCTCCGCCTTCAGTTCCAACAACGCTGATAGTTGACGGTAAAATTGTCCAAGGAGAAGAAAATGTTCAGCTAGAGCTTACGTCTTATTTTGCTAATATAGGAAAAATGACTGCTTCATCTGTGAGCTCTAGAACTCCTCGTTGCGAATTCAGAGCCTATCTTGGACCCCCATGTTTAAAGTCAATGGTCTTGAACCCTGTTTCTGAGTTCGAGGTAGCTCGGATCGTAAATGCACTTAAAGGTTCATCGTCTTCAGGGCCAGACAGAATTCCTACAAGGGTTATCCGTGCCGTTCTTCCTGCTATTCTGTCACCATTGACTAAGCTTGTCAATCTGTCTTTCGTGAATGGAATTTTCCCTGAATCACTCAAGCGAGCTAAGGTTATAGTACTGTATAAAGGTGGGTCCCGGAGTGATCCTGCTAATTATAGGCCAATTTCTCTTCAATCTGTTTTCAGCAAAATTTTTGAGAAGGCTATGCTATCCAGGCTTCTTAGTTTTCTGGATGTCAAAAATTTTTTCCATGATTTCCAGTTTGGATTCCGAGCGAATCACTCTACAGAGCATGCTTGTGCATCTCTCTTGAATTTCATTCATTCGGCAATAGATTTTGGTCTTTTTCCGGCAGCTTTATTTTTGGATGTTCGGAAAGCTTTTGATTCTTTGACTCATCAGATTCTTCTTTGGAAATTATCGCATATTGGTATAAGATCAAATGTTTTCTCTTGGTTTGAATCATATCTTTCTGGTAGACTTATTTCAATTGATCCGCTTTTCCAGAGCCCTTCTGAAGTAGAATATGGTGTCCCCCAGGGATCTGTTCTTGGCGCTGTTTTATTTCTGATTTATGTCAATGATCTTATTTCAGCAGTCAAGAACACCAGTCCTCTAGTATGCTGCAATCTTTGTCATCCGGATGTTCCTTTGTTTCCCAATGCTACTTCTAATGAAGATTGCCTCGTTGCTTTTGCTGACGACAGCACTTTTGGGACTTTAGGGAGGACGGAATGTGATGTCAGATCTAATCTGGTGGCAATATTTGAGAGAGTAGTTTCATGGTTTGAGGCGAATTGCTTGGCCTTGAATGTTACCAAGTCACATTTTCTTATTTTTTCTCGAATTGGTGTAGCTTTCCCTCAACTGACACAGCTTCAGGTGTCACAAGGCTCCTTGTGTAGACCAAAGAATCGGTTGGTCCGGTTTCTTGGTATCCTGCTAGATGAGAACCTTTCGTTTAGACACCATATAGCCATGATTAGGGTTAAGGTCTCACGGAGTTTGGGTGTCATTCGAAAACTCAAACACACCTTTCCTGGATCTATTCTGAAGCTTCTTTTTTTCTGCCTTGTCCAGTCATATGTCTCTTATTGCCCCATAGTATGGATGTCTACTTTTCCTTCTACACTGCGGTCGCTTTCTGTCATGTATGATAAAACACGGCGTCTGGTTATGGACACCAACTGTTCTTCACCAAGACCGCTTCTAAATCTACAGTCTATCTACATTCTTTCTTGTGCTTCTTTTGTTTTCATCAGCTTCATGGCAATCTTCCAAAATCTCTTCAAAAAACTCCTCAGTTTATTTCTGATTCAGCTCCATATAACCTTCGTTCGTCACATAATATCTGCATTCCTCCTACTCCCACTGTGCGGTCAGATTTCAATCCCCTCATCGCTTGTCATCAGGTTTGGAACTCCCTGCCTTCTTCAGTACAGAAATGCCACTCGTTTGGCACTTTCAAGAGGATTCTTAAGGACCATTTAGTTAAGAATCAAACTGAATAATTTTTTTTTTTTTTTTTTTTTTTTTTTTTTTTTTTTTTTTTTTTTTTTTTTTTTTTTTGTGGAGTTGATGTCCTCTGAATGTTTAGTTTTGTTTTATGGTGGTCTTCTCTGCGCTATGACTCCCAGACCTCAGGTATGACTATCAATATTTATTGCTGAAACTTGTATAGTTCACTAAGGAGTAGCATTCATGAAGACGGGTTAAATTTTATTGCTTTCGCACCATTTTTTTAATGTTCAATAATTATAAGCCTTATGACTGAATTAACCCATAAACCTCAATTTTGCTACCTAGCCTCAGAAATAAGCAGAGTTGATTGAATTGGAATTTATATAGTTTTAAATACAAGCTAAATGGGCTGTACATGGCTTAAGTTTTGATTTTTTAATATTTTGGATAAGAGTTATGAATAATATCGTAACAGCTATTATGATGTTGGTTTTACCTGACAATACACATAATTCTGTTTCGACGATAGGGATTCGCTTATAGTAATAATAATATAATTTTTTTTTTTTTCTTGAGTCTATTTAATATAATTAATAAATTTAGTTTATTTATTCTAATTTTTTCTATAGTTTCCAGTTTATCTATATTTTCTTTTCTTCTCCTTCATATGTGAGTAAGTGATCATTTTAAATTTTCTTTTGTTTTTTTATCTCTGAGTATGTAATTCATATGTCGTCCCTCTTTGTACAGGCCAATGAGCCTTTGAGGGATTAATAACATGTAATATTATATGTGCATTTAATGAAGAATAAAACTTATCTTATCTTATCTTATTATCTTGTCACAGTTACATTTTCTTGATTTTTCAAAGTTCATTTTGAATTTCTTTCGTTGAAAAGCAAGAGTTGGAATATTTCAGTAGTGTTTGCTTGTGGTTTACCTTGTCACAGTTACATTTTCTTGATTTTTCAAAGTTCATTTTGAATTTCTTTCGTTGAAATGCAAGAGTTGGAATATTTCAGTAGTGTTTGGTTGTGGTTTACCTTGTCACAGTTACATTTTCTTTATTTTTCAAAGATCATTTTGAATTTCTTTCGTTGAAATGCAAGAGTTGGAATATTTCAGTAGTGTTTGGTTGTGGTTTACCTTGTCACAGTTACATTTTCTTGATTTTTCAAAGTTCATTTTGAATTTCTTTCGTTGAAATGCAAGAGTTGGAATATTTCAGTAGTGTTTGGTTGTGGTTTACCTTGTCACAGTTACATTTTCTTGATTTTTCAAAGTTCATTTTGAATTTTTTTCGTTGAAATGCAAGAGTTGGAATATTTCAGTAGTGTTTGGTTGTGGTTTACCTTGTCATGGTTACATTTTCTTGATTTTTCAAAGTTCATTTTGAATTTCTTTCGTTGAAATGCAAGAGTTGGAATATTTCAGTAGTGTTTGGTTGTGGCTTACCTTGTCATGGTTACAGTTTCTTAATTTTTCAAAGTCCATTTTGAATTTCTTTCGTTGAAATGCAAGAGTTGGAATATTTCAGTAGTGTTTGGTTGTGGTTTACCTTGTCACAGTTACACTTTCTTGATTTTCCAAAGTTCATTTTGAATTTCTTTCGTTGAAATGCAAGAGTTGGAATATTTCAGTAGTGTTTGGTTGAGGTTTACCTTGTCACATTTATATTTTCTTGATTTTTCAAAGTTCATTTTGAATTTCTTTCGTTGAAATGCAAGAGTTGGAATATTTCAGTAGTGTTTGGTTGTGGTTTCCCTTGTCACAGTTACATTTTCCTGATTTTTCAAAGTTTATTTTGAATTTCTTTCGTTGAAATGCAAGAGTTAGAATATTTCAGTAGTGTTTGGTTGTGGTTTACCTTGTCACAGTTACATTTTCTTGATTTTTCAAAGTTCATTTTGAATTTCTTTCATTGAAATGCAAGAGTTGGAATATTTCAGTAGTGTTTGGTTGTGGTTTACCTTGTCACAGTTACATTTTCTTGATTTTTCAAAGTTCATTTTGAATTTCTTTCATTGAAATGCAAGAGTTGGAATATTTCAGTAGTGTTTGGTTGTGGTTTACCTTGTCACAGTTACATTTTCTTTATTTTTCAAAGATCATTTTGAATTTCTTTCGTTGAAATGCAAGAGTTGGAATATTTCAGTAGTGTTTGGTTGTGGTTTACCTTGTCACAGTTACATTTTCTTGATTTTTCAAAGTTCATTTTGAATTTCTTTCGTTGAAATGCAAGAGTTGGAATATTTCAGTAGTGTTTGGTTGTGGTTTACCTTGTCACAGTTACATTTTCTTGATTTTTCAAAGTTAATTTTGAATTTTTTTCGTTGAAACGCAAGAGTTGGAATATTTCAGTAGTGTTTGGTTGTGGTTTACCTTGTCATGGTTACATTTTCTTGATTTTTCAAAGTTCATTTTGAATTTCTTTCGTTGAAATGCAAGAGTTGGAATATTTCAGTAGTGTTTGGTTGTGGCTTACCTTGTCATGGTTACATTTTCTTAATTTTTCAAAGTTCATTTTGAATTTCTTTCGTTGAAATGCAAGAGTTGGAATATTTCAGTAGTGTTTGGTTGTGGTTTACCTTGTCACAGTTACACTTTCTTGATTTTTCAAAGTTCATTTTGAATTTCTTTCGTTGAAATGCAAGAGTTGGAATATTTTAGTAGTGTTTGGTTGTGTTTTACCTTGTCACAGTTACATTTTCTTTATTTTTCAAAGATCATTTTGAATTTCTTTCGATGAAATGCAAGAGTTGGAATATTTCAGTAGTGTTTGGTTGTGGTTTACCTTGTCACAGTTACATTTTCTTGATTTTTCAAAGTTCATTTTGAATTTCTTTCGTTGAAATGCAAGAGTTGGAATATTTCAGTAGTGTTTGGTTGTGGTTTACCTTGTCACAGTTACATTTTCTTGATTTTTCAAAGTTCATTTTGAATTTTTTTCGTTGAAATGCAAGAGTTGGAATATTTCAGTAGTGTTTGGTTGTGGTTTACCTTGTCATGGTTACATTTTCTTGATTTTTCAAAGTTCATTTTGAATTTCTTTCGTTGAAATGCAAGAGTTGGAATATTTCAGTAGTGTTTGGTTGTGGCTTACCTTGTCATGGTGACATTTTCTTAATTTTTCAAAGTTCATTTTGAATTTCTTTCGTTGAAATGCAAGAGTTGGAATATTTCAGTAGTGTTTGGTTGTGGTTTACCTTGTCACAGTTACACTTTCTTGATTTTTCAAAGTTCATTTTGAATTTCTTTCGTTGAAATGCAAGAGTTGGAATATTTCAGTAGTGTTTGGTTGTGGTTTACCTTGTCACAGTTATATTTTCTTGATTTTTCAAAGTTCATTTTGAATTTCTTTCGTTGAAATGCAAGAGTTGGAATATTTCAGTAGTGTTTGGTTGTGGTTTACCTTGTCACAGTTACATTTTCTTGATTTTTCAAAGTTCATTTTGAATTTCTTTCGTTGAAATGCAAGAGTTGGAATATTTCAGTAGTGTTTGGTTGTGGTTTCCCCTGTCACAGTTACATTTTCCTGATTTTTCAAAGTTTATTTTGAATTTCTTTCGTTGAAATGCAAGAGTTGGAATATTTCAGTAGTGTTTGGTTGTGGTTTACCTTGTCACAGTTACATTTTCTTGATTTTTCAAAGTTCATTTTGAATTTCTTTCATTGAAATGCAAGAGTTGGAATATTTCAGTAGTGTTTGGTTGTGGTTTACCTTGTCACAGTTACATTTTCTTGATTTTTCAAAGTTCATTTTGAATTTCTTTCATTGAAATGCAAGAGTTGGAATATTTCACTAGTGTTTGGTTGTGGTTTACCTTGTCACAGTTACATTTTCTTGATTTTTCAAAGTTCATTTTGAATTTCTTTCGTTGAAATGCAAGAGTTGGAATATTTCAGTAGTGTTTGGTTGTGGTTTACCTTGTCACAGTTACATTTTCTTGATTATTCAAAGTTCAATTTGAATTTCTTTCGTTGAAATGAAAGAGTTGGAATATTTCAGTAGCGTTTGGTTGTGGTTTAACTTGTCAAACTTACATTTTCTTGATTTTTCAAAGTTCATTTTGAATTTCTTTCGTTGAAATGCAAGAGTTGGAATACTTCAGTAGTGTTTGGTTGTGGTTTACCTTGTCACAGTTACATTTTCTTGATTTTTCAAAGTTCATTTTGAATTTCTTTCGTTGAAATGCAAGAGTTGGAATATTTCAGTAGTGTTTTTTGTGGTTTCCCTTGTCACAGTTACATTTTCTTGATTTTTCAAAGTTCATTTTGAATTTCTTTCGTTGAAATGCAAGAGTTGGAATATTTCAGTAGTGTTTGGTTGTGGTTTACCTTGTCACAGTTACATTTTCTTGATTTTTCAAAGTTAATTTTGAATTTTTTTCGTTGAAATGCAAGAGTTGGAATATTTCAGTAGTGTTTGGTTGTGGTTTACCTTGTCATGGTTACATTTTCTTGATTTTTCAAAGTTCATTTTGAATTTCTTTCGTTGAAATGCAAGAGTTGGAATATTTCAGTAGTGTTTGGTTGTGGCTTACCTTGTCATGGTTACATTTTCTTAATTTTTCAAAGTTCATTTTGAATTTCTTTCGTTGAAATGCAAGAGTTGGAATATTTCAGTAGTGTTTGGTTGTGGTTTACCTTGTCACAGTTACACTTTCTTGATTTTTCAAAGTTCATTTTGAATTTCTTTCGTTGAAATGCAAGAGTTGGAATATTTTAGTAGTGTTTGGTTGTGGTTTACCTTGTCACAGTTACATTTTCTTTATTTTTCAAAGATCATTTTGAATTTCTTTCGATGAAATGCAAGAGTTGGAATATTTCAGTAGTGTTTGGTTGTGGTTTACCTTGTCACAGTTACATTTTCTTGATTTTTCAAAGTTCATTTTGAATTTCTTTCGTTGAAATGCAAGAGTTGGAATATTTCAGTAGTGTTTGGTTGTGGTTTACCTTGTCACAGTTACATTTTCTTGATTTTTCAAAGTTCATTTTGAATTTTTTTCGTTGAAATGCAAGAGTTGGAATATTTCAGTAGTGTTTGGTTGTGGTTTACCTTGTCATGGTTACATTTTCTTGATTTTTCAAAGTTCATTTTGAATTTCTTTCGTTGAAATGCAAGAGTTGGAATATTTCAGTAGTGTTTGGTTGTGGCTTACCTTGTCATGGTGACATTTTCTTAATTTTTCAAAGTTCATTTTGAATTTCTTTCGTTGAAATGCAAGTGTTGGAATATTTCAGTAGTGTTTGGTTGTGGTTTACCTTGTCACAGTTACACTTTCTTGATTTTTCAAAGTTCATTTTGAATTTCTTTCGTTGAAATGCAAGAGTTGGAATATTTCAGTAGTGTTTGGTTGTGGTTTACCTTGTCACAGTTATATTTTCTTGATTTTTCAAAGTTCATTTTGAATTTCTTTCGTTGAAATGCAAGAGTTGGAATATTTCAGTAGTGTTTGGTTGTGGTTTACCTTGTCACAGTTACATTTTCTTGATTTTTCAAAGTTCATTTTGAATTTCTTTCGTTGAAATGCAAGAGTTGGAATATTTCAGTAGTGTTTGGTTGTGGTTTCCCCTGTCACAGTTACATTTTCCTGATTTTTCAAAGTTTATTTTGAATTTCTTTCGTTGAAATGCAAGAGTTGGAATATTTCAGTAGTGTTTGGTTGTGGTTTACCTTGTCACAGTTACATTTTCTTGATTTTTCAAAGTTCATTTTGAATTTCTTTCATTGAAATGCAAGAGTTGGAATATTTCAGTAGTGTTTGGTTGTGGTTTACCTTGTCACAGTTACATTTTCTTGATTTTTCAAAGTTCATTTTGAATTTCTTTCATTGAAATGCAAGAGTTGGAATATTTCACTAGTGTTTGGTTGTGGTTTACCTTGTCACAGTTACATTTTCTTGATTTTTCAAAGTTCATTTTGAATTTCTTTCGTTGAAATGCAAGAGTTGGAATATTTCAGTAGTGTTTGGTTGTGGTTTACCTTGTCACAGTTACATTTTCTTGATTATTCAAAGTTCAATTTGAATTTCTTTCGTTGAAATGAAAGAGTTGGAATATTTCAGTAGCGTTTGGTTGTGGTTTAACTTGTCAAACTTACATTTTCTTGATTTTTCAAAGTTCATTTTGAATTTCTTTCGTTGAAATGCAAGAGTTGGAATACTTCAGTAGTGTTTGGTTGTGGTTTACCTTGTCACAGTTACATTTTCTTGATTTTTCAAAGTTCATTTTGAATTTCTTTCGTTGAAATGCAAGAGTTGGAATATTTCAGTAGTGTTTTTTGTGGTTTCCCTTGTCACAGTTACATTTTCCTGATTTTTCAAAGTTTATTTTGAATTTCTTTCGTTGAAATGCAAGAGTTGGAATATTTCAGTAGTGTTTGGTTGTGGTTTACCTTGTCACAGTTACATTTTCTTGATTTTTCAAAGTTCATTTTGAATTTCTTTCATTGAAATGCAAGAGTTGGAATATTTCAGTAGTGTTTGGTTGTGGTTTACCTTGTCACAGTTACATTTTCTTGATTTTTCAAAGTTCATTTTGAACTTCTTTCATTGAAATGCAAGAGTTGGAATATTTCAGTAGTGTTTGGTTGTGGTTTACCTTGTCACAGTTACATTTTCTTGATTTTTCAAAGTTCAATTTGAATTTCTTTCGTTGAAATGAAGAGTTGGAATATTTCAGTAGCGTTTGGTTGTCGTTTAACTTGTCACAGTTACATTTTCTTGATTTTTCAAAGTTCATTTTGAATTTCTTTCGTTGAAATGCAAGAGTTGCATTATTTCAGTAGTGTTTGGTTGTGGTTTACCTTGTCACAGTTACATTTTCTTGATTTTTCAAAGTTCATTTTGAATTTCTTTCGTTGAAATGCAAGAGTTGGAAAATTTCAGTAGTGTTTGGTTGTGGTTTACCTTGTCACAGTTACATTTTCTTGATTTTTCAAAGTTCATTTGAATTTCTTTCGTTGAAATGCAAGAGTTGGAATATTTCAGTAGTGTTTGGTTGTGGTTTACCTTGTCACAGTTACATTTTCCTGATTTTTCAAAGTTCATTTTGAATTTCTTTCGTTGAAATGCAAGAGTTGGAATATTTCAGTAGTGTTTGGTTGTGGTTTACCTTGTCACAGTTACATTTTCTTGATTTTTCAAAGTTCATTTTGAATTTTTTCGTTGAAATGCAAGAGTTGGATTATTTCAGTAGTGTTTGGTTGTGGTTTACCTTGTCACAGTTACATTTTCTTGATTTTTCAAAGTTCATTTTGAATTTCTTTCGTTGAAAAGCAAGAGTTTGAATATTTCAGTAGTGTTTGCTTGTGGTTTACCTTGTCACAGTTACATTTTCTTAATTTTTCAAAGTTCATTGAATTTCTTTCGTTGAAATGGAAGAGTTGGAATATTTCAGTAGTGTTTGGTTATGGTTTACCTTGTCACAGTTACATTTTCTTTATTTTTCAAAATTCATTTTGAATTTCTTTCGTTGAAATGCAAGAGTTGGAATATAATAGTAGTGTTTGGTTGTGGTTTACCTTGTCACAGTTACATTTTCTTGATTTTTCAAAGTTCATTTTGAATTTCTTTCGTTGAAATGCAAGAGTTGGAATATTTCAGTAGTGTTTGGTTGTGGTTTACCTTGTCACAGTTACATTTTCTTGATTTTTCAAAGTTCATTTTGAATTTCTTTCGTTGATATGCAAGAGTTGGAATATTTCAGTAGTGTTTGGTTGTGGTTTACCTTGTCAAAGTTACATTTTCTTGATTTATCAAAGTTCATTTTGAATTTCTTTCGTTGAAATGCAAGAGTTGGAATATTTCAGTAATGTTTGGTTGTGGTTTACCTTGTCACAGTTACATTCCCTTGATTTTTCAAAGTTCATTTTGAATTTCTTTCGTTGACATGCAAGAGTTGGAATATTTCAGTAGTGTTTGGTTGTGGTTTACCTTGTCACAGTTACATTTTCTTGATTTTTCAAAGTTCATTTTGAATTTCTTTCGTTGAAAAGCAAGAGTTGGAATATTTCAGTAGTGTTTGCTTGTGGTTTACCTTGTCACAGTTACATTTTCTTGATTTTTCAAAGTTCATTTTGAATTTCTTTCGTTGAAATGCAAGAGTTGGAATATTTCAGTAGTGTTTGGTTGTGGTTTACCTTGTCACAGTTACATTTTCTTGATTTTTCAAAGTTCATTTTGAATTTCTTTCGTTGAAATGCAAGAGCTGGAATATTTCAGTGGTGTTTGGTTGTGGTTTACCTTGTCACAGTTACATTTTCTTGATTTTTCAAAGTTCATTTTGAATTTCTTTCGTTGAAATGCAAGAATTGGAATATTTCAGTAGTGTTTGGTTGTGGTTTACCTTGTCATGGTTACATTTTCTTGATTTTTCAAAGTTCATTTTGAATTTCTTTCGTTGAAATGCAAGAGTTGGACTATTTCAGTAGTGTTTGGTTGTAGCTTACCTTGTCAAGGTTACATTTTCTTAATTTTTCAAAGTTCATTTTGAATTTCTTTCGTTGAAATGCAAGAGTTGGAATATTTCAGTAGTGTTTCGTCGTGGTTTACCTTGTCACAGTTACATTTTCTTGATTTTTCAAAGTTCATTTTGAATTTCTTTCGTTGAAATGCAAGAGTTGGAATATTTCAGTAGTGTTTGGTTGTGGTTTACCTTGTCACAGTTACATTTTCTTGATTTTTCAAAGTTCATTTTGAATTTCTTTTGTTGAAATGCAAGAGTTGGAATATTTCAGCAGTGTTTGCTTGCTGTTTACCTTGTCACACTTACATTTTCTTGATTTTTCAAAGTTCATTTTGAATTTCATTCGTTGAAATGCAAGACTTGCAGTGTTTGGTTCTGGTTTACCTTGTCACAGTTACATTTTCTTGATTTTTCAAAGTTCATTTTGAATTTATTTCGTTGAAATGGAAGAGTTGGAATATTTTAGTAGTGTTTGGTTGTGGTTTACCTTGTCACAGTTACATTTTCTTGATTTTTCAAAGCTCATTTTGAATTTCTTTCGTTGAAATGGAAGAGTTGGAATATTTTAGTAGTGTTTGGTTGTGGTTTACCTTGTCACAGTTACATTTTCTTGATTTTTCAAAGTTCATTTTGAATTTCTTTCATTGAAATGCAAGAGTTGGAATATTTCAGTAGTGTTTGGTTGTGGTTTACCTTGTCACAGTTACATTTCCTTGATTTTTCAAAGTTCATTTTGAATTTCTTTCGTTGAAATGCAAGAGTTGGAATATTTCAGTAGTGTTTGGTTGTGGTTTACCTTGTCACAGTTACATTTTCTTGATTTTTCAAAGTTCATTTTGAATTTTTTTCATTGAAATGCAAGAGTTGGAATATTTCAGTAGTGTTTGGTTGTGGTTTACCTTGTCACAGTTAAATTTTCTTGATTTTTCAAAGTTCATTTTGAATTTCTATCCTTGAAATGCAAGAGTTGGAATATTTCAGTAGTGTTTGGTTGTGGTTTACCTTGTTACAGTTACATTTTCTTGATTTTTCAAAGTTCATTTTGAATTTCTTTCGTTGAAATGCAAGAGTTGGAATATTTCAGTAGTGTTTGGTTGTGGTTTACCTTGTCACAGTTACATTTTCTTGATTTTTCAAAGTTCATTTTGAATTTCTTTCGTTGAAATGCAAGAGTTGGAATATTTCAGTAGTGTTTGGTTGTGGCTTACCTCGTCACAGTTACATTTTCTTGATTTTTCAAAGTTCATTTTGAATTTCTTTCGTTGAAATGCAAGAGTTGGAATATTTCAGTAGTGTTTGGTTGTGGTTTACCTTGTCACAGTTACATTTTCTTGATTTTTCAAAGTTCATTTTGAATTTCTTTCGTTGAAATGCAAGAGTTGGAATATTTCAGTAGTGTTTGGTTGTGGTTTACCTTGTCACAGTTACATTTTCTTGATTTTTCAAAGTTCATTTTGAATTTCTTTCGTTGAAATGCAAGAGTTGGAATATTTCAGTAGTGTTCGGTTGTGGTTTACCTTGTCACAGTTACATTTTCTTGATTTTTCAAAGTTCATTTTGAATTTCTTTCTTTGAAATGCAAGAGTTGGAATATTTCAGTAGTGTTTGGTTGTTGTTTACCTTGTCACAGTTACATTTTCTTGATTTTTCAAAGTTCATTTTGAATTTCTTTCGTTGAAATGCAAGAGTTGGAATATTTCAGTAGTGTTTGGTTGTGGTTTACCTTGTCACAGTTACATTTTCTTGATTTTTCAAAGTTCATTTTGAATTTCTTTCGTTGAAACGCAAGAGTTGGAATATTTCAGTGGTGTTTGGTTGTGGTTTACCTTGTCACAGTTACATTTCTTGATTTTTCAAAGTTCATTTTGAATTTCTTTCGTTGAAATGCAAGAGTAGGAAAATTTCAGTAGTGTTTGGTTGTGGTTTACCTTGTCACAGTTACATTTTCTTGATTTTTCAAAGTTCATTTTGAATTTCTTTCGTTGAAATGCAAGAGTTGGAATATTTCGGTAGTGTTTGATTGTGGTTTACCTTGTCACAGTTACATTTTCATGATTTTTCAAAGTTCATTTTGAATTTCTTTCGTTGAAATGCAAGAGTTGGAATATTTCAGTAGTGTTTTGTCGTGGTTTACTTTATCACAGTTACATTCTCTTGATTTTTCAAAGTTCATTATGGATTTCTTTAGTTGAAATATGTTTTGTCGTGCTTTACCTTGACTGTGGGAGGGGGAGGGGGTCGTTCTGTGTCTCAATGCACAAAAAAATATTAAAAAATGGGGGAGGGAAGGGGAGGGGAGGGGGAGAGGAGGGGGAGGGGAGGAGGATGGTAGGGGGAGGAGGGGAGGAGAGGGAAGGTGAGGAGGGGGAGGAGATGGAGGGAGAGGGAGGGGCCCTTTGGGGGCCAAAGGGGGGGGGGGGGCGCTTTGGGGCCCGCGGGGTCTGGGGGACCCTTGAGGGCCGGGTGGCCCTTTGGGAGCCCAGTGGACCTTTGAGGACCGGCGGCTTCCTTCGGGGTTAGAGTGGGGTATGAGGACTCTTTGGGGTTGGGGTAGAGGACCTCACAACACTGTTCAAATGGAACTTGTGTATTATAACGACCACAGATTTTCACCCTCAAATTCTCTTCTAAATCATCCTTTCAATCATCTTTTAAAATGTCTCTAACTGTTTCGCCGAAATAATTCCATAAAATGGCTAAAACGGTTTTGCCCAAATAATCCCTAAACGTAATTTCAGCAAGTTCCTTTTGTTTTGGCATCCCTGTGCTTTCACATTTGAAATTACAAAGAAACCTTTTCGCGCGCTAAGATCAGAACATTCGCTCGTGAATCAATTCTCTTTAGAAACAACAAATGAATTCCCCTTCCATGTCAATCAATCAATCATGACATCATCTGTCATGTGTGATCTAAACTGTTCCCGGAAACTCATAACATTTGGCTCGAACAACAACAGGAAGGAAGTGTCATTAACTTTGCCCGGAAACAATTTGATTAATGACTCAATAATCCATGAAAGTGACAAAATTCCTGTTTTTCAAATTCTCACAGACAAAATCCGTAAAACAGACATAACCATCCAAGAAAACAGACATAAATGTGACGAAGTTCCTGTTTTTCAAATTCTCACTGACAAAAACCATAAAAACATCCATAAATGTGACAAAGTTCCTGTTTTTCAAATTCTCACTGACAACAAACAGACATAAATTATGTAAAAAAAAGTTGTATGTGGCAGCACGGGTGCGGGATCGGACCTCCTGAGGCCTCTCTACTCATATTATGAGTCAATCAAATAAAAAAAGAAATTTCAATTGAAAGTAAGGAGCAACATTAAAACTCAGAACGAGCAGAAATTATTACATATATGAAGTGGTTGCCACCCTCCTCAATAACTTGCTCTGCTCTCTAAAGTTTTGTAACATTTAAAAAAAGTCTTACTAACTAATCTAACTAAATGGCCCACGTATTTCAGGAGTTGTTTTTAAAGAAATTATGACAAAAAAGTCAAACTTAGCAGCAAAGAGCAAGGTATTTGAGAAGGGGGGGGGGAGGCAATCCCTTAACATACAGAATGATCCGTGTTTGTTATGAGTTTTAATGTTCCTCTTTACTCTTACTTCAGAAAACTCGTTTTTAAATATTTAATTTCTAATCGTTTTCCAAATTAATGCTCGTAAACCAGGAAAATAATTTTTTATTTAAAAATTATCTCCTTTGTGGAAAAACTACTCAATGGAAATTTCGTCCTACATTAAATACCCCCCACGTAAAATTCTCTCTAAGCTAGAAAAATATTATCTGTAAAAAATAAGTAAATTTTGCAACTTACAGTCCCTTTTGTGACTGATCAAAATGTCTGCTTCAGAATTTTGATCAGATGACTTTGGAGAACAAAGGTGTGTTTGGGAGGGGGGCTAGCCACCCTTCAATCTTTTTGGTCATTTAAGAAGGGCACTAGAACTTTTGATTTCCGATGAAATCAGTCATCTTCTGATTTAGTAGAATCATTGCCTCAATAAAAGCACCCTTCAGCAAAAAACAAAAAAAAAAACAACATCCTTTATCTATCTTCTGGCAAAAAATACCAATTTCACATTTTGTATATATGATACTGAAACCTCTTTGGTAGGGTTTTCTTATGTGCCAAATCTGATGGTTTAGTTTTCATTAAGATTGGTTGATCGTTTGGGAGTAATTCTATCCTTTTTTTTAAAAAGGCCAACATTAAACATAGTGACTTTTATATATTTCAAATTAGCATTAAAATTCAACGTTTTTGATGTATTGATTGTTATCAAGATTCTGTTTCGTAAAGTTTTAGTTACTATTGAGAGACATTGCTCCTTACTTAAAGTTCACTAACGAAAAGTGCTTGATACTTTTTTTTCTTAGCACATTTCCTTATTGTTATCCCTAATTCTATAGGCTACTTGTATCCTAATGATCATTACTGAATCAACAAAAGAATTTTTTTCTCAAAAAATTTTTATAAACACATTTTTAAACTTTTTGTTAGGCTATTTTGGGGTATTTGAGCCCCTTTAAGGGCTCAAATTGTAACTTGCCTGGTTTTGACTAATTGTAGTTAGTAATTATACTTAGTTGTAACTTATAGGATAGTCATATCTCTATTTCTGGATACCAGATACTATCACCTTTGAGCTTAAGTAGTTGCTTTAGGAGTGCATTGGCAATGGTTAGAGCAAAATATGATGTTAAAGTGGCAGGTGCTCTTCCTATTAGGTATTAACGTCAATTTGGTCTGATTTGATCTAAAGGTTCCACTTGACCCTGGCATTAAAAGAATTCTTTGTGTTTCTACTAGCCCTTTTGCTCCATCTAAAATAGATACAGAACCGGCCATAGCAGGTCATTTTCAAGCAATCAGTGCATCATACAAAGATAATCTGCACATAGCTTGGAGACTTCCAACAAATATGACAGAAAAAAGTATTTAGGCTAGTAATTACATAGATAGCCTAGTGCAACACAACAACCATTCCTTGATTGCATGCAAGAATCAAGTTGTTGATGAGCCACCTAGACATAGGATCTTCCAAAATCCAACCCTATTTGACCTTGTCTTTCTCAATAGTCAGGATTTTTTGTAAATTATTGAGTACCAACCCCCCATTGATAAGAGCAACTACATAGCTACTGAAATACAGCTCTGTCTAAAGATTATAATGAATACTTGTATTTAAAGTCATGACATATAACAAATACACCAGGAAACTAGAAACAGTAAACTGGAGTGAAATTTTGATTGGATCTGTAGAATAGCCATGGAAAAAGCTCAAGTTAACTTAACTCAGAATCCAAGACAGCAACACTATTGTTGCTGCCTGTATCTTACAAGAGAAAGCCAATGACCCTTCTGTACATGACCGGATATATTAAGAAACAGCTGAATAAAAAAAACGAGATTCTGGAAAAAATACAAAACAACAGAGTGCAGACCAGTACAAGAAATTCAAATGAGCAAGAGATAAAGTGAGAAATCTAACTAGGAAACTTTACCAGAATTATGAAGCCGCGCTAGCTAAAGAAAGCAAGTATAATCTAGAGAAATTTTGGCAATATTGGGTTTTCAGTCTTCTGAAAGAAATTGCTGGAACCAATTCCAAGCCACTCACCCAATTATTCAAGTTTCCCTCTATACAAGGCTGTACCCGGAGGGGGGGGGGGGGGGGGGGTTAGGGGGAGTTAGGACCCCTCCCGAAATGTTTTTTTGACTCGTAAAAACGTAACAAAAATAGATATAAACAAATTTTGTATGCCTTTTTTGAGGATTTTTGTGTAAACCCCCCTCCAAAAAAACAATTTTGGAGTAAAATCCCCTTTGAAAAAAAAATCCTGGGTACGGCCTTGCCTCTGTGCGAAGAAAGTGCCAACAGATTGGAAAACAGCATTTGTCACCCCTTTCTTCAAAAAGGGAAATGAAGCCAGAACAGAAAATTACCATCAAATAAGTATTAATTCTATTGTGGCTAAAATCCAGAAAATAGTGGTAAATAATTCTGTCATGAAGCATTTTGAGCTTAATTGAATAGACCTACCATTGCCAAGCAAACCAAAATTTCAATCAAGAAAGTCAGTAGAAACAAATTTGCTGGAGATGTATGATGCAATAACATACCTGATTGGTCAGCGGCTACCTGTGGATGTGCTGTTACTTGATCTTGCAAAAGTATTTGAAGTTGCATATCCACACTTGAAAATAAAACTCATATTTTCTTGAATTAATCCAGACCTTGAGAGTTGGATTATAGCTTTTCTTACTGATAGAGCACAGAGTGAGGCTTTTTACTAATGAAGTAGAATCAACACTCACTGAGAGATATGATATCATCAGCAGTGTTCCTCATGGTAGGGTCTTGGGAAATACACCTACCCTGTTTAATATCTATATAAAAGATATTTTTCAATTGGCTTAACATTGTCACAATCTCTGTGCTCACCATTCAAAGTTGTTTGGTTCAAATAACCATGAGTCACCACAACCAGGTCTTGACAATATTCAAAACCTGGGCAACAACATGGCACATGAGTCTTAACATTGACAAATGTAGCACTATACATTATGGCAAGTCCAACCCAGGTTTTAATTAGACTATACCATGGTGAATCCAGCTGTAAATACAAAAAGAGCTGCACAAGACAGGGATGAAGGCAGGTATCTTGATATAGTTGTCAACAAACAGTGTAAATTTCATTCAAACTGTAAGAAGACAGTATATAATGCAAATTCTGGTCTTGGCTGCTCAAAGATAACTATTTCTAGTAGATCTCCCTATATTTTTGTGAAGTTGAACCAAGCCCTTGTCACATCAGTGATTGACTTTGGAATGTGCATAGCATCATCAGGATACAAGGGTAATGTATAGGGGTGCAATGGAGACCAACAAAGGTAGTAACATAGCAGGCATATGTTTACTATTAAGTAGAAAGCCCATCCTTGAAAAATGCCCTGAATCCAAGAGAGTAAAGGAAGAGCAGGTACTTAAATGCCCAAACTGCAATGGAAAGTATGCTGCTAAATTTAAGCAGTGTCCAAAACTCATGGAGAAGACAGCTATTCTTACTTACTCTTTCACCAATAATGACCCAATAAGCACTGCTGATGAGGTCTTGAAGTAGGGACTACCAACTCATATAATACATGTCCCCCTGGTACATAAAGACCCCTTCCCTTCACTGGCACCTAATCAACCTCCGGTTGAGGATCTCAACAAGAAGTACATGACCATGTTTGAGGGGGGTTGCAAGGCAGATCTCTCATCTGACCCTGAATACAAAATCAATTTGTAAACTAGTTACTCTGATAGTGTCACAAAGATTTGATAATGCAGCCCTTGGCCTGACTACTTCAACAGAGAAGCATCAAGTCCTTCCATCATGTCAGCAAATACCAGTAGCCCCAGTAATATGGAAAAGAAACGTAAAGGGAAGGACTTCATACCTAGCCCAGAGGGTGCTATGACTATGCTATAGAGGCTTAGGCTAGCCCCTTCTCAGACAAATGACTAGTTCTCCTTCCACTGCCAATCCTCCACCCTGGGCTAGAAGACTAAGGACTAACTTATTAGGTAGAATTGTGAAGACTACTGGTTTGGCTCATTCCCTGTAAGATTTTGTGTTTTTTTTTTTTGTTTTTTTTTTTTTGCTCCCTGCATGTTTTATCTTAGAGTTATCTTACCTTATTTGAATGTTACTTATTTATATTTTTATATCTGGAATTATATGACAGATTATAAGTTAAATTTGTATAATTTATTATAATTGTGTTGCATGTGTATTACAAGTGCTTTACAACAAAGCAAAATTACATTATTTTAATTTGTATGTTTCAGTACAGGCAGCTGCTGCATGTGAATAATCCAATACCAATAGCAAGATAAGTGACACACAGGGGCATGGCTCCAGCATTTTTATTGAGGGGGCAAAAAAGTTCCACATCCAGAGAGTCAAGGGATATGTGCTATATAAAAGCTTTTTTCGAATTATTTTTTGGGGGGGGCAACTCCCCCACCCCCTTGCCACCCCCAAACGACGCCACTGGTGACACATGATCAAGTTCAGCAAATATAGACTAAAGTGACACCCAAGCAAGCTAGCAAGTACATAAGGCCCAGAATAATTGAGTGATAAAAATCCATATAACCTGTTGGTAAAACCCTAAACAACCACAACCATTGGAACAGTCTCTCAGATACAACAGTCTCAATACCCCATGAAAACACTTGAAGCCTTTAAGAAAACACTTGATGCAAAGCATAATGGTGTTTCCTGAAAGTTTTGTGGGATACATCTGATGTTTGATCAACAATATTATTGACTATGGAGCAAATCAGAGATTAAGAAGGATCTCAACTTGCCTCAAAGGGCAAATTAAGCTAATTAAAGTAAAATGTTAGGCCTCTTTTAAAAAAAAGCTTGCAGGGATTTTTAAAAAAAGAGCCGAAAACCCCAAAAATCATGTCACAGCAAGAGTGACATCATTTTGAGGGGTTTCTGCCTCTTGTTATAAATTTCTGAAAGATCGTTTTCATAATAACATTTTACAGTTAAAACTAGGGTAACAAACCTCTTTTTGGGAAAGGCCGCTTTTCTTCTGCATGCTGGAAAACTAGAGATGGGTTTTTGGACTGCCCCTATTTAACTACAGCATGACACAACGTGAGTGTTAGATCCCCACTTTTTATCCACCTTCTTGGTGAAATTTTCACCAATAATTTATCATTATAAATTTAAAATGTGGTTTGTGTTCAGAAAGGCAATTGAAAAGCAAAAATCATATTGAATATTTGTGATTTATAAAATAAATAATAAGCAATAAGTTATTTTTTTTACAGTAAAACTCCATTTTACCTACTTTTTGCAATCTTGGAAAGGGGTCAGTTTGGGGAAAAAAATAATCAGTAATGAATCCAGGGCTAAAACATACTCTGGGAAGGTATTGCTAAGCTCCCATGTTAATCCTCTTCTGGTTTCAAAGTCTTCCAAATTTGCCTACTAGAAAGGCTATTGAAACTTTGACAAAACAACATTTTACCTCAATTTTCAGTTAGCAGTTTCTAGTTTAGCTACTTTTGGCTGTCTTGGAAATGGGTTAGAATAAGAAATTGAAACTTCCATGGATGGGGCTACCAACTTAATTTTGGCTACTTGTCTAATATGCAATAAACACCCAAGAAATGAAGTTTGGTGAATGCTAACGAAATAAAAGAAAATATGATGAAAATACAATAATTTAGCATAAATTATGAAAACTACCACAAAGTAGAAAGAAAGGCGGGCCACCCAGAGTGCATTATATTAAATATAGCCAAACAAAAATACCAACTAAATAATTAATTGAACTATAGCTATAATGTATTTTCTAAAGCAAGCCATAGCAATTGTCTGGTTAAAGAAGTAGCTTGACTAGTTTTCATCTCAAATTTGTATCAAAAATCCTTGAGCAGTCATTGTATATGAGACAAGTACTAAATTTGTCCTGGGGAAGGTATTTTGAAGCACCTGCCTCCACTCCTTCTCCCTCTATAGGGTAGTGACCTTTAAAAGTCTTTGTTATGAACATTAAACCTAGCAAAACAGATGTTCTGCTTAAATAAATAACAAAAAATGTTTCCAGATTTTCCAAACTTAACCCCTTTCCAAGGTAATAAAAAGTAGGTAACCTAGAATTGTAGGTAAATTTCTAGGTGGCACTATAATTTAGCTAAGATGAAAGTGAAAATGTTGGTAAAATTCTACTTCAGCCACTTTTGGTTATCTTGGAAAGGGGTTAGGTTAGGAAAATGAAACTTTCAGGGATGGGTCTACAGGCTAAATTATGTCCTGGGAAGGTATATTGAAGCACCTACCACCACTCCTTCTCCCTCTGGGGGTTCTGAAATGTGTCTACATTACAGGACTATACTAGTAAAATTTTATTTTAGCTACTTTGGCTATCTTGGATATTGGTTGGGTTAGGAAATTAATTTATAAATGTTCAAGAGTAATATATTCCAAAAATACTTATTTATAACAATTCAAACCTCATTTACCAGGCAACTCAAATATAAACTCCTTTCCTACCTTTTCAAGTTTTTCAAGTGCCATCAACAAAAATAACACTGAATTTTGTGATTTCAAACTTTGCTGTTGACAATTCAGGGTATATGTTATGTGTGGGGTGGGTAAATTTGATGGTAACTTTACAGTGGGCCATATAATTTAGCTAGGATGAAAGTGAAAACATCATTTGATGCTTTTTTTGTGCTCTTTCATAATTCATATAAAACACCTTTGGGGTCCCTTTAAGGGCTCAAGATGCAATTAACCCCAGAAGCAATTATTGAACTATGAAAAAGCATAAAGAAAAGGCATCAAATGACATTTTCACTTTCATCTTAGCTAAATTAGGCCTATAGGGTAAAGTTCTAGGAAATCATATTACTGAGTTAGGACTAAAGTGAATACATCATTTGATGCCTTTTTTTATGCTGATTACAAATATAATAAGCATTTCTATCAGAAATGAATTTCAGCCCCCCCCCCCCTATATAGGCTATACCTAACCTAATCCTGAATTGGCATATATAGGGGGGGGGGGCTGAAATTCATTTCTGATAGAAATGCTTATTATATTTGTAATCAGCATAAAAAAGGCATCAAATGGTGTATTCACTTTAGTCCTAACTCAATAATATGATTTCGTAGAACTTTACCAATTATAGTTCTACATAGAAATTTATCAAATTTTACCATTTTTTCATGTGTTTTCTAAAAAAAAATCGGTAAAATTCTACTTTAGTTACTTTTGGCTATCTTGGAAAGGGGTTGGGTTAGAAAAATGAAACTTTCAAGGATGGGGCTACAGGCTAAAGTATGTCATGGGAAGGTATTTTGAAGTACCTACCTAAATTTGTCATCCCTCAAGAGGGCCCTGAAATTTGCCTACATGACAGGTCTATACCTATTGAGATTATAACAAAACAACATTTTACCTTAATTTTCAGTTGTCAGTTTCTTTTTCTCTGGTTTTAGTTCTGAAAATGCAATTTCTATTATTTGAGCAGAATTCTAAGTCATATCAATGTTTTTTTTTTTCAAAGTTAGGAAATGTATTTATATATCTTTAAAACCTTATAAATTGGGACAGAGCAAAGTTGTGAAGCTGAAAACAATTTTGTTGTACTACATTTAAGCAGAAGACCTATTTTTCAAGGTTTCACTTTCATAACAAATAGATTTTTAAAGGTCATCAAAGGTCAGGACCCTCTAGAGGGAGAAGGAGTGGAGGTAGGTACTTCAAAATATCTGCCAGGATATACTTTAGCCTGTAGACCCATCCCTGAAAGTTTCATTTTCCTAACCTAACCCCTTCCCAAGAAAGCCAAAAGTAGCTAAAGTTGAATTTTACTAAAAATTCTTAACTTTTCAAGCCTAATATGGAATGTTTTGAGCCTTCCAAGGGTTATCAGTTGTCAATGTAACAAAAAAAATATTAGAAAATTAATGTAAAAGAGATTAGAGTGCTTAGACCTAATAAGGCCATTAACAGCATCCAACCTACCAAACAAATCGAAAACAAATCCTGGGTGAGCGGAGATAACATATATTGAAATTGCTGCTACAATCACAAATGCCAGTACAATGATCAATGTCAACATCCAAAACATACAGCACCAACGGGGTCTCAAGTTCCAGAAGGTACGTAACATCCGAAAAAATAACCAAACTAATCCTAGGATAAATAGCAAATTTCCAAGTCCTAGTATACCAAAGATTTCCATCCTAGCATCCAATTTAAACTTTCAATATTTAAATTAGTTTGCTAGATTCTCGGTTTAAACTAGCGTCAGCATAAAAATGAAAATGCGCCGAAAGTTCTCATTTTTCTAGTGAAAATACAATGAATGAACGATTCCCCTCCCCCAATTACACTGATTTGAAAAAAGTAATGTGCAAAAGCCACAGAATGGTACAAATGCATCTCATTGGTCCTCTATTCTGGTTTAATTGAAATGCTACTGTACTAGCGAATAACATTTTTATTTTATTGTAGATCCAGAATAAATACAAATGGATTGAAGTAAACCCCGCTGATAATCCCAAAATGTTTTAGATCTAGTTTACCATGAACAAACTTGCTTCAGACAGCAGTAGTCATCCAATTATTTCTTTTTCACCTTTAAAAACTTTATCTAAGGAGATTTTTGGAATGCAATCATAATCTGGAGGTTTTCATGATTTTGAAGTTCCTCCTTCTCAGCAGCTTTTACTTTCATTACTATTCCACTTGTGTTTCCACAGTTTACTCAAATCCCAGGGGAAAAAAACCGACCTAAGACCAACATTCTTAGCTATGCATAATTATTTTTTATTTTCCATGTGATATTGATGCATGTCTACAAATTATGCACCCGTAAACTTGATTAATCTCTAAACTGTACCTTACCTGCCCAAAACCAAAAATATGCCTTGTTTGCATGTTTTAAATGAGCAGAAAAAAGGGGGGAATTGTCTTCTCTGGGTTCTGAAAATACATGTATTGCCTCAAAAAAAGTACCCCCCGCAAAAATGTTGAGAAAAATGAATTCAAATTGGCATTAAAGGCAACAGTATAGCATTGACTATTTGTTCATTTCTTTTCACAAAGGTTCTATATGTGGTATGGAAGTAGTTCCTGTAGAAATCTTAGCCAGAAAAGGGTGGTCCTTAGACTTAAAAGTCAAACATGATTGGAAAATAAATAGCCCCTTGACGACCTTTATTTACCAGACACCAGACAACACTTTCGTTTGGAGTTAACCATTTTGTTCACATTAGCTGAAAGGTCAAATAACTATGGCTCTGGAAATAACCTTCCACTTCGCCACAGTCCTTGGGACAAGATGTATAAGCTAAAAAAGTTGCCCGTTGTGCACATATACGATTCGTAATCATAGGCAGCGCAATAGCAACACCTAGGTAAAAAGCGGTGTGGGTACAATGTATTATTATTATATTTTTTCCCCAAAGCACTTTATAAAGAAAAGTTGCAATAGAGACTTCTGACGGAGCTCATTCAACTTGAAAATGAAAGTTCTAGTGCTCTTTTGAAGAGTCAAAAGTTATTGGAGAACAATAGCCCCTTCCCATGCCCTTCAATTGCCCAAATACACTCAAAATTTTGAGATTGCCATTATGTTGAGCATAGCAGAAAAGTATAAACAAAGGCGAAGCTTGATGTTTGGGCTTGGGAGGAAGATTTAAAGAATGTGAGAAAAAAATTGGTCAGTGTTATGATAAATGTGGACACATAGGCTGAATTAAATTAAAAACGTATGCTAAATTTTAAGATGTCAGCGTGGTGCATCAATACCGTAAAACTTTGAAGAAGTCCAAATACACTCATTGTTTACGTTTAGTAACTGATATTGGTAGAAATAGCATATCTGACCTTTACTTTAAAGAAAGAGTGTAACTCGGAATAACTAAGGGAATTAAATTAAAACTTTCAGGGAATAATGAGGGATTACGGGGATGATCAACTGACCAAACGGCAATATTTGCATGCCATCAAAACTGCTACTACTACTATTACTTCCATTATTGCTGCTACAGTTACTAACACTATTGCCACCAATACTACTGCTACTACCAACACTGCTTTGGTAGCAACTACTACTAAGGCTGAGGATATTGAGGAGAAAATATTGAGGAGAAAGTCGAAATACATTAAAACATACTTTATATATACAAATTTTTCAAAAGGACATAAACCAATATCATAGGAGCTGCTTATCATATCGAGCTTTAACTTCCATGGAATCATCTGAGGGATGTTCAAAAGACCAAAAGACAATATATGCATATTAGTATTAATACGACTACGACGATACTAGCACTACTAAGGCTGAAGATATGAAGATTAAATTTTGAGAGAATATTGAGCGGTGAACTGAGCTGAACTGAAAGACACTATGTGGATGCAGGTTGTCAAAAGGGCGTAATCAGGAATGGCATAGGGCATTAAGTTCAAAATTTCAGGTAATACTAAGGGGAAGATCAATTGATAAAAAGATAGTATGTACACGCTGCTGCTAATGCTGCCAAAACTACTGATACTTCAATTGCTGCTTCTATTGCAACCACAACTAATGCTAAGAGTAATAAGGTGAAAAAACCAGGAAGTTTCGAAGGAAAAGTTGAATTAAATGAAAGCACACTATGGGTTTACAGGTTATCATAAAGGAATATCGGTTTTATCATAGCAGAGATGCACCGTAATAAACTGACACTTCTAGGGTATAATGAGAGGAATGTTGAACTGACCAAAGAGCAATATGGGCACACTACTGCTGCTACTACCACCAATTACGGCAAATTCTGCAACTACTTCAACTACTACTGCTGCGACTATTGCTACCGCTAAGGATAATAGAATGAAGGTGACAATTTAGGGAAATATTGACGGGGAAGTTGAAAGGAATCAAATCAAGCTGTGCACATACAGGTTGTCAAAAGGACATAATAGCATTATCTTAGGAACGGCTTGGAGTATGAAGCTGATACTTAAATAGTTTGTTGCGGAGAATGTTGAAATAACCGACAGGTAACAAAAGTAAATAATAAAGCGGAGGAGCCTAGCACCATAATTTTTATTAAAAGGGGGGGGGGGGCAAAAGGACTAAAGCTGAGCTGCTTTCACTGTTAAGATTGTCTTCACTTTTTGTCCTTCTGATGCTACAAGAATGCCGAGATGGAAATCAAATCCCTTGCCCTTTCAATGCTTTCTTATTCTTCTTGTTCCACTTTCCATTCCTTTTTTAAAATTGATTCTAAGTCAAAGAAAGAAAGTAAGGAGCTCTGCCCTTTTCTGGTTTTATTAGCCTGTTATAACCAAATAAAATTGATAGAAATTAAATTTTTAACAACGAACACATCAAAGTTGAGAGCTGGAAAAAGCTGGTTTTTACAGAAAGGGTTAATAAACTGAAAGTTTGGCCACCTTACATCACTGAGCCTACGGACGCACTTATTCTGAATTGACAATTAACAGAATATGTAGCAACACAGCTGTCCCAAAACTAGGGGTTCACATCTGCATGCATTCTTCCACCTGATGGGTGGGGGAGATGCACCAGGAGGTTAAAAATAGATATAGCCCGTTTCCTCCTCAAGTCTCCAATAGGACATTTTCCTTCAAGTAATAGCGAAGAAAATATCTTAGCAAATTAAAAAATATACCCTTAAAATTGCCATTGTTGAATCCTTTTACGCAAAAAATACCCACCCCCATTGAACAACAAAAAAAATCGCTTTTTACATCGTCAGCAATGATGTGTCCTCTTATTTTCTTCGTCTAAGAAGATTTAGAGCTATTTAAGGATTCATAAAACTAATTCTTGTATCTTATGGTTTTTTTAAACATTAGATACAAAGTGTCATAAGGTACATTAAAAACGGAATTTTTTGACCTTTTAGGAATGAAAAGGCCGGTCCAGACACATGGACATTATAGAAAGCTAATTGTGGGCTTCACCAAGCGAGGCTTGATCACCTTGTCCTGTATGTTTAAACTGATATAATGGAAAAAAGTATGGGTTGGTACCGCTTGTATGCATATATAAATGCACGGATATAATAAATGTAATGATGCAAGGATAAAATTCACACCAGGAGCACAGGCGTTAAGTGATAAATTCATGTCGATTCGTTTTTAGGAGCTGGTTAAAGGAAAAAAACTTAGAAAACCAAAATAGAAAGACGTCAGCATAGTCAGCAAAACGAGCAACAGTTTTAAAGTTAACTAATAAATTCTTAACCAAAATATTGAGGGGGTAACCGGCCCTCCCCTTGCTCCCCCTAAATAATGCCACTGACGAAGTGTGCAAAATATATTATTTTTTTCACCAAGGTACTTCACATAGAAGTAATTGTAAAAACTTTGGAAGGAGCTCATTTAATTGTAAATTAGAAGTTGTAGTTTCCTTTTTAAGAATTGAAAGTAATAGGAGGGTAATCATCCCCCCTTCTGAGCCTCTTTATTCTCAAAACACATGTAATCAAAATTCCCGGTAGACATTTTATTCAGCAGAGTTGAAAAATCTAACTACAGAAATATATGAACAATTTCTTAGAAACAGCTCAGAGTATTAAGCTGATACAATAGGGTGTGTCAAAATGCATATTGAACTAACCAAAAGGTAATCTGTGTATGCTGATATTACAATTATTGCTGCTACTTCTACTTCTACGACTACTACTATTGAAGCTGAGGGTAGGAAAGTGTTACGGTAAAACTTTCACGGAATATTGGGAGGAAGGCTAAACTAAATCAACTCGTATTTTGTGGATGCAGGTTGTATAGTGAATCAGCAATAGCTTAGGGATGGTGTAGTCTATTTAGTAGAAATTTACAGGGTAATTTCGGCGGGATGTTGAGAAAGACAAAACAGAAAATGTGCATACTACTAGTACTACTGCCACTACTTGTACAACTAACACTGTGAATGCAATTTTAATAAGACTACTACTAGTACTACTGAAGCTATGGATATTACAGTGAAACTTTCAGGGAATGTTGAAAAAATAGTAAACTAAATTTAAACATGCTGTGTGGATAGGGGCTATAAAACAGCTATATATTAGGTCAATTGAATGCTGAATTGACCAGAAGGTACTGTATGCATGGTAAACAGGATATCTCGAGCTTCTTTTCATTTGGGGGGAGGGGTGAGCTTCATAAATTTTACCGAATCGCTACCTGATTTCTGTGGTGTTTTCAGAGAATTCAGAAATTTGCCAAATTTTTGCTGAAATTTTCGTACCCAGTGAAAATTTAACCGAGTGCCAAAAAGATTAGGAGGGTGCACCCCTACTCAACCCCACCCCTTAGGAACACCCATGATGGTACTACAACTACTTCGGCTATTATCACTAATACTACTACTAAGGCTGAGGGTATTCAGGAAAATTTCCGGAAATGTTAAGGTTTGCGTTGAATCATATTGAAACAGCTGAGTACACAAATGCTGTCTAAATTCTGTATCAACAGAATCTCAAGAACAGTTTAAAGCATTAGTTTTAAGGTTGTAGTGTATTTCAAAGGGTATTTCTCATTGAAAAATACACTATTTGCATACAGCTACAGTGATTAGTAGCAGTACTGCTGCAGTTGTTATTACAGATGTTGCTAAGGCTAACGATATTAGTGTGGAAATTCAGGGACTGTTGAGGGGAAATTTTAACTAAATCAAAGCGAATTATGTTCCTTTTGTTATGTATATTATGTTATGGTCACCCCGAAGATTACAAAAAATTCAATCTTTGTATCGAATTTTTCCTAAAAAAGAGAAAAAAACTACACTTGTGTTCTCAATTTTTCCAAAGAAGAATATTAAAGCTATGGTACTGTTCTGAATTTTTCCAAAGAAGAGAAAAAAGTTTTTTTTTGTTCTGGATTTTTTGTAAAGAAGAGAAAAAATTTGAACTTCAATTCTGAATTCTCTCAAAGAAGGGAAACAAGTTACACTACTATTCTGAATTTTCACAAGGAAGAAAAAAATTCAACTTCAGTTCTGTATTTTTCAAAGAAGAGAAAAAAAGTTACACCCGTTCTGAATTTCTCCAAAGAAGAGTAAAAAAGTTACAATTCTTTTCTAATTTTTTCAATGAAGAGAAAAAAAGTCATGCTACAGTTTTGAATTTTTCCAAAGAAGAGAAAAAGGTTACAACACTATTCTTAATTTTCCAGAAGAAGAGAAAAAATCCATTATCAGTTCTGAATTTCTCAAAGAAGAGAATAAAGACGGGCTGGAACTGTAACTTATGTAAAAAATATGGTAATAGACAGTGAAATCACAGATAAAATACAAAAGGAATTGGCAAATAATATCACCAAGGAAATTAAAGACAATTCAACAGAAAGTAAAGTATCGGTGAAAGCTAATAGTATCATTGGTATATTACCACCAGATACCAACATTGAACAGAATAATACCAATAATAAAATTTGTGATGAGCTTGTAGGTGCAACCATGCTAGAAGTCGTGTATGACCCCGAAAAAAAATAAGTGCCATGTCAAGATAAAACATGATAAATGATAAGCCAAGATAAATCATTGCTGACGATGTAAAAAGCGAATTTTTGGAATGGATTCAAAACATTCATTTTTTTAATTATCATATTTATAACATCTATTATTGTGCGTACAATTATTTCAATATGCATATTTCGTTGAATTACTTTGTCATATTTCCAATATTTTTAGGGTATGCTAGCAACTCCATCATTTAGAACATTTATTTAAAAGTCAAAGATGCAAGAATAGGACACAGCTACTACTACCAGGCTCACAAGCGATGTACTAGAGTCTGAAAATGGTGGATAAGGTTTTTACCAAAGTCTCAGAGAGATAAACCATATGTTTTTTAGAGTTAGAGAGGTGGGAATTTTTCATAAGTCAAACGCATAATATTTTCCCAGAGAAGAGAAAAAGTTCAACTTTTGATCAGAATTTTCCCAGAGAAAAATCTAAATTTTTCTAAGGAAGAAAAAAAGCTACACTTCAATTTTGAATTTCTCCAAAGAAGATAAAAAAAAGTTCCACTTCTGTTCTTAATTTCAACCAAGAGGAAAAGAATATAGTTTAACTGCTGTCCTGATCTTTTCGTAAGACAAGGAAGAAAGTTACACATCTATCCTGAATTCTTCCGAAACAAAGAAAAAAGTTCAACTTCTGTTTTGAATTTTTCCCAAAAAGTTACACTTATTCTCCGAATTTTGTCTAAAAAGAGAAAAAGTCCTGCTACAGCTCTGAATTTTTTCAAAGAAAAAAGTTCAAGTACTGTTAAAAAAAATATTTTTAAAGAAGAGAAAAAAGTTCAATTTCAATTCTGAATTTTTCCAAAGAAGGGATAAAATTTACAATACCATTCTGAATTTTCCCAAAGAAGAGAAAAAAAGTTACACTTCAGTTCTGAATTTTTCCAAAGCAGAGGAAAAAGTTACACTTCTCTCCTTAATTTTTTCGATGAAGAGAAAAAAGTAGTGCTACTTTTCTGAACTTTTCCAAAGAAAAGAAAATAGTTAAACTTCTTTTCTGCGTTTTCCCAACGAAGAGAAAAAATTCATTATCCGCTCTGAATTACTCAAAAAGGAGAAAAAAGGTACACTTCAGTTCTGAGTTTTCTCAAAGAGGAGAAAAAGATACAATTCTGTCCTAAATTTTGCAATGAAGAGAGAGTCATGTTGCAGTTTTGAATTTTCATTCAAGTTTTACTGTGATTGTTTCTAAAGAAGAGAATAAAAAGGCCTCAGAAGATAAAGCAAAAATATATTGCTTTCCAACAATCTGCTCTAGCAAACATTGGCTGATCAACACTCCTATTCTCTCATTCAATAAGGCCTTTATGGTACATATTATTGGCTAAAATGAGGAACAATCATCTAAATTTTTGCAATTAAATTCTGAGTTTCTCCAAGGAAGAGAAAAAAAGTTCCACTTCACACTGAATTTTCTCAAAGAAGAAAAAAGTTACACTTCACTTACCGAATTCCTCTAAAGAAGAGAAAAAAGTTACACTACATTTCTGAATTTTCACAAACAAGAGGAAAAGTTACGCTACTATTCATAATTTTTCTAAAAAATAGAAAAAGTTACACTTCAGTTCTAAATTTTTCCAAAGAAGAGATCAAAAAAATTTGGAAAGAAATTTGGCTAAAAACGAGCAACATTCATATAAGCTTTTACACTTAAATTAGGAATTTTTCCAAAGAAGAGAAAAAAGTTCCATTTCTGCTCTGAATTTTTCGAAAGAGGAAAAAAGTTACTCTACAGTTCTGAAATTTCATAAAGAAGAGAACAAGGTACACTACTATTCAGAATTTTTCTAAAGATGAGAAAAAGTTACCCTTCAGTTCTGAATTTTTCCAAAGAAGAGAAAAAAAAATATCCAAAGAAGAGAAAAAAATTGAAGTTCTCTTCTGAAATTCTACGATATTACTCAAGGAAAAAAGATAGATTGCTTAATGTTTAACAGCTTGAACTAGCAACTTGGTCTCGAGTTGAAAACAAGTGTGTTAAATAACCTATCGTTAAAGATGGGCCTTTCTGGTGTTTCCCCAAGCGATATATCTAGCTTTTTTCGTTTTCGACTAAATAGAACTCCGGATTCTGGAAATAAAGTGATAATAAAGTAAAGCAGTAAAGAAACCGCAAGAAACGTTCTTGCGAGTAAGGCTAAGCTATCACGTTCTAGTATTCTTGTGTATGAATCCCTCGCTAAAAGAGGTCATGATATCCTAATCACAGCTAGGAATCGGTTTACTGTGAAACACGCATGGACTGATCTGGAAACATACTCGTGAAACTTGCGGGTCAGCTGTCTGCAAGAAAGCCTTGCGGAATGGGTGTAGTACTTTAAATTTTTCCTTCATAGAATTTTTGTTTTCTTTCTTTATGGAGATTTAGAAGTTTATTTACTGTTTGTTTGCTCTTGCTTTATCAGTCCTTGATTAATTAATGTGCCGACCTTTTTATCTTGAAGAAGTTTCATCGACGAGTATCGCAAGGGGTAGAGACCCAGTTTTACCTCAAATAAATACTACTATAAAATTCCCTACGGCAACTTATAGTAGTGTTTATGTTCAAGCATCAAATTTAAGGCTTCGGGAAGTTGGATCACTGTATTTTTGTTCTTGGAACTGTAACCTGACAACTGGTAACAAGGATGTGCTGCAATTCCTTGATCTCAATGAAAAATAAATTATTTTGGCATATATGAAAGTTTTATTAGTCATGAAAGCTATCTCTCGTTGTATTCTTTTCCAGATTATAATTTGGAGGTAAAAAATTGCACATCGCTGCAGAGAGGAGATATTAATTGTCTGATTAAAAAATCTGTAAATTATAAAGTAATGACTGATATTGATTTTTGGATTGAAAGTAAGTTTGAAAGTTGAAGTATAGAAGTTGAATCTGGAGGGGGGCTGGGAAACGTTATTTTTTTGTTGTGTACAAGCCTTCAAGTGCTAGTTGGACAGTTTTTTTCGGGGTTTTGAATAGCTAATACGCGGGTTGTCTAGACAACCCGCGTATTAGCTTCTTCGGGGTTTCACAAATAAATTTTTTATATGTTCGGGTGATGTTAATTTTGCTTTATTGGATTTTATAGGAGACAATGTTGATTTTTTTAACCTAATGGCTGCTAATGAGCTTTTTCCCTTAACTTCTGTCCCTACACGTATAACTAGTCATTCGGCATCATTGATTGATAATATCTTTGTCGGTTCTAAGTTTTTAAATCATAGCTATGCTGATGTGACTGCTTATCCTTGCTCAGATCACTTACCATTCTTAGGTGCAGTACCTATATGTTGGGTCTACAATTAATGACAAGGCGGAAAAGACAAAGACTCGGGGGCTAAAAAGCAAAATTTACTAAAATTTGAAAAAGAGCTAAGCGTAATAGATTTCAAAGAGGTGTTAAATATTATTGAAAATGCATCCAATGCATTTGACCCTTCGATGGCTATTATTTATCCAATTTATGATAAAACATTCCCATTTAAACTCGTAAAGCCCGAAAAATGTGAGCCAAGGGGGCCCTATCACTGAGTAAATAGTTGAAGCATCTGCACTAAGAAATATACTTTATGAGGATTATCTTAAAACTGCATGTGAATGCATGCAACGAAATTTTAAAATAGCTAGGAACCATGTGACCTCACTGAGAAGAAAAGCAAAAAAGAATACTTCACAAATAAGTTTTGGCAGAGTAAAGGCATTTCATAAGAGACGTTGATGGTGATTAATGAAATCATTGGAAAAAAGCAGCAATTACAAACAAATTTCTGGTACAAGATGAGATTGTAAACGACGAGTTTTTAATAGCTAACCATTTCAGCCAAATTTGTAGTATTTTGCCAAATTTGGGAAGGAATTTCAAGCTGAAGGGCTTTCAAACTTTGATTTTTTCATTTTTTATTTTTGCAGATTTTTTTGGTCAGGAATTAACCGAGGATTGAGGAACTGTCTGTGAATTCAAATCTGAACAATGCACCAGTGACAAAGCTCTAAAGGCGGTCAAAACAATCAAGTCTAATTCGGAAGGCTCTGATGTTATAAATCTTAAGTCTTTTAAAAGTTGTCATCTATTGTCTTTACCTTGCCTTGTTCATGTCATCAATCTTTCACTTGAAACGGGTGTTTTGCGATATTTCACTAGTGTATCTAAATTAGCTTGAAGTCTATTTATATGTACTATATTCAGTTTCGCTGCAAAGCATAATTGCTCCTCCAATTTGAATTTGCTCAATGATATCACATATCTTGCATGCATATCATCTTATTCAAGGCTTAGTCTACATCCTCGTGTAATTTCCACTACCACAATTCTGTTGTGGTAGCCACTATTATTACTACTTGTGTATTATACCAACTGAAGATACTGAAAAAACAAAGCGAATATTTCGAGAGGACAAACGTCCTCTCGTCCTCTCTTAATTCTTTTAATTTTTGGCTTTTATTGATACATCATTTCGTTTCGCGCTGAAGAAGAGAGGCGTTTGTCCTCTCGAAATATTCGCTTTGTTTTTTCAGTATCTTCATTTGGCCTATAAAAACCCCATTTTTGCTCGTTTGTCTTTTTTAAGTCCTGTAGTGTTGAGGCAGCAAAATTTGATGCTGCATGTGCGAGATATTTTCTGGCAAGGGGTAAAGCTGAACGAAGTAGCCTAGCAAACCAACTACTGAGACCATAGCCAGACATTGTAGTACACCCCTTGTAATTGTCCAATCAATGACCTATTTGACGAGGAATCAGAGCACCAACATAGCAGTTAATATCAGGACAGACAAATGGGAATCTTCTATTATTCATTTTAGGCAGTGAAGATGGGTTGAAAATGACTTGTAGTCACAGCTATACCTTTTGTTATTGCTAGAGGATCACTCAATACACTTTTTAGTGTTAACTGACAGAGTTCCAAATATGAAGTGTATACAGGAACATACTGAAGCTGATTTATTTTATAGTAATGAACATGTTCATCCCCAAACACTCGATATATCGCTTGGCGAAATACAATAAAGGCCTATGTTTTACGACAGGGTATTCAACACACTTTATTTCCACTTGAGACCAGGTTACTGCTTCAAGCCCTTAAACACTAGGCATTCTAGCATATTTTCTTGAGAAATATCGTCTAGTTTCACTTCAAGCTCTTCCACACGATTCTCAAGATTAGATGTATGGATCTATATGCTTTCAACTCACATTCGATCCGGTCTAGGAATGCATTAAGTTCTAGTGAAACAGACTTGTAAACCTCAATGATAACAACTTTAGCCAATTCTTTCAAATACTTAGCCTCAGCCGTATTTCCAATTTTCGGAGTAACTTGCCGAGTTATTTCTGAAACTAAATATTCCCTAGTCTTCTCAAGTTCATGCTTTGTGGTGGATATCCTGGCAAACAGAGCAGTCTGCGGACTAGAGCGACTGGAAGCTGATAGAGACATTTTGAAAACAACAAATAACTTGGAAAGAGACTTGTAAGTGTTCGTAAAATTTTGTCACTCTTCAAAAGCTTTTTTAACGTTCTTTGCAGTTTTCTTTGATGCTTGCGGTAAATTCTATTTAAACGGTAATAGACTTCTTCTAGAAATTATCATTTGTTGATCTTACCATAGCCGAATGTCAGATAACTGCTGTTTACACCATCTTCTTTTGTTATTTTAAGAATTAGCGTAGGCCATACTAAATAGCCCCAAAATTTCACGAAGGTCTGTTTCAAATTTTAAGAAAGCCACTGTTGCGATATAACATACACATAGGATACACATACACGGGAGAAAAGTCCTAAATTTATACAAATTATCAAATAAGATTTCTGTTGTTATTATTGAAACTCCTGATGCAAAAATTCCCATTCAAGAACGTGCCTTGACAAGCACATATATGCTCTACAAATGTTAAGAACAAGTTTACCCAACCTGTTATTACATTTGGAAGTATCATCCCCTCAATCCATTAAATTACAGCCCTATCCCTTTTCCTGTGAGAGCCCTCTGACTTCACGGCAACCTTGGTAAGATTCCTATGAGAGCCGTGTTTCCAGGTGGCAAGATTCCCGGATTTCCAAGGGTCCCATTATTTTTTTATGAGTAGTTGGATTGTGGTCAGTATAATACACAAGTAGTACTAATAGGGGCTACTAACACCTGTGTAATGCAATCACGGGTTCAATGAAAGAGAACACACCTTCGCCTTTTAAACGGTCATATAGAAAAATAGCATAGCATTTCTGTGAGAGCCCTATTACGTCACAACACACCCTTGCAAGATTCCGAGTGGCTGGCATGATCCCCTAATGTTACAGTATTTTGATTGGAGTGTGTTTGGTATAATACACAAGTAGTAATAATAGTGGCTAGTAGCATCTTTTTAATACGGTCACGGGTTCTATGAAAGGCAACACTACACACCCTCATGCTGCAAATCGGTTCATATCAGATTAACCTGGGCTTTCTGCAGGTCAGAAAAGAAATTAACATGGGATGTCCATGAGTCCAATAGGAAGTCAGACAGGGGAGCTCCTAATCCCTCGCACCTGTTTAATACGACCACGAATATTAACATGGCATCATTTTTGATATACTTTCTTTTTTTCTTTTCTTTAGTTCACTGTCCTCGTGGGGACTTGAAAGGTCAATTTCCTTCCATTCGAATAGCGCTCCAACCATCACGACTAAACTGCCATCCTCTGTATTTTGTCCAACTCATTATTTTCTAGAACAAATACATCCCCGTGAAGTCACAAGATACACCTCTGCCTATTCCATCGATCTGTTCTCTTCTGGATAACACCCAGGATTTCTGTGACAGGGTGCAAAATAAATGATTCGAAACGCAGAGAGAGAATGTTTATTTCCAGACAAAATTGCTCTAAATGCATTTCTAGCAATAATGACGGAAGAGATACTTAAATTGTGTAAAGATCATGGTCGTCCTAAACAATATATCTAAAAGATTGGGCTTATTGTAAATAAAAGTTTCATTAATAACAATATTAAAACACAGAAAAAAGGAGTTCAAAGACACGACAAACAAATAAAACGCAAAAAAGCTTATAAAGAATAAAGTATAAGCAAAATGAACGATGCATTAAAGAGAAACACATCCTAGCAAATATTTCCAGAGGGTAAGGTTGATATTGGGTACAAATTTTTAGTCACTATTAATAACTTTTTACCAAAAATGCTCCGTTTCTTTGAGCCAAGAAAATGAATATTTTACCCCATTGTGGAAATATACGACTACCCCCTCCCACCAGCCTAACAATCATTTACGCGGGTAATTTTGACTAGCACCATGCTAGAACTTGTGGATTTTTAACAATTATTTACCATATTTCAAAATTTGTTTCATATTCTGAATATTTTCTACGGCATATGGCCCGAGTCTGAAAGTTTTTATGATACTATTTTATTATTTTTCATTATTTTCCTCGGGCTTAGTAGATCCAAGGCTTACAAAATTCAAACACGAGAGTAGTAACGTATAAATTACCGCGAGGGATTGCATAAAGCGACCAAACACTCTATATTATGGACCTATAAAGCGACCAAGTATGCTATATTTTGGAGCTAAATATTCAGTGACGACATCGTATAAAGTAACCAAACAGGTTTCTGTGTCAACACCCATTTTCTGGACCAATCAGAGACAATGAATACAGAGGGTAATCCATATACGGTAACTCGGTTATCATAGCTATAGCAATCAGATCCAATATAAGGAGTGATTTTCATTATAGTTCATATTAATAAAAGAATTGAATTCAGAGAGAGAACAGTTTATTTGTATTCTCTATTATTTGACACAATATTAGCATAGAAAATAAGTGGTATGTTTACACTATTGGAGCTTGATGGTGGAGCAGGTAGCAGCAACGATACAAAGAAGAGAGTACCAAACGTGGTAGTGGAAATTACACGAGGATGTAGACTATGCCTTGAATAAGATGATATGCATGCAAGATATGTGATATCATTGAGCAAATTCAAATTGGAGGAGCAATTATGCTTTGCAGCGAAACTGAATATAGTACATATAAATAGACTTCAAGCTACTTTAGATACACTAGTGAAATATATCGAAGAAAATAAATTGCATCAGTGATTTTTTTTATTGTTGTAATTGTATTTAATGAAATTGTTTATAAATCGAAGCTATTTTTTATATAGAAGGTTATCGTATATTTTTAAAGTAGAAAAAGAATCTTGGTTAGTCTGAAGTTGGTTGTGAGAGTGTTAGGACTCTAAAAAATGGATAGATTTGAAAAAGTGAAAATTATAGGAAATATTATGCTTATGAGAAAACGTTTGATTCTAGATTATGGTTTTCTGGAGTTATCTCTTCAAAGGAAGATATTTTCTCAGGGAATACTTGTCGATATAATGAAAACTGATTCTCCATCATGAGACTATTGCACGAAGCTTTTACGTAATGATCCAAAGGCATTTACACAATTTATTGACATATTGATCAAGACATGACAAAATGATATTGTGGATTTGCTTTTAAACACACTAGCTTAGAAATTTAAGACTATAATTTTTTTACGAGAAATATGTTGTTCAAAGAAGATATACTCCTCTCTATTTCTCTCTCCCACTCAATTTGTTAATCATAGCTCAGTTTCATTTTGGCGGTGAGAGTGTCAACACATGAACAAAAGTTCTATGCATGTCCACTATGCATGTATACACTTGGCAGCAGGTCATCATGTGAGACTTGTACAATGATTGATGAGTACGATGAAAAGTGCAGATTATAAAACCCATGTAAATTGCATAGAGGATACGCCGTATACATTAAAGGTTGTGATATCTGTCTTGAAGAGATGTGTGAATCTCACCCTAGAGGACATCTATGCTCTAATTGTCATTATGATAAATGTAATCATTGGGAGAATACATATCCTGGTATGATTTGAAAGAATCCTAAACGTGATTTTATTTTATTGCTAAGGGACTGGTATCGTCGTGGCTTTAAATTGTGTTGGGAGGAGGAGCAAGGTCTAGGATTCAACTGTTGGAATAACAAAAAAAATTGGTTTCTACGTTATCGTTGTGAAGACAATGTCTACTATGATTATAAGCCTACTGATTTTTATTTGGCTGTTACAGAACGTGTTTCACCACTTGAGGACACTGTATGTGACATTGCTTCAAAGAAGCAAATTGAAAAACCGCGCGTTTTACAAAATGAATGAAAACAGTATCATTGACTATACAAAGAGATATGATAAGAGTGAAATTACATTATACTGTAGAAAATGTGACCCTAAAATTTCAACACATCAGGATCAGTATACAGTGAATTCAGATGATCTACTCGTATTAGTTGATCTCGACAAATACCTATTCGCGGTAGAAAAAGAAATCTAAAGAGTAGAAAAGTCGTTTTTATTATGTATATACATTATTTTTTATTAATAAACAATTTTATATACATTTTCAGAATATTTTATTCGTAGTGCACTAAAATCAATATTAAACAGGCTTGAAAGTATATTTTCCATTAGAAAGTCGTTCAGTCGAGGAAAGTCAACGTAAATGCTGAGAAACTGTTTGTAGGTATAGCCACGGCATATGAACATGAAAGAGTAGTTCATGAAAGCCACATGTCCTAGCCGTTAAATCCTGTACTCTCCTCTGATTTTGAATAATAGTTTTCCCAATGCTCTCAATAAAGTTGTTGATGCGTGGAGTAAACAATTTATATGATAGGCCAAGAGGATAAAAAAATTTGATATTCTTTGCTTTTTGAAATATGCTTAGCCAATGACCTATCTTTAAACTCGATGGAGTGCTATTAACAATGATTAGGGTATTGTTAACACTTGGCATTCTTTCAGTGAAGTCCGATGGTACACAATAGGACTTATACTGGGACATGTATAAATCCATATTAAATATGCTGTGTCTTGTGTTCAGGGTGCAAGGTCTAGTTGAACACTGCCGTCGGGTGTGATACCCCAATTGGTTTGAATTCGACTCAGTGATATTAATGTGATACTTTCAATCAAAGCATTGGCAAATGTGCACTCTAAACGTACATTCCTTGTTCGTAAAACGCTCATATCTTGAGTTCCAGACAAGTCCAAAAGAATTTCACCATGGTTTTTTGAAAACATTGAATCTGTTATTCCATTTTCAAATAGTTGTGAATCATGATCTAGGGATTGCATGGTCAACTCATACAGAGTTCTGTACGACTTTTTGTCAAATGATAGAGTTTACGGTGGAATTCCATTCACTTTGCACATAAGGCTAGATAGATCAAAAAATTAAAACCCTGGGGGATTCAGTCCAGGATCCATCGGCACTAGCACTTCACAATGGCCAAAGCGAGTTTTGATGGGATTTCTCCATTTATAAATGATAAATCGGTATAACTGCGAGAGCCAGTGGTAATATAACGTTAATCAGTGATCCTATGGGGAAGAAGAAATTTGATATTGTTGCCATTGTCTCTCAGCTTTTCCACTGCCAATGCAACGGAGCTCATAACCAGTTGTTTTCGAATATGAAGAATTGCTGAAGTGATAGTGGCATTTACATCAGGTGCTGCAGCAAGTGTTTTTCTCAAAATGAAATTCAATGGAGCTAGTTGTAACTTTATGTCCATCTTGAAATTCGGAGGTAACCATTGGGATATATTGAATATTTCATGATTTAATTTTCCAACTAAATGATACTCCTACGTCACTGCAGCAGTTAACTCACCGTCAGTTTCCACACCTGATCTATATTCATAGCCTAGTGCCTGTCCTCACAACTCCTTATATGCTTTTGGAGTAATCATCCTAAATTGTATGTAGCTTGCATAGTTAGATAAATTATTGCTGGTGCTCACCAATGTCCCATTAATAAATACATTAATTTGTTTGAACAAGTTTTGTAGGATGCAGTTTTCATAGGACAGGCCATCTGCAGCACTGAGAGTTCCATTGTCTGATTTTTTCTTCACTGCAACATTTAAATCAATAAATAATGATGATAAATCAATGAAATAATCTTCTTTGCTAAATATCTAAAAGTGTATATTTTCCGAGAGGGGTTGTCGAGGGTGAAATTTTTCATAATAGACATACTTGACACTGACATCAACATTTTCAGCATTGAATGGATTGAATGAGGATGGATGAGGTTGTTTTTGGGGGAGATAGGTCATCTTAAGAGAAGAAATCCTTTTTTGATCTAACAATCTTTTTTCTTCTGATACTTATTGGTTTTCTTCTTTTTATTCCTCAAAGTTGTTGTTGGTGTCTTTTTCTTCCCACCTGGGTAGTGACTGATTAGTGAATGATGACCACGCACCCTTTTTAACCCCTTCCCTTTTTGCAGAGATTTTAATTGTTCACCAAGGCTCTTGCGAAGATCTAATATTTTCTTAAACACTCTCGTTGAAATTTTTACCCGATCCCCGGTCCTGTAGTATTTGATGCAGCAGGTACAAGATATTTTCTGGCAAGAGGTAGTGCAGAACGAGATAGCCTAGCAAACCAACTACCAAGACCATATCCAGACATGGTTTTACGCCCCTTGTAATAGTCCAATCCTTGACCTATTTGACGAGGACTTGTACCACCAACATAGCAGTCAATATCAGGACAGACAAATGAAATTCTTCTATTGTTCATCTTATGTAGTGATGATGGTTCGAAAATGACATACAATCAAAGCTAAACCTTTTGTTTTTGCTAGAGGATCACCCAATTCACTTAGTTTTAATTGACAGAGTCCCAAATATAAAGTGTTTACAGAAACATACTGAAGATGCTTTATATTACAGTGATGAACATGTTCACGGGTTGTTTTTCGTTCAAAACACGTAGGAGGGGGTTATTTGAATTACTAACTCTCGATGTTTCCATAAAGGACGCATAAAGAAATATACAAGAGTCCGAAGCGAAACCAGGTGGATAATCAGCAAAAATAACATGATTCATCCCGCTAACAGTTCCAGCGTTTTTACCAGTGATCATATTCTGTTTAAAGCCAAGAACCTCTCTCAAATTATCATTGAGATGAATCATTTCAGTGTCAACAGGTGAGCTAATGTATATTCTATCGTGTTCCATTGAATAATTAAAATGGAATAAACCATTCCTATGATATGACATTTTTCTATTGAATGTACGACGTGAATCAGTCATAGTACCATATTCTTTATATTTCAATGTGACATGTGGATATTCACTAGATTTAAGTGCTTTGACCCATTCATACTCGAAAAAGAGTGACCAATGGAATGGTATAACTTTTACCCCATATACAGGATCCTTTCTCAGGATATTATACGTATTGTTGAGAATACAATCGACAAGAGCAACTTCACACTTTCCGTCATCGAATTTGATGGCGGGGGAAAGTTTTGTCTTAAAATCACTTGTTCATTCAAATCCTTGTAGAGAGGAATGGAGACGTTGGACATGAATGTTGCATAAAAATCATTGGGCATTTTCAATATCTTCAACACCGATCCAAGAATCACAAGCAGAGTTGTATCCTAACCAACGATTAAGTAACTGATTCTTGCCCCTTTGGGTACGGCTCTTTAATATATTTACAATTTGATAAATTTCACTATTATTTTTAACTTTTTGCAGTTAATAGTCATAAAAGCAGCCGAGAATCTCTTCATCTTTGATGTCTCGTAGACGATAAATTATGGGTTTGGTGTCTAAATTCAAATTCAAAATTCAAATTCATTTAATTAAAAAACAAGACATAGCTCTCGTGGGCAAAGCCCAAATATGATGTCTCTTAGTCATAATTAACAAAATAAAGTTGTCTGATAACACTTCGTCAGGATAAATAAACTAAAGGATAAAAACACTTGAGATTGAGAATAAAATTATCTGGTAAAACTTCGTCAGGATAAAAATAAACTAAACAATAAAAACACTAGAGATCATTATAATATTTGATAAAGCTTGGCACAAAGCTTTTACTATAACGCATGGTGTTACAGTGGACTGGGGTTAGTTTCGGAACTTTCTCAGCCACTTCCCTGGTGGGACGAGATCTTATAGGGACAAAAGGTGGGGGAAGGAATGATCGGTAGATGGGATGTTGAAGGAGGGTGGAGCCAAATCTTTGTCATAATTTTCCTCGGCGGGAAGAAAGGGATTCAAGTTTAAATTCCTTGAGGTAGAAGGAGTAAGGTAGAGGGGATCCGCCATAAATGATTTGCAGTGATCTCTTCTGAACTCGTTCTATTTTATCAATTTCATCCTGGGTAAGGGCAAAGTGCCAAACCGGACAAGCATATTCAACTAAGGGGCGGATGAAAGTGTGAAATATTAGTTTCAGCTTATCCTTAGGAACTCGAAATTTTTTCTGTGTTTATAGCATTTGGATTGCGCCGTTAGCTTTTTTTACAATTGTCTTTGTATTCTCCCGCCATGAGAGATCAGAAGAAATCACCACACCAAGTAAAGTTATTTTATGGCTTATTAGCTGGGAAGTGATACGAGGTTCGAAAGACGGTTGAGTATTCTGAAGAAAAGAAAATGTCGTGACCGAGCATTTGTCTTTATTCACGACCATGTTTAGTTCAGCCGCCTCTGAGGTAACTAGGTCAATGATACCAGCAGCATTGCTCTTCGAGTCCTTAGATACGATTTCCGTTAAGGACAAGTCGTCAACGTATTTCCATCTGTCCCCCAGCTTAGCAGCAATTTCATTTATCATGAGGAGGAAGCCTAGCGGCCCGATCACAGTTCCTTGTGGAATTCCACAAAAAACTGGCAGAAAAGTGGAAAATTGGTCTTTATACTTCACAGTTTGCTCTCTATTTGTTAAGAAGCTCTTGATGATTTTAATAATAAAGCTGGGTATGTTTTTTTCCGCCATTTTTTCTAAAAGGATTTTGTGATCAACAAAGTCAAATGCTTTTTTGAAATCAATTGCAGTTAAATTTATCCATTTTCCAGGTTCATCCAGGTGTTTTAAAATAAAATCAATTAAATTAACGAGGTAATGAACTGTCGAACACTTAGAGATGTTACCAAATTGCTTTCGATCAGTTACTTTCAAAAGATATTTTTTCAGCCATGCGGCAACAAAGCTTTCGTATATTCTGCTAAAAACTGACGTAACTGTGATCGGCCGGACACCAGAGAAATCATTAGCTGCTCCTTTCTTTGGAATTGGAGTAATAAACCCTTTCTTCCATTTCTTTGGAAAATATCCTGTTTTTGTTATATTATTGAAAATTATCTGAAGGGGAAATGATAATTCTTTAGCAAATGCTTTAATGAGACCAACTGGGATGTCAAAAGGGGCAACGGAAGTTCTTTTTAACGAAGAGAGTTTACGGATTATAATTGCCGATGAAATATCAGCAATTAAATTATCATCTGAAGGAGTAGTTAAACTTACTGGAGGATCCTCGGGTGGAAGAGGGGGGTAAGACTGCACAATTGAAGCAAAATGGGCATTTAAATCATTCGCGGTTTTCTCTAGAGGCTCATCCTTCATGAAGTCAACTGGTTGAGAACTTTTGCCAGTCAGACTTTTTACTTTACTGAAAAACTGCGACGGTTTGGACTCCAAAAGATGGTCAACTTCATTTTCATAGTAATTTGCTTGTGCCTTTTTGATTTTCCATTTTATTTGGTTTGCCAACTTTTTTGCTTGGTTCACTTGACCTTTTCGTATTAGGTGCAATTTATGTTGTATCAGTTGTTTTATTTTTGAATTTACATATGGTTTATCACTAGAACAGAATTTAGTCTTACATTGGGGAAAGCACTCGAGAAATTTTGAATTTAACTTATTATGGAATTCTTCTACTTGGGAATCCAAGTCCTTAGCTGAAGATACCGCGACCCAGTTTTCTCCCGTTATCCAGTCACCGAATTGCAGCAGACCATGGTCAGTGATCGGCCGTGAAGTAACTTCGGTTACTGAATATTTAATTTTTACTTTTTCCAAGGGGTTCCACTGTAACATATAATGATAACTTCCACCAAGTGGTGCTAGTTTACTGGGATTCTGGTAATATTCCAAAAGATTTGTCAGGATTACATCCAGAGAAGTATTCCCCTTAGTTGTTGGGAAATCGACTAGAGTTTTAAGGTTAAGTGACCTGGCCAGCGATTTGCTATCGAGTTCGTTAGCATCTCCTAGCATTACTACTCCAAAATATGGGTGAGTTCTCTGGACGTAATCTGTCGATTCCTGCAGCTTCTCCCAAAAAGCTTTTCTTGCTGCAGCAGGCTGACCAGGTGAATAATAGAAAACGCACATTGCTATGGCAGAGAGCGGCCTAGGGAGTCGCTTAGGTTGGGCTTTGACCCAAATAATTTCATCATTATCTTCAAGAAAAGGTATATTTAAAAGCTGAGGTTTAAAATATTCGTGCACGAGTGTCATTATTCCTCCTCCTTTTTTCCCAAGAGGATGGTCATCAGGCCGAAGTTTAATAAAAGAAGAAAAGTTAGGAACCCTCAATAAATTAAGATCTTGCCGGTGGACCTCGGAAACACAGATAACGGAAGAGCCAAGCATTTGAGCTGTAGTCTGAAGTTCAATAAATTTCTCTAGATTTAAACTTTCGGCGTTGCTGTAAAGGAAAGAAGGAAATACGTAACGTTTGTCGTGAAACTCCCGGGAAAAAGGTTTATTTTGGAATTTCTTGCCCCCTATCGCGACTGGGGCAGCAACAGGATTATTCAAACTGAAGTCACCAACAATTTTTTCCTTCTGCAGGGAAAGGGGTAAAGGGGAGGGGGGATAGAATAAGGACGGGGTTGGTTGTTGATGAAAATGGATAGGTGGAAGAGGAGAAGGGAGGGGGTCTAAGAGGCTCCTGAGATGTGTCATAGGAGGGGTGGTGTACTGAAAAGGGTTGCTGGATTCCCCAGGAAGGTGGACCTTCTTTTCTAGACCCCAAGAGGGTTTGTTTTGGATTTTCTGCTGTTTGCGTCGTCGAAAGTGGGCGTTTTTTGATGAGCTTGGGTCAGTACGGTTAAAATGCGCTAGTCTACAATTTTCATCTAAGCATCTAAAACGAGGGCACATCTTTATATGATCAAGGACACATTCAATACTACTACATGACTTGGCAAGGAAACTATAGCATGGATGTAGGAACCGGCAGTGAATACCAAATTTACATGTTCCTTCTTCGAAAAATTTACACACCCTTTTGACTTGGGCTGTTCAGGGCAAGGTCGAACTCTATTTTCGTTTATCGGAGTCACTTTATTTTCATGAGCAAATTTACAACTAGCTCCCCTCTTGCAAAAACCATTCCGAAAGAACCAACACTCTCTTTTACATGGTGGCTTGATTATTTTCTCGAAAATGATATGTAAGTCCTCTTCCTGTAACTTGTCAATCGGAATCACATTATTCTCATCACTTGCGGCTATGTCAGTATTATTATTCACCGCACTTGGAAGGGGCATATCCGATGTAACTGACGCCGCACTTACAGCATTCATTTCGCGTTGATTATTTTGGGTGGCTGGCTGGGTACCAAGTTCATGGCCACTTGGGATTTGATCCAGTGGAAACCGTTTTTGAGCCTGATTTATCTGCATCTTTAGAGAATCGATTGTTGTTTTTTTTTCGTCGACTAAATGTCTAACTTACGGCGTTCTTGCATACCAATCGCAAGTTTTTCAGAAAGAGACCTGACTTCATTGTCAAGCTTATCGATAACAGAATCACGGGCTGAAAGTTCATTCTCAAGGGCAGAGCATTTGTTTCTTAACGCTGAAATTTCTCGAATATATTCTCCACAATCGGCACAGGGAGTTTTCTGTTTTATGCTGGGCCTAGTTATTATCTTTGCTTGGGGATTGGAGGACCTGGGAGTTACTATAGGCGTGTTTTTCGCAACAGATCTAGGGCTTGCTTTTTGCGTAACTTTGCCAGAAAGTTTTTCATCACTTGTAATCAAAGGGGAAGTGGGAAAATCACAGTTTAAGCATAGCCATTTCTCTAACTTCTCTCTTAAGCCAAGAGTAATCTTTGCACATTTGGGGTGCCACCATTGGCTGCATTTAGTGCACTGAACTGTCCCACTGGTTGCTGGATTTCTACATTCAGGACAATAATATTTAGGCATTATTAAAAGGGAAATTATTGATTCTGACGGGAGGATCTGCCCCTCTCCTGCTCACCAATTAGGGTCACACTAATGTCTTATTATATCACTTTACGTCTACACTCTTTGAATGCTCAAAATTAATAATATTTCTTAATCTCTTACTGCAGTCAGTTTCACTTGTTGTGCAATCCAATTAGATTCAAAGTTCAATCCAGTTTATGTCCTCACGGAATATGAAGAATCTAGGTCAAGTTTACCAAAAGTCCACTGTTATTTATTCCTGACTTAATCCTTTAAATGATCTCTTAATTAACTCCGGTCACTGAATTAATTTAAGAACATACCGGACTTCAAATTTAATATATCCAATCTAGATAGATGTTTTCACCTTGAGATCTGATCAACGACCTCAACGGTCTAGGATTTTTGCCACTTTAAAAAGTACAGTGGATCGTAAGTAATTGCCCTTTTCAAAAAACATTTATTATTCTATTAATTCGAACAGTATCACCAACATTGAAATTTTTCTTCACAGTCATTTCATTGGAACATTGTTTAAGAAAAGAATCAGATTTATTATGATCAGAATGATGAACTTCCGTTGGGGTTGAGTTGGACAATGATCGATGGGGTTGTTGATTATAAATCAACATGATTTTATCTAAATCATGAATAAAAACAGGTGTATTGTTCAACGTACAGTATCTTAAAATTAAAATTCAAATAGTTCTTACCTATCGTTCGGCCAATGCAGTCTTTATAGGACTGTGACTATGATGGATCAATGTATTATATTTCACTAGCACTTTTTCAACATACGGATTAATAAATTCACTACCCCGATCCGTATGAATTTTCTTATACGAAACTTGTTCAAGAATACTTTCTATAGCCTAAGCATCTTCAACACCTCTCTTTGTCCGCAATGAAATGGCATACGCATATCGACTAAAAACACTGATTGCAAGTAGAATGTACTTGTATGGTGTATTGTGACGCCTTTGAATCTCATCTAGAGTTAAGAGATCTGCTTGCATTATATGCAATGGAGAAAAGACTTTAGTTTTTCGAAAATTATTAGCACGATGCCTATGATTTCGATGTGTAGCGTAGTTTGATTCATTTTGTAGATAGTCTTGTACACTTTACTGTGAACACCAGTGACTTTGGAAAGAGGGCCGGGGAACTTAAACTTCCCGCTTCACCAATATGTTCATAAACATTTTTCAAAACTTCAACCATTTTGAACGTGATGACGTAGCGTAACGTCCACTACCCTTTTGTATACTAATGGGTGATGACGATGACGGTGATTTGATATCAATACGTCTTTACTTTTGTCTAGCTTTCAGTGGTCTTGTGCTCTTCAAATCAATGTCTCTACTAGGTGTGCTAGTATTTCCAAGAATGATATAAAATCTTCACTTGTTTCTTTTTCTTCTTCTTCTTGTTTTAATTTTGATGATGATGATGATAATGATGATGTACTATATTCTTTCAATTTCTTCAGAATTTTTCTATTGCTAATAAGACTTTTGGGGAAGCTAAATGTATTTAGAAAGTTGTATAGATGAGTGTCAAATGATGAAAGTCCTTTACGATTTGTAACCATATCATAGATTAAATCAAGTAGGTTATAATTCTTCCGTTGAATTATAATTCGTTCCCGATTGCTCTATAGTTGAATAGGATCTTAACCACTTTCCATGAGATATGTTAGGAGTCGTTTACTTTGTTCCCGATATGAGTGTGGCATTGGATTTTAAATGCTCGACACTATTGAATTCAATTCCTCCACCTCCTTCATAAATTGTGTTCCAGCAGCAGAATCAGCAAAATCTTGAAGAGTTTTTTCTTTTTTTGTGATCAATGACATTCAAATTGACTGGTCTCGCACGATAGGGCTTATGTTTGCCCACTCGACGAAGTGCATCTTGAAGTAAAAGTAGTTTCTTATCATCGTCAATATTCTCATTGTTAATGAATTTACTCAGATTGTCCTCAAATTGTTCCACTGGTGAAAGAGCGAGTTTTGTTGGAGTAAATTTATATGGTTTAGCCATCTAGAAAAAAATGTTTACAAGTCCTACAATTATTGGCAGTAAAAGTATAAAAAAAAGCTACCACTCACCTGAAGAAGACGTATCCTTCTAAATTTTTTTCTTTCTTTTTACAAGCTAATCCCCTTACAATGGAACAATGTTCCTTTGCCTGTTGCTTAGCTACTTCTGGCAGTTGAACATCACCGTCGGTTAAATTTAGACAAAGTTCAGTTATAGATTAATGAAATCATTGTCAATACCGTGTTTAAGAATGGCTCTCCTAAGGGGGGGGGGGGTTGAAATGCTTAGAACGAAAAATAAATGCCTATTTTCATGTAGTTTCTTCTGTTTCATGTTGTAATTTTATTGTCAAAAATATCTGCGACTACATGTAAATCCTCAGGTATATTTTGATTTAGATCCAATAGAATGTAGCCGTAGGGTTTATTAGTTGCCTGATTGTTTGCTGAAAGTAGAAATTTTGGAACACCAGGATATATTTGTTTATTGATAGTTATTAACAAGCTAGAATAACGGACAACTATGTAGATGACATAGTAGGTACACTTCAAAGCAATTGTTCGCTTACCCTTGCTATGATGAAAGAGATTGTGTAGAACTAGAATAATGGTAATCTGCTCATTATTTGATCGAACAGTAAACAGCTTTAGCATTTCCTGGGACCATTGTTTAATGTATTCAGCTAATTCGTCAATAATCAGCCACGGCCTTGGTTCAATAATGTCGAAAACGCAAAGTCCCTGTATGAATTGTATCTACACCCCCAATATAGCAATACCTTTCATTTTATCGTATGACTCCTGCCAAACACTGTAGCAATAGTAGATTTTTTCGGCATTTCCACTAGCATTTTATCACACTTTTTAATTATTTTAACTAAGAGTGTCGTTTCACCTGACATTGATGGACCACACAGAAACGATCTGAATGGTGTTTTAAATTGATACATATTGCTCTTCGCTTCAACAGCTCACCTACAACTAACTGTAAACTATAGATGCCTAATGACTAAATAATTTACTTAGTACTACTACTACTCCGCTCAAGAATAATAAGAAGATGAACAAAACCAATAAAGAACCATATTTTCTTTTATTTTTAACATAAAAGCAGCACTTTTCAAATAACTCAACAATTAGAAAAAAACACTTTATTTGTAATAAATACACTTAATTGACATTTTTTTTAAATTTATATGATCTATTTTCCTTGCGAAATTGTAAGTGCATTGTAAACTTAAATAAAAAATAGGGGTTATTAACGATTTTCATTTATGTAGAATAGAAATAGGGTTTTTTTCACCCTATCCACCCCTACTCCCCCCTACAATTACTCTATTACCTAATATACGTAACCATCTGGTAAAGGTACTTACGTCAGTAATTGTAGGTAACTCGTCAGAAATTTCCTGGCTATGACATGGCGGTTCGTATGTGATTACAGTCCACCTGGCCATGTTCATTGATATAATTAGGTCCAAATCAAGCTTGCTAGATCTGGCATCGACCTTCGGTCGTTTTTTCTAGGGATGACATTGACCATCAATTTCCTTGAATAAAAATTTTTTGGCAGGTAAGTCCCACAGAAAGGGTTAGATAATCACTTTCTCATAATGCAGGATAACAGAAAAAATGTATGCTTTTAAAAAACACAATGAAAACTTATGGGGATAAATTATTTCGTTCTTAATTTCAAATCTGCTTAAACTCATAAAAGCAGAAACATGACCCCCTAAGATGATGAAGAAAAAGTCTAAGCTATCAGTTAATAACATGGATACGATGTAACATAAAAAAACATAACATAGTTTGTCAGATAATCTCTCACGAAATATGATAAAAGAAAAAATGTATGCTTTTTTTCAATAATATAAGACACGATTTAAAACTTATGGAGTTAAACTCCATTTGCTCAAGCTTGTAAATCATATAAATAGAAAGAATTTTGCTAGTCCAAGGAGGACCCTAACCTATCTATATTTCAAATACGATATGCATAAGAAATAAGACAATTTTGCGTATTTGTTCCGTCAGATTTTTATTCAGAATATTAATAGTCCTCACCCCCCCCCTCTCGTCAATACAAAAGCCCCCACCCCACAAATTGCAGTTATTCTGAATATTTAAAGGACACGCATTGCTCGTTTTCTTTAATCAATTTTTAATCTCAAATAGACAAAATTTTTTCAAGCCAGTTAAAAAGCGTTTTACCCAAATTGCCTTATGCCTGAAAGCCTATTACAAAGCGTGGGAATTATACGATAGATAACTACACGATTCGGCTGTCTGTGAGAAATCCAGATGACAGATAGTTAAAGCTATAAGGAAAAATTCTCGTTTTTTTAAACAAGAGCAAAAACATTCACAAACCAAAATTCTCTTGGTTCTATCCATTTGAATAAAATAATTAATCAACAAGGCAATCTATTCGACTTTTTTTGTTATAACTGATGCAGAAAGAGTTGTTCCGCATTAATTTACCGAAAAGACATGATTATTTAGCCCTTCGGATGAAATCAGTATTTTTACAGGAAGTCCATTAAACTTTCAAACACGTTATACCAAGGTCATTAGTTTTGTGTATTGACCCTAGAAAAACCTGTCTGGCTGCTTGTTTGCATTATAGGTCCATAATATAACGTGTTTGCTTTCTTTATAGGTCCATAATATAGAGTGTTTGGTCGTTTTATGCAATCCCCTCTCGCAGTAATTGATACGTTACTACTCATGAGAGCAAATGACACTGCTAAATTGTTTTCACACACATATGGGGGTAATTTTGACTAAAGCTATGCTAGCACTTGAGGATTTTCAGCAATTATTTACCTAGTATTTCAGCATTTTTTTTTCATATTTCTAATATTTTCTAGGACTTATTGCCCAATGTCTGAGTTTTTATGACATTATTTTAATATTTTTCGTTATTTTTTCGGGTTTAATTGATCCAAGGCTTACAAAATTCAATCAAGAGAGCTGAATGGCAGTGTAAAACTGTTTTCGCACACATATAGGGGATATTGTGACTAAAGATATGCTAGCACTTGAGGATTTACAACAATTATTTACAATGTTTTAAGAATTGGACTCGGCATATTGAAAGCGCCAGGAATTAGAGTTGAAATTGATTATAAATTACAAATCTAGTTAAAAGAACATTTTAAGCAGGACTCGGAAGCTGGAGGTCGGTTGCTCCGCTCCCAGTCTCATAACAATCATTTCCGGGGGTAATTTTGATTAAGACCATGCTAGCACTTGTGGATTTTCAACAATTATTTACCATTTTTAACACGTGTTTCATATTTTAATATCTTTTAGGGCTTATTGCCCGAGGTCTGTCAGTTTTTGTGATACTATTTTAATATTTTATATTATTTTTATTGGGTTTAATAGATCCAAAGCTTACAAAAATCAAAAATGAAAGTGGAAAGGCACTGCTGCCACATCGTTTTCACACAAATTAAGGGGTAATTTTAGCTAGAGCTATGTTAGCACTTTAAGATTTTAAGCAATTTTTTACAGTATTTTAACATTTGTTTCACATTTTTAATATTTTCTAGGGCTTATGGTCTGAGGTTTGAGAGTTTTTATAATACTATTTTAATATTTTTTGTTATTTTCCTCGGGTTTAATAGATCCAAGACTGACAAAATTCAAACATGAGAGCGGAATGGCCCTGGGACACTGTTTTTACACACACCTAAGGGTAATTTTGACTAAAGATATGCTAGGACATGAGGATTTTTTACATTTAATTACAATATTTTAAGAGTTAGACTCGGCATACTGAAAGTGCCAGGAATTAGAGTTCAAATTAATTATAAATTACAAATCTAGTTAAAAGATCCTTTAAAACAGGACTTACCCCTCCCACCCTCCTAGCAATCATTTCCGGGGGTAATTTTGACAAAGACCATGAGTAGTATAAGGGGTATAGTTTCTGCGGGGAATCCATACATGGAAGACAATTGGAGTCCAGCCAGAACAGCACTCTATATTCCAAAAACTAGATCCAAAAATAGCCCATGACGAAAAATTAAAAGAGAAATTAATTTGACCTACTTTAGGGAGAGAGGCGTTAGAATTCAAGTGACAGATTACAGATTACTTCTTAAGGAATTTGACATGAGATTCTTGCGCGCACATAGAATTAGAAATAATTATTTAACAGAAAAATAATTTGAATATTAATTGCTTCTGAACTAGGGGAGAAATCTCAGGGAATGGTAACTCCATATAGATAGCCTACATATTATTTTTTATTTTGGAGGGGATGTCTTGAGGGAATTACTGAATTTATTTAACGCGAGAATTTTAAATTTTAAGTGTGGTCGGTATAATACACAAGTATCAAATGAGGAATGCAGTTCATATGTATGCCAACTCCATTAAGAGATACATATTATTTTATATTTTTGAGAGATGTTTTTCAGCCAACTGAAGGAGTTCCAAAGTATTTAAAAAATGAATGTAAGAAAAGAGATATCAAAAATATCTTCAGATCCCAGCCATTGAGAGTTGGATGGGCGAGCGAATTAAACACTCAATTTTGACACCTTTTTCCTTAACAATATCAAACATGGTAATTTAGAATGTTGTCATTTAAAAGTTTCCGTGACCTAAACAGACAGATTACTCAAATTATTAGTAAAATAATTCTACTTTACCTACTTCTAGCTATCTTGAAAAAGGGGTTGTGTTCTGAAAATTAAAATTTCCAAGATATGTCTATAGGATACAGTATGTCCCGGGAAAGTCGTTTGAAGTACCTACCTCCATTGATTCTCCGTCTGTTTTCATCTTCCACTTTTAACCAAAATTTCTTCCGTTTATTTCCGGCCTAATATAGTGTTATTCTCTCAAAATATCGTTTAAAATTAGGTTTCTGAGATATAAGTTGAAAAATGGCTGACTGTTCAAGTCACTTGAATACGTAATTTCAACGTTGCCATAACTTTGGCAACATGCGATCTGAGAACGGGATAATATGTATGCTTTTTCGCTAGTGCACTTTTTAGAAAATACTTCAGGATTGAGATAACAATTTTATTCCTAATATTTGAAAAAGTTCAAATGAATATTACATACAAAACCACCTTCCAATCTATTTGTAATAATGGACAAATTAAAAACACAAAAATAACAAAAAGGTTTATTTCAATAAAATAACCTTCTTAATAATTTAATACCGATAAAACTGATTTTTTAATTATATAGAAAACATTAAAAGAAAGTTAATGGAAATCATAATTTAGTGCACCGACACACACTCACACATACACGCACACGTAGATAATTTTGGAGACCACACTGCCTTTCCTTGACGATAAAGTAAAAGTTCAAAATAGGGATATAATCCTTTTTAATGGACAGTGCATACAAAAGTAAAAAAAAATACCAGATATTTCGGTCACATATACAGTGACCGTCACCAGTAGTAAAAATAAGGGACTTTTAGTTTTACTACTGATGACGGTCACTGTATATTTGACCGAAATATCTGGTATTTTTGTTAATTTTCTATACACTGTCTATTAAAAAAGATTTTATCCCTATTTTTAAGTTTTATTTTTTATACACACCCACCCACACACACACACACACACACACACACACACACACACACACACACACACACGCACACACACACACACACACAGACACACACACACACACACACACACACACACACACACACACACACACACACACACACACACACACACACACACACACACACACACACACACACACACACACACACACACACACACACGCAAACCCACACACACACACAATCACACACACACACACACAAACACACACACACAAACACAAAGACAGTCAAACAAACACATACACACACATACACACACAAACACACACACGCACAAACACACACACGCACACACACACATACGGACGTTTTTTTACAATAAACATTTATTGTAAAAAACATACAACAAGTAATAGTTTAAATGAATAAATAAATCTTAAAGCAAGTAATGCTTAAATTGAATATGTAAATCAATCTTTAAGAAAAAATTGCTATTGAAGTGTAAATGAAACCCAAAACGAAAAGAAATTAAATAAAGAATCTAAGCAAACAAACATACAATAGATACTAGCAGAAATGAATAAATAAATCTCAAAACGAGTGAAACTTAAATTGAATATGCAAATCAATCTTCAAACGAACAAAATCATTGCAAAGAAGAGTTTGGTTGCCGCCTCCTTCTCTCACTGTAAAACTCTAAAGCCTACTGCGTCATTGGTGCTTTACTGAAAACGAATTTTTTACAAATATGTTCTTTTGGGCTTAATATTCAAAATAAACATTAAAATTACAGTAAATATTCAACTGATGAGTTTTCAGCAAATGAATATCATCATGCATCAAACATTCAATTTAATTTATTAGTTTCTTCTAAAATTGTTCAAGACCCCTAAAATTTTTCCCTTCCTTAATTGTAAAAACCTAAGGCCTACTGCGTCATTGGCACTTCTCTGAGACGAACTATATTAAAAATATTTTCTTTTCCAGTTATTACAGCATTGAAATAAAATCTTGAACAAATGGATCTCTAAACAAATAATATCATTATATATCAAATATTCGATTTGATTTTGTTTATAATTTATTAATTTTCATACATATAATTTTCATGAAAGTGTTATGACGCAGTAGGTCTTAGACTTTCACAGTGAGATAAGAAGGCGATACCCAAACTTTTATTTGTATCGATTTTCGTTCATTTCAAGCTTGATTTACATATTCAATTTAAGTTTTCATGCGTCTCAAAATTTATTTATTCGTTTATGTTAATATCCATTGCATGTTTGTTTGCATTGATTCTTTATTTAATTTCAGTTTGTTCTTGGTTTCATTTATTCTTTAATAGTAATTTCTATTCGTTTTGAATTTGAATTTTAACAGGTATTTGTATTTTCTAATCTTAAGTTTAAAATGGTATTTACTTTTCTTGGGAAAAAATCTTTTTCGGGACGTTTTTGCTTAATTGATATTTGTTCGTTATTGATTGCGAAAGGTTTCACGCTTTAAAAATACCTTATTACAAAATAAAACTTTTTTTCAATAAGTATCAAAGTATCAATTGATCAAAGTATCAAAACTAGTATCAAAGTAACAACATCAAAGTAAAAGATGGATTGTGTCCACCTTGGAGTTTTTATTACCTGATGTTTGAACTATTTTTAGCGAAATGGCTATCTCAAAACTTTTATCGAATCGATTTGGGGTAGTAAAAGGCATGGAGGAGGATGGATGGTTGTTATGGCATCACTATGCTATGCTAGGCAAACACTATCCTTTGGGTCATTGACATATATAAATACAGGTATCAAAAGGTATCTCATTTGCATATTTCTTGTCTGTATTGTATATCATTTTGTTCGGTACATATCGTATTCAGGTCGCTTTATACGATCTAGCACAGTATTGCATATAGCTATACTACTAATAGCAACCGAAACTATAAAAACGAATTTTTTATTCTAATAAATATACCAAAGGATTTGGCTTATAATTATTACAGGAGTTTTAGAATTTTAAGAAATAAATATCAATAAAAGAACCGCATTATAGAAGTTGAGCGACATGGCTCAACTTTTTGTGATATTTGTTTTTTGCTTTGATTCTTGTGATATATTGTCTATTTTTTTTCTTTTTTTCATTTGATACTCGCCACGACCGATAGTTGCAGCTGTTCATATGAAAGTCTGTTCCAACAAAATGGATTTGCGGATTTTTCTTCCTTTTTTAAAGATACTTATGGAGTTGGAATTCCTCTTTATCAATTTTAAAAGCGCTTCTCAACGGAACTAAAGCAAAATCACAACTCAAATTCTAAAATTTGAGAAACCCAATTTTCATTTTCAGAGAAAGATATTTTCAGAGGGGGAATTTCCGTAGGGGGTATTTTCTGTGGGGTGCTTTTCTGGGTGGGGTAATTTCTAGAGAATTCTCTACGAAGAGGGATGATATCTTCCGGAGGAGTATTTTCCTGGTGAATGTTTTCGCTGGGGTTATTTTCCAGAAGGTATTTTGCGTGCAAGAGGGGGGGGGGAGTATTTTCGAAAGGGGGGGGGTAAACCCCTAGAACCACTGGCATCATTTTTATACAAACATCCATTTTGGAAATATTTCGCTCTATTTCAAAACTTTGCATGATATCGACATAAAAATCATATATCGTTCATCCCTACAATTCAGCAACAAAATGATATATCATAGGTAAATACATTGAAAATCTAAAGGAGCCTATTTTGTTGGCTGTTCAACATAACTTGCAAGCTGCTACAATATAACCGACAGTAAAACACTGATATAATTAAAATAGAATCATTGGCAGCAGAACAGCGCTGTCTAAGTAAAGAACGATATGGACACAATGTATTATTTATTATTTTTTTTTGTTTTTAGACCAGGGCCCTTCGTATCGAAAGAGTTGTTGTAGAAACTTCAAAAAGGGCTCATTCAATTGAAAATACAAAGGGCTATTGCCGCTTATAATGGTCAAAAGTGATTGGAGGGAAACTTATCTCCTCCCACACCCACCATTCCGCAAACCCAGCCAATCAAAATTTTGAGGTAACAATTTTTTTCAACGTAGTTTAGTTTAGAGTTCTAGTTTATTCTTAGTTAAAACTAAAACTAAAACTATAACTAAAACTCTAAGCTAAGACTCTAAACTAAAATTATAAATTCTAAACTAAAACTCTTAACTAAAACTAAACTACAACTCTAAACTAAAACTCTTAACTAAAAACTAAACTAAACAATAGTAGAAAAAGGGGTACCAGCGCAGAAGGGGCACCACTGCTACCATCTATAACCGAGTCTAACGGTACAAAACCGCAAAGACAATGTTACTGATCCGCTAACAGGACAAGGTCACGTGTCTCTTTAATTGTCAATCAGGGGATGTTTCTAAGTGTATTGACTCCGGGACGAAATTTGCACATGCGCACTGAATACTAACGGGGCAATTTATTGATCCACTAGAGGGGAAGCAGTTTTCTGAGAAATTGATTTGCATACAAAAAGTGGAATTATCGATTCTAACGGGACAGGATCATGTGTCTTTCTAGGTCAATCAGGGGATGTTTATAAATGTATTGATTCCCTAACGGGACAGAATCATGTGTCTCTTTCAAAGTCAATCAGGAAGTTACGTGAGGTTACCCTTAAATCACCATTCGCCCTTGAGATTTTGTTTATAATGGACATGCTTTGAGGTTAAATTATAGTACAGTCTCAAGCCACCTTGGAAATAACATTAAATATTGCTGAGTTGGAAACATTAGCTACAAAGATTTATAATGTGAGTTCTGTTTAGTAAATTTTCTTAGATTATTTCTAAATAAAATCATTTTTGTAGTCCCCCTCCAGTATATTCAAATTCAGGGTATACCCCCCCCCCCTCCAATACAAAAATCTCCACTATACGATGTTATAGTCGATAGAAAGCGTAAAATACGCTCTTTTTTACTATGTAAACCCCCCTGTCAAAGATTTTAATTCTTTCATTGGAAATAATTCTCTTTTTCGATAAATTCATGCAATTTTCAATGCTTTCTGTATCCTAGCAAAAGTGACAACTTACTTCCGTCAACTATTATGACGTTAAGCCGCTAAGATTTAAATAAGGATAATTATTGGCACCCGTCAAGTTCGCATTCTGCTTGTTAATTCTCATGAAATAAGATAGAAGCTTAGCAAAGGTTTCACTAAAAAGATGCTTCTTTTTTGGTCAAATTAGCAACAGTAAATCTTTTGAATTGCAAAAGTAGGTTTTTAAGAAAAGGATTCACAGGTATCATGAGAAGGTTTATTGAAGCGCAGGTCATTTTAAATTACATAAACCTTTGACCCTACAGGAATAATTTGCAAATATAAGCGTTACATCTCAGTGCCATATATTTAAATTTTTCTAAATGGTAAAAATAGGATTTCTCTACTTTTTGTGTTTATTTCCAACACGGAGTGTATTAAAATTTTTCTCTAAATGTTAAAAATAGGAAATACTGACTGTAGCGATATATTTCTCGCAAATTTTACTTTTTGCTTTACTGAAAAAGAGAGGGAGGGGGTTCTTGGGACAATGGCAGATGCTTTCTAGACAAAATTATGCCTTACAATAAATTATTTAGATGATGGTGCTAACAGGGAGTCGTTATTGTATACTATTTTTTTTTCTTTGTAAGGACAATTATGAGAAATGCCCTCCTCCATCAAAGAGGGCTAGGGTTAAGGATAAAACCCCTGTGAGGGTGTTTGAAGATAGCTCGACCATCCAGGAGCGTTCTATCCCAGTCCCCTGTCCCTCTTCAATTTACTGCGCTCTCTATGAAATCTCACCCTTGGATATTCAAGGTTACAGTAGAAGTGCCAAGGGGACATCGACTAGCCCTAGAATGAGATGAATATACCCGTGATCTATTAATCGACATTGAGAATCATAAGGAGACCACTAATATCACCAAGGAAACTAAAGACATTGTGTTATAGATTTCAGAAATAAAGTTTCATATATTTATTATTTTCTTAGGCTTAAAGGTCGAGGTTTGAGAATTTTAAGATTATATTTTCCCTATTTTAATATATTTATTCAGATGACTACTGGCTCAATATGGGTACAACCTGATAACGAAAATTCAGCATTTGTAGGACCATTTAAGTTATGCCCTGGGGGCATATAAGGTTTTTCAGAAGGTGTTGTCGTAGAAACTTCAAAACAGGCTCATTCGATTGGAAATCCAAAGGGCTAATGCCAGTAGTATGTGCCTTTCCATAATACGTGCCGCTATACACGTTTGCTAGGGAGTCCGATGTCCCTGAGCCCTGAGGTCAAGGTCACTGGGGAAAACCCAGAAATGTTTTTGTCATCAGAGACCTTAGGAAAAACCCTAGTTACATAACATGTTTTTGTGAACAATTTTGGGAAAACGTAATTTGTTTCTCAACAGGGAAGACCTTGGGTGAAAAATATACCTTCAATATGGGGTCACGACTGAAGTACTATGTAACATAGGGAAAACCCAATTACTTAACTTGTTTTCAGGTTTTGGGAAAATCCAATTCACTTGGGCAATAGGTATTGTGATTGGATGAAATCAGGACTTTGGGGGGAAACCCATGACCTTCTGAAACGTACATATAAGGTGAGAAATCAATGATAATATTATCATTAGTTTTGACAATACTCCACTGGTGCAGAATATTTAAGTGAATAAATTATGTCTGAGAAAAGAAATTTGGATTATAGTGATTCTGTGGAGAGTAAGTTCTTTGTTTTGTATTCTTAGTGAATATAAGTGGAAGACAGATAGTCATATTAAAATATATAAATTATAAATTTCATAGCTATTGAATTATCAAGTAAATATCTAGTGGAGCTATATATATATATATATATATATTATATATATATATATATTATATATATATATATATATATATATATATATATATATATATATATCAGAATCATGTAGATTTAAAATGGACTTCTTTATTTCGAATAGACATGAAAAATATTTTTTTTTAGCTTTGTGTCCTACTCTGCTATAATAACTCAGCCTCAGGCCCACAAAAAATGTAAAATAAATAAGGAAACGTAGTGAGGGTCCACGAGGTCCATAGGGGGCTGTTTCTTTACTTATGCAAATATTTTCTTCAAAATTTTCTTTATCCATCTCTCTCTTTCTTTCTTGTGTATGTTTGAACACAAGCCTCTAGAAATTAAAACTGAGATTGTTTTTTTCTCAGATTGAAGACTATATTATGATATATATAGTATATCTATATATATATATATATATATATATATATATATATATATATATATATATATATATATATATTTGATTTTGCTATATTTTTTTCTAGACCGATGCCAAAAGAGGCCATCAAAAAAGATAAGAATTATTGAATTGAAAGAGGCTCCACGAGCAGTCAATCGGAGGGAAAATTAAGAAGAGAACCAGTCACCAGGACATGTCGATCCTTCTGTTATGGATAGCTTATTGAGACTGATTGACTCTATCCCTAGTCCTAGAAGAGCAGAAGAACTCCCGATAACAAACGTGGACTCTTCACAAGCTACAATCAACACTTCTATCAAAAACGTAAGAGAAATTTAATTTATCCTCTCTTTCATGTGCGTGTTTGAACACAAGCCTCTTTTTATACATTTGTTTTTTTAAATAGGGTTAGTAAAAAATATAATAATAGGGGAATTTAATAAATATATGTTTGTGTATGATAAGACCTCCCCCCATTCTTGTAAAAAAAAATCAGCTACAAGAAACAATTGTTTGTTAGCATTCCATGACTTAGAAATTAAAAAACTGAGACTGTTTTTTTTCTCAGGATTAAAAAGACATTATATATTTGTGGCAAATAATTTGATTTTACTATTATTTTCTAGACCGATGCTAAGAAGAGGCGACCAAAAAAACAAAAAAGATAAGAATTGTTGAGTTGAAAGAGGTTCCACGTGCAGTCAATTGGAGGGAAAATGAAGAAGAGAATCGATCACAAGGAAATGTTGATCCTTCTGTTATAGACAGTTTATTGAGGCTGATTGAGACCATCCCTAGTCCTAGGACATCTATGTCACACGAAATACATTCAGTGGAAGACAAAGATGAAAGTCAGTCTCCCGGTCATGTTGATTGTACAGTTATGGACACACTTTTGAATATAGTGGAAACCATCCCTAGTCCTCAGATGACACAAGATCTCCTGACAACAAACATTGACTCTCCACAAGCTACGATCAGCTTTTTCCTCAAAGAATTTTCCTCAATGAGAATTTACGTGAGGCTCTCGGTTTTAAAACCGTATTATTAAGACAGAAAATTTCAGTGGCAATGACCATGTTATCTATGCAGACTATGCACCCAGCTTCTCCTCGAACAGTTGTATATTCATCTACAGTTCGTTTGTGAAATCCTCCAGAGTTGGTAATTCCAATGTCCCCATTTTACGTGTTCTAGAAAAAAAAAGTACAGAAAAAAATGTACATCACTATAATATAAGACACCTCCAGTATGTTCCTGTAAACACTTCATATTTGGAACTCTGTCAGTTAACACTAAGAACTGAACTCGGTGATCTTTTAGCTGTAACAAAGGGTTTATGTGCTATTACATACCATTTTCGACCTGTCATTCAAGGAGAATAGTAGAAGAATCCCATTTGTTTGTCCTGAATTAATTGTTATGCTGCTGCTCTAAGTCCTCATCAAATAGGTCATGGATTGGACTACTACAAGGGGCGTACTACAATGTCTGGCTATGGTCTTGGTAGTTGGCTTGCTAGGCTATTTCGTTCTGCACTACCCCTTGCCAAGAAATATATTGTACCAGCTGCAATAAATTTTGCTGGCTCAACACTACAAGACTGGAGTTCAGGTAAAAATTTCAAGGACAGTCTTAAGGAAAATCTTAGATCTTCGGCAAGAGCTGTTGGCGAACAATTAAAGTCTCAACAAAATGGGAAAGGTTTAAAAAGGATGCGTGGTAGTCATTCACTCATCAGTCTCCATCCAGGTGAGAAGCGTAAGCCATCAACAACAACAATTTTGAATAGAAAAAGCATCAAGAAAAAGAAGAAGAAAAAGATTGTTTGATCAAAACAAATTTTTTCTCATAAGATGACTTATCTCCCTCATAAGGAATCACAACCATCGATTACTTCATCATTAAATCTATTCAATGCTGAAAATGTTGATTTCAGTGTCAAACATGGTAACTATGAACAATTTCATCCCCAGTAACCCCTGTCCGAAAATATACACTTTCAAATATTTTCCAATGAAGATTATTTCATGGATTTATCATCCACATTTATTGATTTAAATGTTGTGGTGAAGAAAAAGTCTGACAATCAAACTCCTAGTGCTGTTGATGGTCTATCCTATGAAAACTGTATTCTACACAACTTGTTCAGACAAATTAATGCGTACATTAATGGAACATTGGTGAGCACTAGCAATAATTTGTCAAACTATGCAAGCTATATACAATTTATATCGATGACACCAAAATCATACAAGGAATTAAGAGGTCAAGCAATGGGCTGTGAATATAGATTAAATGTTGACACTGATGGTGACCTGACTACAGCAGTGACCAAGGAGTTTCATTTGGTTGGTAAATTAAATCATGAAATATTTAGTATTTCCCAATGGTTACCACCCAACGTTAAGATTGATATAAAGTTACAACTTGCTCCAGGTAATTTCATTTTGAGAAAAACAATTGCTGGAGCACCTGATGCAACGGTCAATCTCACTTCAGCAGTACTTCATGTGCGAAAACAACAGGTCATGAGATCTGTTGCATTGGCAGTGGAAAAACTGAGAGCCAACGGTAACAAAATCAAACTGTTCGTTCCTCATACAGCTACCAATCAACGTCACATTGCTACAGGTTCTCGGAGTAATACTGATTCGTCATTTATCAGTGGGGAAATCTCTTCGAAACTCGAATTGGTCTTTGTAAAGAGTGCTAGCGCCGTTGGGTCCTGGACCACATCCCCTTATGATTTTAATTTTTTGGTTTGTCCAGTCTTGTGTGCAAAGTGAATGGAGTTCCTCTATACAATTTTTCATTTGATAACAAATCCTACAGAACTCTCTATGAATTGACAATGCAATCACTGGATCATGATTCACAACTATTTGAAAATGGAATAACTGGTTCAATGTTTTCAAAAATTCATGGTGTAATTGTTTTAGACTTGTCTGGCACTCAAGATTTGACTGTTGTTAGAACAGGGAGTGTACGTTTAGAGTGCACATTTGCCGATGCCTTGACTGAAAGCATTACGTTAATATCACTAGGTCAATTTGAAACCTATTGGGAGATCACTCCCGATGGTAGTGTTCTACTAGACTTGGCACCATGAACACGAATCAAATAATTGATGTATTTAACTTGGATCCATTCATGTCCAAATACAAATCCTATTGTCTACCCTCGGATTTCCTTGACAAAGTTCAAGGTGGTACTCATACCATTATCATTGTTAATAGCAGTCCATCGAATATAAGAAATACTGGACACTGGTTGTGCATCTTTCAAACAACGAAAACTATTGAATTTTTCGATCCTCTCGGATTCCCATATACATTTTATGGTTTCCATATTAAAACCTATATTCAAAGCAGTGAAAAACCCGTTAGTCAAAACCGGAAGAGAGTGCAGGGTCTATCGACTAAAAGCTGTGGTTTTCATGCGCTACTATATTTCGTTTTCAGATGTCGTGGCTATACTTACAAGCAGTTTCTCAACAGTTACGTAGACAATCCACGTCTAAACGACTTTGTGGTGGAAAATTTGCTCTCAGAATTGTATAATATTGATTTTAGTGCCCTACGAGTAAAGTGTTTTTAAAAATGTATGTAAATTTGTTTATTAATAAAACATGTATATACATAACAAAAAATATTTTTTTGTTTAGATTTCTTCTTCTTCTACATGTAGATGATCATCATTGTCGATGACAACTAGTGGTGGTAGATCATTTACATTCACTTTGTGTTGATCAAGTAGGGAAAAGTCAGGATCACATTTAGCACAATACAATGTAGTTTCACTCTTATCGTATCTCTTTGTGTAGTCAATGATAATTTTTTCATTTATATTGTAAAATTCATGTGTTTCAATTTGTGTATTTGATGCAATGTCACAAACAGAATTCTCAAATGAAGAGTCACTCTCCGTAACTGCCAAAAAAAATCCGTAGGTTTATAATCATAACAGCCAGTATCTTCACAACGATGTCGTAGAAACCACACTCTTTTGTTATTTTGACACTTGAAGCGCGGTCCAAATTCTTCTTCCCAATATAGTTTAAATCCACGACGATACCAGTCTCTCAAGAATAGATTAAATGATCATTTCGAATTTTTTCTAATCATACCAGGACAGGTATTTTCCCACTGATTACATTTATCATAGTGATAGTTTGAACATAGGAATCCTCTGACATGAGAATCGCAAACTTCTTCAAGGCATGAATTACAATCTTTAATTTTAATGGCATATCCTCGGTGAAGTTTGCATGGATTGCACAATCTACACTTTTCATCATATTCACTGACAGTAGTGCAATTCTCACAGGACGACCAACTGCCCAATGTATATAAACATAGAGGACATGTGTAGTACATTTTTTTTTCTTCACTATTGACACTCAGACTGCAGATTACAAACTGACTACTCTCCTAGAAAGAGTGTTCTTCTTCTTTCTTTTACTTCGAGTACTCGCTTCAGATTTTCTAACGACAAAATGGGAGGAGGAGTAAACAGGTGACATCACACTTTAAACATGTTTTAGCGGGATTTATTTCCCGTTCTATTCGCTTCATTGGAATGTGAGGTTTTAGATTTTCCCCGCAAACTGTTCCTATTGTTTTTTTGGAAAATCTATGTAATGTTCAAAAGAAAATCTACAATATTATTTTGTTTTGTTTCAATTAGTATGTCAATAAATTGAGTGAATGCATTGGGACCACGATGTAAAAGCCTCATACAATAATCCTAGGTTGGAGATTCCCATTTCATGATGTCTTCAACCATTCTTTGACTGAAGATTCTCCTCTGCACCGACAATTTCTTAAACTGATCATTTAGATTTAAACATTTTTCCAAAGTGACAAGGTTCTGCATGATTGTTTCTTTCTCAAATACATTCATTTTTTTCTCTGTTGATGTTTTCACTGCTGAATACATACTAACTAGCAAATATTGAAGAAAGAAAATACTCTGTTTCAAAATACTCTCTCATCACCTATTGGTTCTTCTGGAAAAGAGTAAACAACTCTCAAAAATGTTTAACTACAAAACAAAAGAAAACGATCATCAATATATTTATTCAACAAATTTATATATAAAACAATATTATGGCTTTTTCAATAAATGACTCAGTCCATTTTTCTCTATATGCTCAACAATTGCATTCAAACCTGCTTGTAAGGTAGATATATTCATTATATTCACTTTAGCCGCAAAACATAACTGTTCATCCATCTTGAATCGACTCAGAAATATTACATATCTACTGAACATCTCATCCCACACGAAAGTTAATCTGCTCCCTGGTGCTATTTCTACTGCAACATTTGCAGCTCTTATCTTCACTTCATCACTATTATCTTCCCCCTGTCTCTTAATGTTCAATACAGTGAAATTACTCATTTTTGTGATATTCCAAAGAAAACAAAATAATATTCACAATAAAACTATCGAACAAAATCCAATTCAGAACTGTGACACTAACTAACTCTTTCCTACTTTATATAGAGTATTTTCCAAGGCTATGGGGTTTTCCCCCAAATCCTGTTGACAAATCAGTTAAGTAACTAGGTTTCCCTTGTTGAGAAACTAATTAGGTTTTCCCAAAATTGTTCACAAAAACATGTTATGTAACTAGGGTTTTTCCCAAGGTCTCTGCTGACAAAAACATTTCTGGGTTTTCCCCCGTGACCTTGACCTCAGGGCTCAGGGACTTCGGACTCCCTAGCAGACGTGTATAGCAGCACGTATTATGGAAAGGCACATATCACTAATGCCCTTTTTAATATTCAAAAGTGATTGGAGGGCATCTAGCCCCCCCCCCCCACCCACCCACGCCCATAATTCCCCCAAACACATCCAATCAAAATTTTGAGATAACCATTTTGCTAAGCGCAGAATAGTTGATTTCCAGAAATAAAATAAGTTTTTGAGGAGTACACTCCCCCACAACCCTCAGGGCAAGGGTTTCAAGTTATGCCCTTGGGGCATACAAGGTTCTTATAGAAGGCTTTGTCGTAGAAACTTCAAAACAGGCTCATTCGATTGGAAATTAAAAGGGCCAGTGCCCTTTTTAATATTCGAAAGTGATTGGAAAGCAACTAGCCCCCCCCCCGCCCCTCATTCCCCCAAGCGCATCCAATCAAAATTTTGAGATAGTCATTTTGTTCAGCATAGGCTAGTTGATTTTCAGATAGAAAACAAGTTTTTAAGGAGGACACTCCCCCACAACCCTCAGGGCAAGAGTTTTAAGTTGTGCCTTCGGGTCATATAAGGTTTTTAAAGAAGGTGTTGTCGTAGAAACTTCCAAAAAGGTCATTCGATTGAAAATTCAAAGGGCTAGTGCCCTTTTTAATATTCGAAAGTGATTGGAGGGAAACTAGCCCCCCCCCCGCAGTCATTATTCCCCCAAACACATCCAATCAAAATTTTGAGATAGCCATTTTGTTCAGCGTAGTTGATTTCCGTATAGAGAATATTTTTTTCAGGAGGATACTCCCCTATAACCCTTAGGGCAAGGGTTTTAGGTTATGCCCTGGGGGCATATAAGGTTTTTATAGAAGGTTTTGTCTTAGAAACTTCAAAAGGAGCTTTTTCGATTGGAAATTCAAAGGGCTAGTTCCCTTTTTAATAGTCGAAAGTGGTTGGAGGGCAACAATCCCCCCCCACGCCCATTATTCCCTCAAACGCATCCAATCAAATTTTTGAGATTTTTTTCAGCGTAGTTGACTTCCAAATAGAAAATATGTTTTTGAGAAGGACACTCCCTGACAACCCACAGGGCAAGGGTTTTAAGTTATGCCCTTGGGGCATATAAGGTTCTTATAGAAGGCATCGTCGTAGACTTCAAAAAAGACTCATTCGATTGGAAATTCAAAGGGTTAGTGCCCTTTTTAAAAGTCAAAAGTAATCGGAGGGCAACTAGCCCCCCCCCCTTCCCCAGGCCCATTATTCCCCCAAACACACCAATCAAAATTTTGAGATAGCCATTTTGTTAAGCGTAGTTGATTTCCCGAAAGAAAATATGTTTTTAAGGAGGACACTCCCACACAGCCTTCAGGGCAAGGGTTTTAAGTTATGCCTTGGAGGCATATAAGGTTTTTAAAGACGGCTTTGTCGTAGAAACTTCAAAAAAGCTCATTCGATAGGAGATTCAAAGGGCTAGTGCCCTTTTTAATAGTCGAAAGTGATTGGAAGGCAACTAACCCCCCCCCCTCTACCCCAATTATTCCCCTAACCCATCCAATAAAAATTTTGAGATAGCCATTTCGTTCAGCGTTGTTGATCTCCAGGTAGAAAATATATTTTTGAGGAGGATATTTCCCCACAACCCTCAGGGTAAGGAAAATAGGCTATGCCCTGAGGATATATAAGGTTTTTATTGAAATCTTTGTCGTAGAAAATTGAAAAAAGATTCATTCGATTTGAAATTCAAAGAGCTAGCACCCTTTTTAATAGTTGAAAGAGATCTGAGGGCAACTAACCCCCCTCTCACGCCCACCTTTTCCCCAAAAACATCCAATCAAAATTTGTAGATAGCCATGTTATTCAACGTAGTTGAAAGTTTTGGAAATTCGATCTTTAAGGATGACAACTCCTCCCCCCACTTCCCTCAGGGTAAGTGTTATAAGCTACGCCCAGTGGGCATTTAAATTTTTTATTGTGTGTACGAACTTCAAAAGGGCTCATTCAATTGGAAATCGAAAGGGCTAGTGCCTTTTTTAATAGTTGAAAGTGATTGGATAGCGACTAACGCCCCTCTCACATCCATTATTTTCTCAAACACATCCAATGAAAATTTTGAGATATCTATTTTGTTCAAAAATCAACAAAGAGAAAAATCTAAAAAAAAAAAAAACTAACGAGACTGTGGCCAGTGGAGAGAAAAGAAAAGACAAATGCAAAACAACGCGGATATTTCACCTGTATTCAAACAAGGCGTCTTCAGCACTTAAAGAAACAACAAGAAGAACAGGATGAAAAAAAAACAAGATGAAACTAAAAACCAATAAAACCACCACCAAAAAAAAATGTACAATTGACGCAAACTGATCCACGTAGGGAAAAGATGCTATTATTACAGAGTTACTTCAGTGAGGACATCCGAGTAACTGTTACTCGGCATAAATTATAACCTTACTTTAAGGTGTGTTAGGGTGGTTGTCTTCTTCTAAGACCGAAATTCCAGAACTTTCAACTACGTTAAACAAAATGGCTATACCAAAATTTTGATTGGATGCGTTTGGCGAAATGGTGGGCGTGAGAGGGGCGGTAGTCACTCTCCAATCACTTTCAACAATTAAAAATGGCCCTTTCAATTTCCAGTCAAATGAGCCCTTTTGAAGTTTCTACGACAAATATTTCAGTAAAAATCTTATATGCCCCCAGGGCATAACTGGGGGGGGGGCATAAAAGGTGTTTATAGAAAGCGTTGTCGTTTCCAAAAGGGCTCATTCGATTGGAAATCGAATGGCCTAGTGCCCTTTCTAATAGTCGAAATTGATTGGAAGGCTTGATATTTTTATAGTAAAGATCGATGTGGGTTTAATGTATTATTTTTTGTTGTTGTTGTTGTTGTTTTTTAGACCAGGGCACTTCGTATCGAAGCAGTTGTCGTGGGAAGTTCGAAAATGGCTTATTCAATTGAAAATAGAAAGGGCTGATGCCATTTTCAATAGTCGAAAGTGATTGGAGGGCAACTAATCCCCCTTCCACTCCCACCCTCCCACGCCCACCCTCCGACGCCCACCCTCCCATGCCCACCCTCCCATTTGCCCACTATGTTTAAAAACTAAATGTTGCCCTAAGATTAAATCAGAATGCACTGTGATAATGCTTATTCCCAATAAGGTATCTCAGCAGTATCCAAAGAACGACTGAGGGTATCATGTTCAAACTTTCGGGGCGACTTCTTCTCTTAAAATTTAACCAAATCAAAATAGTGTAAGTGTATCCAAGCTATTAGAGACAACGCTGTAGTGTTGCCTAAAGTAAAGGCCATACGGCTCAAATGTTTTATTATTTATTATTTTTTTCCCCAGAGGCCCTTCATATGAAAGGGGTCGTCTTAGAAAATTCAAAGGGCGCTCATTAGATTGGAAAGTGAGAGTTATAGTGCCCTTTTTAACAGTTGAAAATGATTCAAGGGCAACTAGCCCCCCCCCCACGCCCATCATTTCCCCAAACACATCCAATCAAAATTTTGAGATGGCCATTTTGTTCAGCGTAGTTGATTTCCACATAGAAAGTATATTTTGAGGAGGACACTCCCCCAAAACCCTTATGGCAAGGGTTTTAAGTTATGCCCTGGGGGCATATAAGGCTTTTATAGAAGGCGTTGTCGTAGAAACTTCAAAAAAAGCTCATTCGATGGGAAATTCAAAGGGATAGTGCCCTATTTAATAGTCGAAAGTCCCCCCCACTCCCATTATTCCCTAAACACATCCAGTCAAAATGTTGAGACAGCCATTTTGTTCAGCGTAGTTGATTTCCAGATAGAAAATATGTTTTGTGGGGGACAATCCCCAGTAACCCTCAGGACAAGGGTTTTGAGTTATGTCCTGGGGGCATATAAGGTTTTATAGAAGGTGTTGTTGTAGAAACTTCAAAAAAGGCTCATTCGATTAGAAATTCAAAGGGCTAGTGCCCTTTTTAATAGTCCACAGTGATTGAAGGGACACTAGTCCCCCCCACGCCCATCATTCCCCCAAACACATCCAATCAAAATTTTGAAATAGTCATTTGGTTCAGAGAAGTCGTAGAAACTTCAAAAAAGGCTCATTCGATTGGAAATTCAAAGGGCTAGTGCCCTTTTTAATAGTCAAAAGTGGTTTGAGGACGGCAAATAAGCCCCCTCTCACGCCCACCTTTTCCCCAAACACATCCAATCAAACTTTTATTAAATTTTAATTAAATGTCGCTAAATGACAGCTATTTTATTAAATGTCGTTTTAAGTTCTGGAAATTAGGTCTTTAAGGATGACAACTCCCCCACAGCCCTCAGGGCAAGGTTTTTAATTTAAGGATTCTCTGAATCCTTAATATTATTTCTTATGGAAGGAATGCTCGTATAAACTTTAGAGAGGGCTCATTTGATTGGAAATTGAAAGTTTGTGTTCACTTTTTAAGAGTCAAAAAAGATTGGAAAAAGATTTGGTTTCACTAAAAAGATGCTTCTTTTTTGGTCAAATTAGCAACAGTAAATCTTTTGAATTGCAAAAGTAGGTTTTTAAGAAAAGGATTCACAACTATCATGAGAAGGTTTATTGAAGCGCAGGTCATTTTAAATTACATAAACCTTTGACCCTACAGGAATAATTTGCAAATATAAGCGTTACATCTCAGTGCCATATATTTAAATTTTTCTAAATGGTAAAAATAGGATTTCTCTACTTTTTGGGTTTATTTCCAACACGGAGTGTATTAAAATTTTTCTCTAAATGGTAAAAATAGGAAATACTGACTGTAGCGATATATTTCTCGCAAATTTTACTTTTTGCTTTACTGAAAAAGAGAGGGAGGGGGTTCTTGGGACAATGGCAGATGCTTTCTAGACAAAATTATGCCTTACAATAAATTATTTAGATGATGGTGCTAACAGGGAGTCGTTATTGTATACTATTTTTTTTCTTTGTAAGGACAATTATGAGAAATGCCCTCCTCCATCAAAGAGGGCTAGGGTTAAGGATAAAACCCCTATGAGGGTGTTTGAAGATAGCTCGACCATCCAGGAGCGTTCTATCCCAGTCCCCTGTCCCTCTTCAATTTACTGCGCTCTCTATGAAATCTCACCCTTGGATATTCAAGGTTACAGTAGAAGTGCCAAGGGGACATCGACTAGCCCTAGAATGAGATGAATATACCCGTGATCTATTAATCGACATTGAGAATAATAAGGAGACCACTAATATCACCAAGGAAACTAAAGACATTGTGTTATAGATTTCAGAAATAAAGTTTCATATATTTATTATTTTCTTAGGCTTAAAGGTCGAGGTTTGAGAATTTTAAGATTATATTTTCCCTATTTTAACATATTTATTCAGATGACTACTGGCTCAATATGGGTACAACCTGATAACGAAAATTCAGCATTTGTAGGACCATTTAAGTTATGCCCTGGGGGCATATAAGGTATTTCAGAAGGTGTTGTCGTAGAAACTTCAAAACAGGCTCATTCGATTGGAAATCCAAAGGGCTAATGCCAGTAGTATGTGCCTTTCCATAATACGTGCCGCTATACACGTTTGCTAGGGAGTCCGATGTCCCTGAGCCCTGAGGTCAAGGTCACTGGGGAAAACCCAGAAATGTTTTTGTCATCAGAGACCTTGGGAAAAACCCTAGTTACATAACATGTTTTTGTGAACAATTTTGGGAAAACCTAATTAGTTTCTCAACAAGGGAAACCTAGTTACTTAACTGATTTGTCAACAGGATTTGGGGGAAAACCCCATAGCCTTGGAAAATACTCTATATAAAGTAGGAAAGAGTTAGTTAGTGTCACAGTTCTGAATTGGATTTTGTTCGATAGTTTTATTGTGAATATTATTTTGTTTTCTTTGGAATATCACAAAAATGAGTAATTTCACTGTATTGAACATTAAGAGACAGGGGGAAGATAATAGTGATGAAGTGAAGATACATAGATGAAATAACATGTTTTTGTGAACAATTTTGGGAAAACGTAATTTGTTTCTCAACAGGGGAAGACCTTGGGTGAAAAATATACCTTCAATATGGGGTCACGACTGAAGTACTATGTAACATAGGGAAAACCCAATTACTTAACTTGTTTTCAGGTTTTGGGAAAATCCAATTCACTTGGGCAATAGGTATTGTGATTGGATGAAATCAGGACTTTGGGGGGAAACCCATGACCTTCTGAAACGTACATATAAGGTGATAAATCAATGATAATATTATCATTAGTTTTGACAATACTCCACTGGTGCAGAATATTTAAGTGAATAAATTATGTCTGAGAAAAGAAATTTGGATTATAGTGATTCTGTGGAGAGTAAGTTCTTTTTTTTGTATTCTTTGTGAATATAAGTGGAAGACAGATAGTCATATTAAAATATATAATTTATAAATTTCATAGCTATTGAATTATCAAGTAAATATCTAGTGGAGCTATATAATTTATAAACTAATATATATATATATATATATATATATATATATATATATATATATATATATATATATATATAATATATATATATATATATATATATATATATATATATATAACTCAGCCTCAGGCCCACAAAAAATGTAAAATAAATAAGGAAACGTAGTGAGGGTCCACGAGGTCCATAGGGGGCTGTTTCTTTACTTATGCAAATATTTTCTTCAAAATTTTCTTTATCCATCTCTCTCTTTCTTTCTTGTGTATGTTTGAACACAAGCCTCTAGAAATTAAAACTGAGATTGTTTTTTTTCTCAAGATTGAAAAGACTATATATATATATATATATATATATATATATATATATATATATATATATATATATTTGATTTTGCTATATTTTTTTCTAGACCGATGCCAAAAAGAGGCCATCAAAAAAGATAAGAATTATTGAATTGAAAGAGGCTCCACGAGCAGTCAATCGGAGGGAAAATTAAGAAGAGAACCAGTCACCAGGACATGTCGATCCTTCTGTTATGGATAGCTTATTGAGACTGATTGACTCTATCCCTAGTCCTAGAAGAGCAGAAGAACTCCCGATAACAAACGTGGACTCTTCACAAGCTACAATCAACACTTCTATCAAAAACGTAAGAGAAATTTAATTTATCCTCTCTTTCATGTGCGTGTTTGAACACAAGCCTCTTTTTATACATTTGTTTTTTTAAATAGGGTTAGTAAAAAATATAATAATAGGGGAATTTAATAAATATATGTTTGTGTATGATAAGACCTCCCCCCATTCTTGTAAAAAAAAAATCAGCTACAAGAAACAATTGTTTGTTAGCATTCCATGACTTAGAAATTAAAAAACTGAGACTGTTTTTTTTCTCAGGATTAAAAAGACATTATATATTTGTGGCAAATAATTTGATTTTACTATTATTTTCTAGACCGATGCTAAGAAGAGGCGACCAAAAAAACAAAAAAGATAAGAATTGTTGAGTTGAAAGAAGTTCCACGTGCAATCAATTGGAGGGAAAATGAAGAAGAGAATCGATCACAAGGAAATGTTGATCCTTCTGTTATAGACAGTTTATTGAGGCTGATTGAGACCATCCCTAGTCCTAGGACATCTATGTCACACGAAATACATTCAGTGGAAGACAAAGATGAAAGTCAGTCTCCCGGTCATGTTGATTGTACAGTTATGGACACACTTTTGAATATAGTGGAAACCATCCCTAGTCCTCAGATGACACAAGATCTCCTGACAACAAACATTGACTCTCCACAAGCTACGATCAGCTTTTTCCTCAAAGAATTTTCCTCAATGAGAATTTACGTGAGGTTCTCGGTTTTAAAACCGTATTATTAAGACAGAAAATTTCAGTGGCAATGACCATGTTATCTATGCAGACTATGCACCCAGCTTCTCCTCGAACAGTTGTATATTCATCTACAGTTCGTTTGTGAAATCCTCCAGAGTTGGTAATTCCAATGTCCCCATTTTACGTGTTCTAGAAAAAAAAGTACAGAAAAAAATGTACATCACTATAATATAAGACACCTCCAGTATGTTCCTGTAAACACTTCATATTTGGAACTCTGTCAGTTAACACTAAGAACTGAACTCGGTGATCTTTTAGCTGTAACAAAGGGTTTATGTGCTATTACATACCATTTTCGACCTGTCATTCAAGGAGAATAGTAGAAGAATCCCATTTGTTTGTCCTGAATTAATTGTTATGCTGCTGCTCTAAGTCCTCATCAAATAGGTCATGGATTGGACTACTACAAGGGGCGTACTACAATGTCTGGCTATGGTCTTGGTAGTTGGCTTGCTAGGCTATTTCGTTCTGCACTACCCCTTGCCAAGAAATATATTGTACCAGCTGCAATAAATTTTGCTGGCTCAACACTACAAGACTGGAGTTCAGGTAAAAATTTCAAGGACAGTCTTAAGGAAAATCTTAGATCTTCGGCAAGAGCTGTTGGCGAACAATTAAAGTCTCAACAAAATGGGAAAGGTTTAAAAAGGATGCGTGGTAGTCATTCACTCATCAGTCTCCATCCAGGTGAGAAGCGTAAGCCATCAACAACAACAATTTTGAATAGAAAAAGCATCAAGAAAAAGAAGAAGAAAAAGATTGTTTGATCAAAACAAATTTATATATATATATATATATATATATATATATATATATATATATAATATATATATATATATATATATATATATATATATATATATATATATATATATATATATATATATATATATATATATATATATATATATATATATATATATATATATATATATATATATATATATAAATATATATATATATATATAAATATAAATATATATATATATATATATATATATATATATATATATATATAATATATATATATATATATATATATATATATAAATATAAATATATATATATATATATATATATATATATATATATATATATAAATATATATATAAATATAAATATATATATATATATATATATATATATATATATATATATATATATATATATATATATATATATATATATATATATATATATATATATATATATATATATATATATATATATATATGTATATATGTATATATATATATATATATATATATATATATATATATATATATATATATATATATATATATATATATATATATATAATATATATATATATATATATATATATATATATATATATAAATATAATATATATATATATATATATATATATATATATATAATATATATATATATATATATATATATATATATATATATATATATATATATATATATATATATATATATATATATATATATATATATATATATATATCAGAATCATGTAGATTTAAAATGGACTTCTTTATTTCGAATAGACATGAAAAATATTTTTTTTTAGCTTTGTGTCCTACTCTGCTATAATAACTCAGCCTCAGGCCCACAAAAAATGTAAAATAAATAAGGAAACGTAGTGAGGGTCCACGAGGTCCATAGGGGGCTGTTTCTTTACTTATGCAAGTATTTTCTTCAAGATTTTTTTTATCCATCTCTCTCTTTCTTTCTTGTGTATGTTTGAACACAAGCCTCTAGAAATTAAAACTGAGATTGTTTTATTCTCAAGATTGAAAAGACTATATATATATATATATATATATATATATATATATATATATATATATATATATATATATATATATATATATATATATATATATATATATATATATATATATATATAATATATATATATATATATATATATATATTTGATTTTGCTATATTTTTTTTTCTAGACCGATGCCAAAAAGAGGCCATCAAAAAGACCAAAAAAGATAAGAATTGTTGAATTGAAAGAGGTTCCACGAGCAGTCAATCGGAGGGAAAATTAAGAAGAGAACCAGTCACCAGGACATGTCGATCCTTCTGTTATGGATAGTTTATTGAGACTGATTGACTCTATCCCTAGTCCTAGAAGAGCAGAAGAACTCCCGATAACAAACGTGGACTCTTCACAAGCTGCAATCAACTCTTCTATCAAAAACGTAAGAGAAATTTAATTTATCCTCTCTTTCATGTGCGTGTTTGAACACAAGCCTCTTTTTATACATTTGTTTTTTTAAATAGGGTTAGTAAAAAATATAATTATAGGGGAATTTAATAAATATATGTTTGTGTATGATAAGACCTCCCCCCATTCTTGTAAAAAAAAAATCAGCTACAAGAAACAATTGTTTGTTAGCATTCCATGACTTAGAAATTAAAAAACTGAGACTGTTTTTTTTCTCAGGATTAAAAAGACATTACATATTTGTGGCAAATAATTTGATTTTACTATTACTTTCTAGACCGATGCTAAGAAGAGGCGACCAAAAAAACAAAAAAGATAAGAATTGTTGAGTTGAAAGAGGTTCCACGTGCAGTCAATTGGAGGGAAAATGAAGAAGAGAATCAATCACAAGGACATGTTGATCCTTCTGTTATAGACAGTTTATTGAGGCTGATTGAGACCATCCCTAGTCCTAGGACATCTATGTCACACGAAATACATTCAGTGGAAGACAAAGATGAAAGTCAGTCTCCCGGTCATGTTGATTGTACAGTTATGGACACACTTTTGAATATAGTGGAAACCATCCCTAGTCCTCAGATGACACAAGATCTCCTGACAACAAACATTGACTCTCCACAAGCTACGATCAGCTTTTCTAACGAAGACGTAAGAAAATTAAATTTATCCTCTCTCTTTCTCTCTCTCTTTCATGTGTCTGTTTGAACATAAGCCTCTTATCATACTTTTGTTACTTAAATAGTACAAATTGTATCTAAAAAAGGGGGGAGGGAAGAATGTGCATGTTTGTATGATAAGCCCAACACCCCCCCCCCCCTCCTCCCAACACCTCTATGAAAAAATCGATTCAGAGAAAGAATTAATTTTACCCTCTCTCTCTCTCTCAATTACAATTGTATAGTGTGTGTGTGTGTGTATTTGAAGAGACATCCAGTCAAAGGGAAAAACTAAATTCATTTCTTTTAGTTTCAGGGGAATGTGACAAAATGGACTACCTTCCATGGTTCAGAAGTAGAAAGGATCCAAGAAAAAAAATCGTATTTCACAGGACCAACTATCAGAAGAGGATATTAGTGAAGGTATGTTACAAAATATTCCCCCTGATTTTCAGTTTACTATGGAAGATCTTAATAAGCTTGTGGAAATTGTTGATAATGATGTTTCTGGGGGCAATGTTAATGTTATTAGTGATATGATCCCTGAGCAAAATGGTGCCGGGTTCGAAAACACTCTCACGCCCCCAGAAAGTGTATTACGTAAATTTAGTCTGTTAGAATCTGCTCTAGGTCAAATTGAAACACACAGGGTAGTTTTTAATCCCCCCGAGGAGATTTTAACTGACGGAGGTATTATTTTAATCGACCCTGTTGAAACTCTCCATACATACATCGACAAAATTCGAGCACTTATTGAGAGTCAAATCCAGAACTGGGGCGGAAGAGATGGTATTAAAGCTTCAATTAGTCAAAAAGTATATTTGCTAAAAGGACAGTCAGGTGATATTTTTCATTTTTATTTCTCAACCGGGAATCACACATTTTACCCTGGCTTAAATAATTTTGATGATAATTTATTCAATTGGGTAAATAAATTAATATCCACTTTGGATACATTTAATGAGAAGGGTAGTGGGTCCACGATTTTATTCATAGAGCATCTGGATCTGAAACTCAGTAAATTAAAAAAACAATTTACTTTAAGAGGGGCGGGTGGAAACCGACGAATAAAATGTCATCCAGATTTGACGGCTACAAGGGGAGTTCAAGGTTTAAGATTTGACGCAGGTTTGAAATTCTTTAAATGTGCATTTTTAGCAGCTGCACATAAACCTCTTGCAGCGGAAGCTACCATGAAAAAACTAGATGAATTTGCGCGAAATGGTGGAGAAAATTTTCCAAAAGTAAATTTTGATTGTTTGGAGGGCAAGTATCCGGTGTCCTTAAAAGAAATAACTATGTTTGAAAAAGAAAATGAAAATATGTTGGGGGTAGTGGTTCTTCAATACGATACAGTATTTGTGGATGGGGGAAGAAACCAAATAAAAAAGGAGTTTTGTATTCAGTTAGGACACCGGCAGTAGATAATATAAAAAATTTGGTTTGGATCATATATGAGCGTGCCAAAGATATAAATTCATATGGTCATTTTTTCTCCATTACAGCAGTTAGTCGATTGTTATCTCAGGGTGTTCAGAAAGGGGAACGTCATTACTGCCCCATGTGTCTTTCCCCATTACACACTGAGAGAACATTCAACGATCATATAAAATATTGTAAAATTCACGGTAATCAAAGAGTAGAAATGCCAGCAGGAGACAAAGCCATTTTACAATTTAAAAACTTTCAAAATTCCCTATTACAGAGTGATAAGGTGGCTTTGGATTGTGAAGAAAAGACTGCTGGATGTATCTGACTCATCAAAGCCAAATATAGTCAAAGAACATAAACTTGTAGCCGTGTCGTATGCACATGCTCAACGAGACCCCAACAACAACAAAATGAAACTGGTAGAGTTTTGAGACTATGGGAGAGGAGGGAAACAGGGAAAAAAAACTTGTAGCACTAATCAAAACAGCGAATAAGTCTATATCAAGATTGCGTCATACCAATTATCCCATGTCACTAACAGATGAGGAAGAATATGCTCTAGAAATAGGATCAATTTGTTGGGTTTGTAGGGGTGCTCTTGCCGAGAACGATAAAGTACGAGATCAGAATCATCTTATTGATGCTAATTCCACAGGGAGAAGTAACTTTCGGGGGTGAGCTCATAAGAATTGCAATTTAAAAATTAAACAACAACTCTTTCTTCCGGTTTTTATGCACAATTCCAACTACGATCTGAAGTTTTTGCTACCAGCAATGGCACAACTTCAAAGAAATGGAGTTATAGATGATGAATGGGTGGAAGACAGCTTTTCCTACAAAATCATACCAAATTCATCGGAAAAATTGATTGTTTTGGAATTTATGTGGAAATATGTTGAAGACGGCGTTGAGTACACGAATAAAATTCGCTTTTTAGATTTCTTCAGCTTTTTTCCAAAATCTTTGAGTGAATTGATTCAAGTACAGAAAAGCGATCACGGCTGCAGCGCTTTCCCCCTTCTCAAACAAAAATTCCCAAATGCTTTATATGATTTGTTAATGGTCAAAGGTGTTTACGCTTATGATCATTTTAATTCCATGTCGAGATTTGCCGAGGAGAAAATTCCCTCAATTGAATCGTTTTACGACAGTCTGCACGATCGTAGGTGCACCCCTGATGAATACAACTTTGAAAAAAGGTGTGGGAAGAGGAATGGTGTAAAAATAGATTTGACTACTGCAAATTGTATTTGTCAAGTGATGTGCTTACTCTGTTGGATATTGTCTGTAAAAATACGGACCAAATTTATAAGGAATTTAATCTTGATCTAGGGTATTATTTTTCCAGTCCACATATGGCAATGGACCTGTTCCTTAAAATTAGTCGGGAAAAAATTGGACTCATCACCGACATTGATCACCACTTGTTTATTGAGAGATCAATGAGAGGTGGCTACGTTTTCCATGGGAATCGTATCTTGGAAACTGATTCAACTGGAGAGAAGACGGGAAAAAATTTGGATGCAGTTTTCCTTGATATGAATTCCCTATACCCTTCGGCTATGTCTCATTATGCTCTACCATGCGGTGACTATAAGTGGCTCAATGACCCTTTTACCTCCAATTTTCCCAACATTGCCAGTGTTGAGGAGAATGGGCCGGTGGGATGGTTTTTTTAAATTGATGGGGAGATACCAGTGGAGCTTTATGATACGGTAAAAGATTTCGTTTTTCCATGCATTAATAGATCTGTGTCTAGGGACTCTTTGAGTTCTTGCAACAGATCTTTGGTGGAGGAGGAGAGAATACATTGGTCACCTTCAAAACAAAAACTTATTGCCGATCTCCTGCCGAAAAAAATATTGTAGTACACCACGTAGCATTGAAATGGATGTGTAACAATGGTTTCAAAGTCACAATGATCCATAGAGCCCTCCAATTCAGTCAAAAATCTTATTTGAAAATGTTTGTTGACACTTTTGTCAAGAAACGTTCTGAAGCAAAAACAAAGGTCGAAAAAGAAATCTCTAAACTCATTTTAAATTCGGCCTTTGGTAAAATGTGTGAAAGTGTTCGCAATAGGGCTTTTTGTGACGTTGTAACCCATCCCGACCAATGTGCTTGAATTATTGCCGATCCCAATTATACTTCCTATAAAATCATTGCTCCAGACATGGTACTATTGAATAGAAAAAAAGAAACATAGTATTGAATAAAAATATTGCAGCAGGCAGTGCCATCTTAGAAATTTCAAAAAAGCTCCTGTTGGAATTCTACTACAGTTTAGCTAGGGTACAATGGCCGGGGAAGGAATAAGTAGAGGTCTACTACGGGGATACAGATTCTCTATTGTGAAAAGTCAAAACAGAAAACCTACTTGACGATTTGGCTGACGGTGAAATCATCAGTTCTCGGATGGACTATACAAACTGGAATGGGGAAATCTATCCGAAACTAGTCAAACGTCAAGCTCAAAACCAACTTTTATTTTTAAAATCAGAAACAGGAAGTGACTTGATTTCTCGGGGTATGTTTGTAAGTCCAGAGGTGTACTTTATGCTGACACACACCGAGGAAATCAAAAAACGTTGCAAAGGAGTTTTTCACGCACTATGTGGAAAAGAATTTCGACATGGACGTCTATAGGAATTGTATTGTTGAAAATGCAATTCCACGAGCAAAACTGTTCGCAATTCGCTCGGTAAAATATAAAAATTTTACTGTAATTGTTGAAAAGATTGCCATGAGTAACATTTCTGACAAGGTTTATGTTTGTAGAGATGGTGTAAGTACCCTTCCTCTTGGACACTACTTAACATCCGACCGAGACGAGTCTGTTCATCATAGGGAAAGTCTCAGTGTGAGTAAACTTATTTAAAAATTCCTAAGACCTTTGGGGGGGGCCTCGCGGCCCACTTTCGGGGGGGGGCTTCGGCTGCCCGGCCGGCCGCCAGCGGGGGGATGGTCTTTGGCCGGGGGGAGGGGGGCGCTACCGGTAGCATCTTTTAATGATTTAGAGCAGATTTATTTTTGTTTCCAGTGTTGTATTATTAAAAGTTTTTATTTCTTTATATATATGTACATACATTTATTAGTTTTCATTGTAAAAAAAAATTGTTGCATTTCTAATGTTTTTTTTTGCATTGACTATTTAATTTAGTAAACACTTTGATTTTACTTCAGTTGTTGTTGTTCATTGAATAGAGTTAGATACAAATAGCAGAGAAAAAAGAAACATAGATTATGTATCAGCTTATAACACCTTTCAGAGCTTTTCTCTGTGGTCCATCAATGAGTGGGAAAACAACACTTTTGATGAAAATTATTCAGAATCGAGGTGAAATGTTGGCAGCAGGAGATCATCAAACTACCATAAAAAATATATACTATTGCTATAGTGTTTGGCAACAATCATATGATAGAATAAGGACTGTTGAACCTCAAATTAAATTTATCAAGGGATTGGACGTTGTGTTCAATTCAATTGAACCAAATTCTTGGCTTATTATTGATGATTTGGCCGAATCAATAGAGCAATGCTCTGAGAAAATGATCCAATTGTTCACATTGCGTTCTCATAATGAAAACATTTCCGTCACCATTGTTCTACACAATCTCTTTCATCAGAGTAAATGTATGCGAACTCTTGCATTGAACTGTACTCATTACATTGTGTACAAAGTTGTTCGTGACTCAAGTTCCCTCATAACATTAAACAAAAAAAATTATCCGGGTCAACCAAAATTCTTGTTGTCAGCTTACAATCAAGCTACAAGTAAACCATACGGGTACATTGTAATTGACCTTAATCAAAACACGCCTGAAGAACTACGTGTTATTAGTAATATATTTGATCGTGAGATAACAGTATATCTGCCGGTGAGTGATAGGAAAAGATATTAGTTGAAACTATGACGTTGAAGAAGTTACATCACAATAGACACTTGTTCTCTGTTTTGAGTAGTTCAAAACCACGGCTTAGGAAAGTCATATTGAACAATATAGATCGAGAGTTTATTAAACTCATTTCCGAGCTGTGTTTAAATTTAACTACAGGCAATGTTCAACTACCAGATGCTATTAAGAAGCAAACTAGACAACATCAATCCATTTTTCGTGCACTGTCCAAGAGAAAGACCAGTCAAAAACAGAAAATAAAACATTTAGTTCAGGCAGGGGAAGGTTTTTTCACAGTTTCATTGCCAATTATTGCCGTCTTGCTAGCAATCTTCTTCTTTCTCCGTCTCAATCGTCACTCTATTGCAAAAAAAAAAATATGGTGAAACCCTATAAATTGACTGCAATTGATGAAGCTCTATCTCCACTGCAAACTTTTGAGGGTAATCTCACAGATATCCTTAATGATAATAGCATACCTGATGATCAGAAACTTTTAATTTTTCAAACGGCACTTCGTCGTGTTGACAATCAGAAACCCTATCAAATTAAACCCATTAGTGTTGTGAATGTTGCAGATAAGATACAAGAGGCAAATATTACACAATCAACACCACTGCTGCCACTCGAAGACCACATATCAAGAATATTAGATCTCTTACCAGTTTCCTTCCGGGAACAGGGAAAAAGATTGTTAAACTATTTGAATGGAAGCAGTGATATTAAAATTGATGCTACAAATCATCAAATCACCCTAGGTAGCAACACTTACAATCTCATTGATCTAATAACTGATTTTGTCTCAAATTGCAAGAAAACTCTATCCATTGCCACAAATCTTTTGAAATATTAACACACATCAAACTTTCCCAAAGCACTTTTGATCAACAGAAAAATTTTAAAAGATTTGACATCATTCAATAATGAAAAGGATGAGGAGGATGATTATTCTGAAAAAGATGATTTCAAGACTCTAATGCTAACAAGTACACCTAAATCCAATTACAAAAGCAGCAGAAGCAATGATTCAACTTTAGCCAGTAGAAAAAGGCACCTTTCCCCGACAACTGCCAACACCTCTGTTAGTATACAAAAGGGTAGCGGTGGTGATACACATTTACATGCAAAATGGATGAAACTCTAAACCGTATTTATGCCAATGTTGGTGAGATGGGGAGTCTTAGTGCTCCCAGTACACTTGCTCAAGTCTACAATGTTCAACAGAGTGTAGCAAAAGAATATCTTCAAAATGAACCTAGCTACACACTTCCTCGAAATCGCAGACTTCGCACAAATCAATATCGGAAAACTAAGGCATTCTACCCTCTACAAATCATGCAAGCTGATCTTATGACTTTGGATGAATGGCAACGCCAAAACAATAAACCATACAAGTACATTCTATTTGCAATCAGTATTTTTAGTTGCTACTCCTATGCTATTCCACTGAAATCTAAGCGTGGAGAGGAGATTGCAATTGATCTAGAATCAATACTTGATCAAGATTCCAATAAAAAAATACAAACGGATCGAGGAAGTGAATTTGTCAATCCACATGTGAGGAAAATTCTACTAAAATATAATACACAGTTATATCATAGTCACAGTCCAATCAAGGCTGCATTGGCTGAACGATTGATTAGAACCATTCGTCTTCTCATTTCTAGATATTGTACACTCAAAAACACTGCTGTCTTCATTCATGATTTGGATAAAATTATGCAAGTTTACAATCAACGTCCTCATCGTTCCCTGTCCAATCTTAGTCCTTTTGAAGCTCATCACAATGATAACAATACACTTGACATTTTTGTCACACAATATGCTTCTAACAATGAAAATGGAATAAAAAGCAAATTGATTGTGGGTGATAGGGTTCGAATCAATCGGTCAAGTAATATTTTTGAAAAAAGGAATTACCTATGGTCTACTCAACTTTTTAAAGTGTTAAAAGTTCTAGAGACGAGTCCCGTGACCTATCGACTACGTGATAGCAAAGATGATGAGATTTTGGGGGGATTTTATGACTATGAATTGCAAAAAGTTAAAGATAGTGGTATTTATCAAATTGAAAAAGTATTAAAAACTCGAACGCGGGGTGGTAAGAAACAGTTGTTGGTTCGCTGGCTTGGGTACAACTCTGAATTTGATTCTTGGATAAGTGTTGAAGACTTACACAATGTCCCATGATTTCTATGTGACATTCATGTCCAATGTTTCCGATCCTCTCTATGATGATTTGAATAGAACAAGTGATTTTTGGACTAAATTGTTGCCTACCATTAAATTTCAAGGTAGATATGAAGTTGTTCTCGTCGATTGTATTATCAAGAATACATATGATGTTCTAAGAAAAGAGATCTCATATGATATTAAAATACGACCGTTTGAATTCGGCGATGAAGGTGCAATGGCAACTTTTGACTCTAATGAGTACCCTATTGCTAAAATCCCCTACAGGGAATACAATAACATGCATGAACTGTGTCGAGTTATCAACAAAAAAATTTCAAGTCGAAAAAAGGTGGCTTCACTTTCAATTATTCGACAGAACAAAGGAGAATTTATATTACCAATCCATTTGAGAATGAAAGAATTTTCCTCAATGAGAATTTACGTGAGGTTCTCGGTTTTAAAAACCGTATTATTAAGACAGAAAATTTCAGTGGCAATGACCATGTTATCTATGCAGACTATGCACCCAGCTTCTCCTCGAACAGTTGTATATTCATCTACAGTTCGTTTGTGAAATCCTCCAGAGTTGGTAATTCCAATGTCCCCATTTTACGTGTTCTAGAAAAAAAAAGTACAGAAAAAAATGTACATCACTATGATATAAGACACCTCCAGTATGTTCCTGTAAACACTTCATATTTGGAACTCTGTCAGTTAGCACTAAGAACTGAACTCGGTGATCTTTTAGCTGTAACAAAGGGTTTATGTGCTATTACATGCCATTTTCGACCTGTCATTCAAGGAGAATAGTAGAAGAATCCCATTTGTTTGTCCTGAATTAATTGTTATGCTGCTGCTCTAAGTCCTCATCAAATAGGTCATGTATTGGACTACTACAAGGGGCGTACTACAATGTCTGGCTATGGTCTTGGTAGTTGGTTTGCTAGGCTATTTCGTTCTGCACTACCCCTTGCCAAGAAACATATTGTACCAGCTGCAATAAATTTTGCTGGCTCAACACTACAAGACTGGAGTTCAGGTAAAAATTTCAAGGACAGTCTTAAGGAAAATCTTAGATCTTCGGCAAGAGCTGTTGGCGAACAATTAAAATCTCAACAAAATGGGAAAGGTTTAAAAAGGATGCGTGGTAGTCATTCACTCATCAGTCTCCATCCAGGTGAGAAGCGTAAGCCATCAACAACAACAATTTTGAATAGAAAAAGCATCAAGAAAAAGAAGAAGAAAAAGATTGTTTGATCAAAACAAATTTTTTCTCATAAGATGACTTATCTCCCTCATAAGGAATCACAACCATCGATTACTTCATCATTAAATCTATTCAATGCTGAAAATGTTGATTTCAGTGTCAAACATGGTAACTATGAACAATTTCATCCCCAGTAACCCTTGTCCGAAAATATACACTTTCAAATATTTTCCAATGAAGATTATTTCATGGATTTATCATCCACATTTATTGATTTAAATGTTGTGGTGAAGAAAAAGTCTGACAATCAAACTCCTAGTGCTGTTGATGGTCTATCCTATGAAAATTGTATTCTACACAACTTGTTCAAACAAATTAATGCGTACATTAATGGATAATTGGTGAGCACTAGCAATAATTTGTCAAACTGTGCAAGCTATATACAATTTATATCGATGACACCAAAATCATACAAGGAATTAAGAGGTCAAGCAATGGGCTGTGAATATAGATTAAATGTTGACACTGATGGTGACCTGACTACAGCAGTGACCAAGGAGTTTCATTTGGTTGGTAAATTAAATCATGAAATATTTAATATTTCCCAATGGTTACCACCCAACGTTAAGATTGATATAAAGTTACAACTTGCTCCAGGTAATTTCATTTTGAGAAAAACAATTGCTGGAGCACCTGATGCAACGGTCAATCTCACTTCAGCAGTACTTCATGTGCGAAAACAACAGGTCATGAGCTCTGTTGCATTGGCAGTGGAAAAACTGAGAGCCAACGGTAACAAAATCAAACTGTTCGTTCCTCATACAGTTACCAATCAACGTCACATTGCTACAGGTTCTCGGAGTTATACTGATTCGTCATTTATCAGTGGGGAAATCCCTTCGAAACTCGAATTGGTCTTTGTAAAGAGTGCTAGCGCCGTTGGGTCCTGGACCACAACCCCATTGTTAATAGCAGTCCATCGAATATAAGAAATACTGGACACTGGTTGTGCATCTTTCAAACAACGAAAACTATTGAATTTTTCGATCCTCTCGGATTCCCATATACATTTTATGGTTTCCATATTAAAACCTATATTCAAAGCAGTGAAAAACCCGTTAGTCAAAACCGGAAGAGAGTGCAGGGTCTATCGACTAAAAGCTGTGGTTTTCATGCGCTACTATATTTCGTTTTCAGATGTCGTGGCTATACTTACAAGCAGTTTCTCAACATTTACGTAGACAATCCACGTCTAAACGACTTTGTGGTGGAAAATTTTCTCTCAGAATTGTATAATATTGATTTTAGTGCCCTACGAGTAAAGTGTTTTAAAAATGTATGTAAATTTGTTTATTAATAAAACATGTATATACATAACAAAAAATATTTTTTTTGTTTAGATTTCTTCTTCTTCTACATGTAGATGATCATCATTGTCGATGACAACTAGTGGTGGTAGATCATTTACATTCACTTTGTGTTGATCAAGTAGGGAAAAGTCAGGAACACATTTAGCACAATACAATGTAGTTTCACTCTTATCGTATCTCTTTGTGTAGTCAATGATAATTTTTCCATTTATATTGTAAAATTCATGTGTTTCAATTTGTGTATTTGATGCAATGTCACAAACAGAATTCTCAAATGAAGAGTCACTCTCCGTAACTGCCAAAAAAAATCCGTAGGTTTATAATCATAACAGCCAGTATCTTCACAACGATGTCGTAGAAACCACACTCTTTTGTTATTTTGACACTTGAAGCGCGGTCCAAATTCTTCTTCCCAATATAGTTTAAATCCACGACGATACCAGTCTCTCAAGAATAGATTAAATGATCATTTCGAATTTTTTCTAATCATACCAGGACAGGTATTTTCCCACTGATTACATTTATCATAGTGATAGTTTGAACATAGGAATCCTCTGACATGAGAATCGCAAACTTCTTCAAGGCATGAATTACAATCTTTAATTTTAATGGCATATCCTCGGTGAAGTTTGCATGGATTGCACAATCTACACTTTTCATCATATTCACTGACAGTAGTGCAATTCTCACAGGACGACCAACTGCCCAATGTATATAAACATAGAGGACATGTGTAGTACATTTTTTTTTTCTTCACTATTGACACTCAGACTGCAGATTACAAACTGACTACTCTCCTAGAAAGAGTGTTCTTCTTCTTTCTTTTACTTCGAGTACTCGCTTCAGATTTTCTAACGACAAAATGGGAGGAGGAGTAAACAGGTGACGTCACACTTTAAACATGTTTTAGCGGGATTTATTTCCCGTTCTATTCGCTTCATTGGAATGTGAGGTTTTAGATTTTCCCCGCAAACTGTTCCTATTGTTTTTTTTGGAAAATCTATGTAATGTTCAAAAGAAAATCTACAATATTATTTTGTTTTGTTTCAATTAGTATGTCAATAAATTGAGTGAATGCATTGGGACCACGATGTAAAAGCCTCATACAATAATCCTAGGTTGGAGATTCCCATTTCATGATGTCTTCAACCATTCTTTGACTGAAGATTCTCCTCTGCACCGACAATTTCTTAAACTGATCATTTAGATTTAAACATTTTTCCAAAGTGACAAGGTTCTGCATGATTGTTTCTTTCTCAAATACATTCATTTTTTTTCACTGTTGATGTTTTCACTGCTGAATACATACTAACTAGCAAATATTGAAGAAAGAAAATACTCTGTTTCAAAATACTCTCTCATCACCTATTGGTTCTTCTGGAAAAGAGTAAACAACTCTCAAAAATGTTTAACTACAAAACAAAAGAAAACGATCATCAATATATTTATTCAACAAATTTATATATAAAACAATATTATGGCTTTTTCAATAAATGACTCAGTCCATTTTTCTCTATATGCTCAACAATTGCATTTAAACCTGCTTGTAAGGTAGATATATTCATTATATTCACTTTAGCCGCAAAACATAACTGTTCATCCATCTTGAATCGACTCAGAAATATTACATATCTACTGAACATCTCATCCCACACGAAAGTTAATCTGCTCCCTGGTGCTATTTCTACTGCAACATTTGCAGCTCTTATCTTCACTTCATCACTATTATCTTCCCCCTGTCTCTTAATGTTCAATACAGTGAAATTACTCATTTTTGTGATATTCCAAAGAAAACAAAATAATATTCACAATAAAACTATCGAACAAAATCCAATTCAGAACTGTGACACTAACTAACTCTTTCCTACTTTATATAGAGTATTTTCCAAGGCTATGGGGTTTTCCCTCAAATCCTGTTGACAAATCAGTTAAGTAACTAGGTTTTCCCTTGTTGAGAAACTATTTGGGTTTTCCCAAAATTGTTCACAAAAACATGTTATGTAACTAGGGTTTTTCCCAAGGTCTCTGTTGACAAAAACATTTCTGGGTTTTCCCCCAAGACCTTGACCTCAGGGCTCAGGGACTTCGGACTCCCTAGCAGACGTGTATAGCAGCACGTATTATGGAAAGGCACATATCACTAATGCCCTTTTTAATATTCAAAAGTGATTGGAGGGCATCTAGCCCCCCCCCACCCACCCACGCCCATAATTCCCCCAAACACATCCAATCAAAATTTTGAGATAACCATTTTGCTAAGCGCAGAATAGTTGATTTCCAGAAATAAAATAAGTTTTTGAGGAGTACACTCCCCCACAACCCTCAGGGCAAGGGTTTCAAGTTATGCCCTTGGGGCATACAAGGTTCTTATAGAAGGCTTTGTCGTAGAAACTTCAAAACAGGCTCATTCGATTGGAAATTAAAAGGGCCAGTGCCCTTTTTAATATTAGAAAGTGATTGGAAAGCAACTAGCCCCCCCCCCGCCCCTCATTCCCCCAACTGCATCCAATCAAAATTTTGAGATAGTCATTTTGTTCAGCATAGGCTAGTTGATTTTCAGATAGAAAACAAGTTTTTAAGGAGGACACTCCCCCACAACCCTCAGGGCAAGAGTTTTAAGTTGTGCCTTCGGGTCATATAAGGTTTTTAAAGAAGGTGTTGTCGTAGAAACTTCCAAAAAGGTCATTCGATTGAAAATTCAAAGGGCTAGTGCCCTTTTTAATATTCGAAAGTGATTGGAGGGAAACTAGCCCCCCCCGCAGTCATTATTCCCCCAAACACATCCAATCAAAATTTTGAGATAGCCATTTTGTTCAGCGTAGTTGATTTCCGTATAGAGAATATTTTTTTCAGGAGGATACTCCCCCATAACCCTTAGGGCAAGGGTTTTAGGTTATGCCCTGGGGGCATATAAGGTTTTTATAGAAGGTTTTGTCTTAGAAACTTCAAAAGGAGCTTTTTCGATTGGAAATTCAAAGGGCTAGTTCCCTTTTTAATAGTCGAAAGTGATTGGAGGGCAACAATCCCCCCCCCACGCCCATTATTCCCTCAAACGCATCCAATCAAATTTTTGAGATTTTTTTCAGCGTAGTTGACTTCCAAATAGAAAATATGTTTTTGAGAAGGACACTCCCTGACAACCCACAGGGCAAGGATTTTAAGTTATGCCCTTGGGGCATATAAGGTTCTTATAGAAGGCATCGTCGTAGACTTCAAAAAAGACTCATTCGATTGGAAATTCAAAGGGTTAGTGCCCTTTTTAAAAGTCAAAAGTAATCGGAGGGCAACTAGCCCCCCCCCCTTCCCCAGGCCCATTATTCCCCCAAACACACCAATCAAAATTTTGAGATAGCCATTTTGTTCAGCGTAGTATTTCCCGAAAGAAAATATGTTTTTAAGGAGGACACTCCCACACAGCCTTCAGGGCAAGGGTTTTAAGTTAAGCCTTGGAGGCATATAAGGTTTTTAAAGACGGCTTTGTCGTAGAAACTTCAAAAAAGCTCATTCGATTGGAGATTCAAAGGGCTAGTGCCCTTTTTAATAGTCGAAAGTGATTGGAAGGCAACTAACCCCCCCCCCCCTCTACCCCAATTATTCCCCTAACCCATCCAATAAAAATTTTGAGATAGCCATTTCATTCAGCGTTGTTGATCTCCAGGTAGAAAATATATTTTTGAGGAGGATATTTCCCCACAGCCCTCAGGGTAAGGAAAATAAGCTATGCCCTGAGGATATATAAGGTTTTTATTGAAATCTTTGTCGTAGAAAATTGAAAAAAGATTCATTCGATTTGAAAGTCAAAGAGCTAGCACCCTTTTTAATAGTTGAAAGAGATCTGGGGGCAACTAACCCCCCTCTCACGCCCACCTTTTCCCCAAAAACATCCAATCAAAATTTGTAGATAGCCATGTTATTCAACGTAGTTGAAAGTTTTGGAAATTCGATCTTTAAGGATGACAACTCCTCCCCCCACTTCCCTCAGGGCAAGTGTTATAAGCTACGCCCTGTGGGCATTTAAATTTTTTATTGTGTGTACGAACTTCAAAAGGGCTCATTCAATTGGAAATCGAAAGGGCTAGTGCCTTTTTTAATAGTTGAAAGTGATTGGATAGCGACTAACGCCCCTCCCACATCCATTATTTTCTCAAACACATCCAATGAAAATTTTGAGATATCTATTTTGTTCAAAAATCAACAAAGAGAAAAATCTAAAAAAAAAAAAACTAACGAGACTGTGGCCAGTGGAGAGAAAAGAAAAGACAAATGCAAAACAACGCGGATATTTCACCTTTATTCAAACAAGGCGTCTTCAGCACTTAAAGAAACAACAAGAAGAACAGGATAAAAAAAAAACAAGATAAAACTAAAAACCAATAAAACCACCACCAAAAAAAAATGTACAATTGACGCACTGATCCACGTAGGGAAAAGATGCTATTATTACAGAGTTACTTCAGTGAGGACATCCGAGTAACTGTTACTCGGCATAAATTATAACCTTACTTTAAGGTGTGTTAGGGTGGTTGTCTTCTTCTAAGACCGAAATTCCAGAACTTTCAACTACGTTAAACAAAATGGCTATACCAAAGTTTTGATTGGATGCGTTTGGCGAAATGGTGGGCGTGAGAGGGGCGGTAGTCACTCTCCAATCACTTTCAACAATTAAAAATGGCCCTTTCAATTTCCAGTCAAATGAGCCCTTTTGAAGTTTCTATGACAAATATTTCAGTAAAAATCTTATATGCCCCCAGGGCATAACTGGGGGGGGGGGCATAAAAGGTGTTTATAGAAAGCGTTGTCGTTTCCAAAAGGGCTCATTCGATTGGAAATCGAATGGCCTAGTGCCCTTTCTAATAGTCGAAATTGATTGGAAGGCTTGATATTTTTATAGTAAAGATCGATGTGGGTTTAATGTATTATTTTTTGTTGTTGTTGTTGTTGTTTTTTAGACCAGGGCACTTCGTATCGAAGCAGTTGTCGTGGGAAGTTCGAAAATGGCTTATTCAATTGAAAATAGAAAGGGCTGATGCCATTTTCAATAGTCGAAAGTGATTGGAGGGCAACTAATCCCCCTTCCACTCCCATACCTCCCACGCCCACCCTCCGACGCCCACCCTCCGACGCCCACCCTCCCATGCCCACCCTCCCATTTGCCCACTATGTTTAAAAACTAAATGTTGCCCTAAGATTAAATCAGAATGCACTGTGATAATGCTTATTCCCAATAAGGTATCTCAGCAGTATCCAAAGAACGACTGAGGGTATCATGTTCAAACTTTCGGGGCGACTTCTGCTCTTAAAATTTAACCAAATCAAAATAGTGTAAGTGTATCCAAGCTATTAGAGACAACGCTGTAGTGTTGCCTAAAGTAAAGGCCATACGGCTCAAATGTTTTATTATTTATTATTTTTTTCCCCAGGGGCCCTTCATATGAAAGGGGTCGTCGTAGAAAATTCAAAGGGGGCTCATTAGATTGGAAAGTGAGAGTAATAGTGCCCTTTTTAACAGTCGAAAATGATTGAAGGGCAACTAGCCCCCCCCCCCCCCCCCACGCCCATCATTTCCCCAAACACATCCAATCAAAATTTTGAGATGGCCATTTTGTTCAGCGTAGTTGATTTCCACATAGAAAGTATATTTTGAGGAGGACACTCCCCCAAAACCCTTATGGCAAGGGTTTTAAGTTATGCCCTGGGGGCATATAAGGCTTTTATAGAAGGCGTTGTCGTAGAAACTTCAAAAAAAGCTCATTCGATGGGAAATTCAAAGGGATAGTGCCCTATTTAATAGTCGAAAGTCCCCCCCACTCCCATTATTCCCTAAACACATCTAGTCAAAATGTTGAGACAGCCATTTTGTTCAGCGTAGTTGATTTCCAGATAGAAAATATGTTTTGTGGGGGACATTCCCCAGTAACCCTCAGGACAAGGGTTTTGAGTTATGTCCTGGGGGCATATAAGGTTTTATAGAAGGTGTTGTTGTAGAAACTTCAAAAAAGGCTCATTCGATTAGAAATTCAAAGGGCTAGTGCCCTTTTTAATAGTCCACAGTGATTGAAGGGACACTAGTCCCCCCCCACGCCCATCATTCCCCCAAACACATCCAATCAAAATTTTGAAATAGTCATTTGGTTCAGAGAAGTTGATTTTCTGATAGAAAATATGTTTTTGAGGAGGACACTCCCACACAACCCTCTAGGCAAGGGTTTTAAGTTATACCCTGGTGGCATAAAAGGTTTTTATAGAAGGCGGTGTCGTAGAAACTTCAAAAAAGGCTCATTCGATTGGAAATTCAAAGGGCTAGTGCCCTTTTTAATAGTCAAAAGTGGTTTGAGGGCGGCAAATAAGCCCCCTCTCACGCCCACCTTTTCCCCAAACACATCCAATCAAACTTTTATTAAATTTTAATTAAATGTCGCTAAATGACAGCTATTTTATTAAATGTCGTTTTAAGTTCTGGAAATTAGGTCTTTAAGGATGACAACTCCCCCATAGCCCTCAGGGCAAGGTTTTTAATTTAAGGATTCTCTGAATCCTTCATATTATTTCTTATGGAAGGAATGCTCGTATAAACTTTAGAGAGGGCTCATTTGATTGGAAATTGAAAGTTTGTGTTCACTTTTTAAGAGTCAAAAAAGATTGGAGGGCAACTAGCCCCCCCCCCCTCCTCCACGCCCTAAATGCATCAGATAAAAAGTTTGAGATAGACATTTTGTTAAAATAGTTCAAAGTTCTGATAACAAAAAACTCCGGTGTCGACACAGCCCACCAGGGCCCGGGGGTAGGTATTGTAAGTTATGCCCTGAAAGCATATAAAGAATCAAACAATCATTAAATAAACAATCAATGCAAACAAACATACAATAGATATTAATGTAAATTATTAAGTAAATTTAGTGCTGATATTAATGTAAATTAATAAATAAATTTTTGCTGGGTGGAATTTAACGTGGGGGAATTATCAGCTGGAAAAGAAAATGTTTTTTGAGGGGGGAGGAATTTCCCAGGGGTTGGTTTTCCAAATGTGAATTTTTCAGGGAGGGAACCACTATACCCATTCGATAATATTCTAAATTTTACATCTGAAAGTAACGGGAATAAAGAATCAACGGAAATGTCAGAGATAGGACTTCAGGTCCCTTTAGACGATTTTGTTCGTGTCTTTTGAAAAAAGATACTTTCAAAAGACGGATTATTTTCAGTTGTATCACTTTCTCTGTGTCTGCTCAATTATGCATGTGAGGGGGGGGGAGACTTCCCCCCACCACTCTCTATGCTAAGGTTTCAGTTTTTATCTCAAGGCTTAAAGATGAATGCAATGCGATAAAAGTATAACTCAAAATAACATCTATAATAATATATGCACATAACACGGAACAATTAATCAAAATTGCATGTTATGAGTAGAGGCTCACCCAAATGATGGCCCAGGGGGCTCACCATTCCAGAATCTATTAAATCAATCCTGCAATAACTGAAAATGTAAAGTATTTTTGAGTAATCTAACCTCTTCCAATACTCAAACGGTACAACATTCTACAGCCCAATGAGTCTGTCTAATCTCCTAAACCGGGAACGGAGTTGATAAGTCAAGTTCCGCCCCGTATTGGATGAGTCTCCAACCTCACCCTCCCCCTCTCCTACTGTCTAAGCTAAAGTTTTCTTCTTTATGCCATGTACGCCGCCCCCACCCCAAAGACTTTAATAAGGTAAACTTTTGTATGGGAAGAACACATAGTAAATCTATTATAATTATCCAATTATGGTTAAAATACATACTCTGTTGTAGATACAAAATTGCTTGGGCACACAAATCCTATCAAGGTCAATTCCAAACAGTCGTGATCCCTTTGTGTCAGCAAGTGAAATGGTCTAAACCCCTCATTGGGGCTATTTTTTCAATCCATTCATTTTTTTCAATCGCTGTCCTCAAGTTATGCAAGCTGTCTATTGTTCAGATATAATGTTTTTATCAAAGAGGTAATCGTATAGACTTTGAAAAAAGCCTCATTCGATTTAAATTGAAAGTTCTAGTTCCGGTTTTTAAAGTCAAGACTAATCGGACAGTTAGCAACACCCATGCCATAAAAACTTTAAACTTTTTGCAATCAAAAACGAACAAAAAAGAATTTTAAAAAAACTTTCCGAAAAATAAGTTTTTCAAAGAAAATTAAAAAACCATTTAAAACTTAAGCTCAGGAGATACAAATACGTGCTAAAATTCAAACTCCAAACAACCAGAAATTAATTTTAAAAAATAAATGAAACCCAAAACGAACAGAAATTAAATAAACAATCATAGCAAAAAACATACAATAAGTAATAATATAAATGAATAAATAGATCGTAAAGCGAGTAATGCTTAGATTGAATATGAAAATCAAGCTTAAAACGGAAAAAAAATATTTTGCTGTTAAAGTATAAATGAAACTTAAAAAGAACAGAAATCAAATAAACAATCAAATTGAACAAACATACAATATTGCGCGAACAAAGCGAATTAATGTAAATGAATAAATAAATCTTAAAACGAGTGAAACTTAAATTGAATATACAAACCAAGTTTGAATCGAATAAAGATAACTAGAAACAAGAGTTTGGGTGTCGCCTCACTGCAGAAGCCTAAAACCTACTGCGTCATTGGCGCTTTACTGAAAACGAATTATATTACAAATGTTTTCTTTTGTAATTAATATTGAAAATGAATATTAAAATCTCAGTAAAATTTTGAACTGATGATTTTTCAGCGATTGATATCATTATACATCAAATATTCAGTTTAATTTATTAGTCCTTTCCATGATTGGTCAAAACAAATGTATTTTCACTACAGAACAATTTGGATACTGCTCCCTTCTTTAACTGTAAAAACCTAAATCCTTCTGCCCCATTGGCGCTTTACTCAAACCGTATTACTCGTATATTACAAATTTATTCTTTTCCAGTTGTTACAGCATTGAAAATGAAAATAAAAATTACAGTGAAAAAAAATCTTGAACTGATGAATCTTTCAAGAATTCAATTCGATTTTGTTTATGCTTTCCAAGACTGTTCAAGACTCATATAGTTTTCAATAAGGCGCCAATGACGCAGTAGGTTTAGGCTTTTAAAGACATCTATACTAAAGACATAAAGACATTTGCGTCATTTGTGCGCTTTTTTGAGTTGATTGCGCATTGAATGTTTCAAATTGGTGCATTGCGCCGATTTTGAGCATGTCAAAAAAATTCGGCGCAAAGTGGGCGTATTTTATCTTCACAATAACAATGACAAAACTCAAAATTTTAAAGTCTATTTTTTACTGACAACTTCTGCTAACAGATTCAGGAATCTCTTTAAAGACAAGTGGAATTTTCAGAACCCCGTAGGGATTCTCGTATCGTATTCCAGGCTCCATGTAAATTATTAAAGCGTACATTATCCTTAGCGTGAAAAATGAAATGGGAAAGGGATCAAATTTTGATAAAAAAAAAAATACAGAAAAGAGTGGAAAAAGATGACGTTTGGTCGACATAGCTCAAGCAGCACTTTCCGTCTTAACCTTACCCATCTGCAACCCCTTCGTCGAGAGAATATTTTCTGTTATGAATCTTGTCAAGTCCAAAATTCGAAACAGGATGTACCTTAAATTGCTCAACTCTTATGTGACCATCCGACTTAGACTAAATTGCCAGAGAAAGTGCGCCAGGTACTTTGATCCTACACCCGCTATGCTGAATAGATTTACTATTGACACATATGACATCAAAAAATCATCCAATGACAATGGAAATGAAGATGAAACTCTTGAGGAAATTTCGGACGATATAGAAGGAGAGTTTGCTGTTTAACTTTGAAAATGATCTTGAATACTAGTCGAAGATAAATACAATATATGATTAAAAATGTATAAAACTAATTCGAAGTTCATTAAAAGGAAAACACAAATAAAAATAACAATCGGAGCTGTTGAAGGACCTTGCCAAGTATAATTTTGTCTCATATGTATGTCCTTGGCTTCTGTTTCATGACGAAATCTCAGAACATTGTCTTTAGCCTGCAATTTTATAGATAGTTGCATTAATAACGGCAAGTCTAATTTTTTATCTTTGACTTTGTTGTTCTTGTCGTTCTAATTTATATTTTGAAAGCTACGAAAAATTGTGTTCTCCTAACTATGTTTGTGTAATTTATATCTTTTTGCAGCTTATAATTTCAATGTCCTAAAAACATTGTATAAAAAAATATAAACTTTGGTGTCAATTACCAAAATGACATTTTGGAGAGATGTAACCTTCTAGGATCATGCTTCTCTTTAGTTCTACATTAGAAATTTCTTTTTTTAGTTCTTTAATCACAATTTCTATTGCTGATATAGAATAATTCAGCATAGTAGCCAGAAAGTCATGTAAAATACCATTTTAAATATGGGCAAGTATTTTTTTTGTTAGATCCTCTTTAATTCCCTTTTTATTTATTTCTCTGACATACCAGAGAACTAAGGAAAATATATTTCTTGTCAACCCAAAGACTGAAAACAGAAAATTTTGACGAAACATGGATGAAAAATGAAAATCAGTCAAAAATGCTTCTTTTTTTTGCTCTCATCCCTGCAAGATCTAATTTTTCCTGAATTTTGAACTCGACCCAAGAACTCTAAGGCGAAAATGCGTGGATGGGACATTTTCGCTTCCCTTGGTGCGCTATCTAAAGTCAGCTTAGTCAGGCACCTTGCGTCAATGAAAGGTATATATAATATGTTTGAGTTGCCTAATAAATGAGGTTTGAATTAGGCTATTGTAAATAAGTATTTTAGGAATATATTAATCTTGAACAACTTATTTATAAACTAGTGATATGTTTTCAATAACTTAACTAGTGTTAATAGCTTATTTGTGTGGTTACAAAAATGAAATACATCTGATGCCCCTTTAAGGGCTCAAAATGCAACTAGCCCCAGAAGCGGTTCCTGAATTATGAAAGAGCATAGAAAAAGGTATCAAATGACGTTTTCACTTTCATCTTAGGTAAATTATATGGCCCAATTCAAATTTACTGGTAGTATTGACAACAGCGTTCAATATCTCCGCTATATCCAATTGCTTTGTCATAAAGGAATTTAAAAATTTCGTGGAAGGCATTTTTGTTGGCAACGAGGTAGGTAGCAATTTTTAACTGATAGCAGTGCTTCCACTGTGTCGGATTTTTCCGACATTCTCGGATTTTCGACCCTCTTGTCGGACAAAAAAATATCGTGTCGGACTTCGGAATTTTGTCAGATTTTCAGTAAAAAACGGATACTTTTCAAGATTACTGGAGTCGCCAACTCCAATAAACAAGGATTTTCAAACTAGTAAAATTAGAAGGCCAATTCTGTTAGGGATTTTTAGAAAGTCATTAGCGTTAGCGGCGACAGTTTGACAAGGTACAATTTTGGAAAATTTGCACATGCTGTGGTTCAATCTGCTCTGAGAGGAAGAAAAGATTAACTGTAGGATATAAAATCTTTTGCTTCAAGTTTCAATGTTTCTGTGAGGCAGGTGACTAGAATGACATTTCATAAGTTTTGAAGGATAAATTTTGAAAATCGATTTTGTGCTCTAGAAGAAATGGACATTCAACCTGGCCCCCAAGGGGGTCATGGTGCAGGTGGAAGTGGTACAGGTCAAGGACAATCATTTTTGCAAATGACCCCAAAGTTTTATGGAGCTAATAATAATGCAAGTCAGAACCAAATGATATTTCCATGGTCCCATGATGTGCCAGTAAGCTGGCAACCAGGTTCATATAACCCAAATGCATTTTATGGTCAACAACAAATTGTCCAGCAGGTGCAAAGAGCACCAGTTCAGTTAGTGGGAAGTGGTTTTTTATCCACCAAATTATAATGTGCCAGGGATACAGCCCATTCCTTTAGCTAATAGGTATTCTGTGTTAAGTGAGGAAGGAAGTTATCCACCATTACCATCTGAGAGTGATGAAGATATGAGAACTGTCAACCCTTGTGTAGTAGAAGGGTTGATTCAAGAAGACCTGCAAATGCCAAAACTGGGACTGAACCCCAGCCTAGGACGTAAAAGGAGAGACATTTCTCCAAATAGTGAAATTGCCCCACAACAAGCTAAGAGGCAAAATGCACACCAAAACCAATCAATACCATCTCAGAAAGTGTCCTTTAAAAATCAAATCATTGATATACCACAGACCGAATTATTATCTTCAATGATTGATGTTACAGTAAGTGATGAAAATAAACAACTGCCTGATGACTACCAAATAGTGAAATCTCTGAAGAAGTACTGAAATCTCTGAAAGAAGTACTGAAATCTAGAAAATTTGAATTTGAAGTAAACAGAGTAAGAGATAAAATGACAGTATACCTCATGGATGAAGAATCATCAAAAATTGTCCAACAAATGAACATTGTTGCTGGAGTGAATGTTACTGGAAGTGTTAAGCAGAGATTAAGCCGAGGGATCATAAAAGGAGTCCAACTAAGCATGACAGATGAAGAGATTTTAGAGTGTATGGAGTCACCTATTAAAATAAAAGAAGTTCACCGGCAAAAATGGTACAACAAAGAAACAAAAAAGCTATCTGACAGTTACGCAATAATGGTGGTTTTTGAAGGTAATTGTCTTCCCCCAAGTGTGTGGTTTTGTGGAAGAAAAAGGGAAGTCCAGGTGTATAACAGGAGATTATTACAGTGCCATAAGTGTCAAAAATATGGCCATAAACAGGATGTTTGTAGAGCTCAAGCTCATACATGCCTAAGATACACAGGAAATCATTCATTTGATATGTGCCATCTCAAAAACACTGATAGTACCTCAAGGCCCAAATCATATATATGTGCCAATTGCAAAGGCAATCATTCTTCTACGTCATTTGCTTGCCCTGTTAGAATCCAGAATAGAGAAATCCTACAAGTGGCAGAGAAATATCACATGGGTTTTAAGAGAGCCCAAGTAACCTATAGAAGCTATGCAGATGTGGCAAACAAAAAACTTACTGTGAGTACCCCTTATTTTAATCAACTTCATAATGAAATTACAATAAATATGAAGCAAGAAATTGAACAGAAGGCAGCAAAATCCCTAATAATTGGATTACTTCTACGACCAGAAATGCTTAAATTGAGTGAACTATCATTAATAGAACGTATAAGTAAATTATGTACCCTTGTGCATGAATTGCAGCTTGGACAGCTAAACAAAGATGAAATTAGAAGTGTTTGTTTAATTAATGAGACAGCAGCACAACAATATGGACCTTAAAATTTTATCATGGAACTCACAATCAGTGAGGAATGAGAAGAAAGATCTTGTTGTTGAATTTTGCCATAAAAATTGTATTGATGTCTTATGTCTCCAAGAAACCTGGCTAAAACCCTATATAAATATGAGTTTCCAGGGATACAATATTTTGAGGAAAGACAGAATTGAAACAGGAAGAGGCGGGGTGTTGATAGGTATTAGCAAAAAATACCACTACACCGAAGTGCATATTGAATTAGGTGACAATTATGAAGAGTATGTTGAAATAGTTGGATGCAAGCTCCATTTGGGAAATGGCAAAATCCTAAATGTTATAAATGTTTACAACTCGAATGGGAATAATAAAGACATTGGTGGCATTATAAATGAACTACTTGATAAAATACCAAATGCAGAACAGGTGGTTTTAATAGGGGATTTTAATGCCCATAGTAAAGTCTGGTGTAATTGTGATTTAATTAATGCTTCAGGTAAAAGCCTTGAAGATATGTTACTGGAAAATAATATATGCTTAATTACACCAAAAGGGCTTCCAACCCGAAAAAATCCTATCACAGGAGTTTCCACCACTATAGACTTGACTTTCACTAGCCCAGATCTAGTGGCATCAGCAACTGTGTCAACCTTAGTAAATACATCTTTGTTTAGTGATCATGCCCCAATTTTATTAAATGTTTGTGATGGTCGGTTTGAGATTTATGACAAATTTGAGACAAACAAGATTACTAAGTTTCAAATCAAGAACGCAGATTGGAGAAAGTTTAAAGAATTTCTTGAACAAAAAGACATTTTGGCTGTAGTAGAAAGGGAGCAACATGTTGATGACAAAGTGAAGGTTTTCCAGGACAGCATAATTGAAGCAGCAACAAGATCTGTTCCACTGAAGGCCAAATATAAGGGACAAAGGAATTCATGTATATGGTGGAACAAAGATTGTGATGCAGCTAAAAAGAAATATCTAAGAAGAAAAAATGAGTATGAACAAGCAACAACAATATAAAACTATATTGAGGTGAAAAGAGCGTATGCAGCATTTAAGAGAGCGATTTCACAAGCCAAGAAAAAGAGCTGGGAAGAGTTTATTGAAAATTTGGATTTCCGGAAACCAGTAAGTAAGGTCTATGTTTTCATCAAACAAATGCAAAGTAAACCCCCACCCAGAAAATCCAACCCCCCTGTAGTGTACAATAATCAATTACTATTGACAGATCAAGATAAGGCGAATGCAAGTGCTAATTATCTAAATTAGACCATAGGAAATACTGATCCAAATGCTACAGAAGTGGCCAGAATGACAGCTAAAGTTAAAAGAATGGCAAATCAGGATTTAAAGAGCCCTTATAATTAGCCATTTACTAATGTTGAAATTGACAGTGTAATAAGAAATCTCCCTATTACCTCACCAGGGGAAGATATGATTTATCCACAGTTTGTTCAAGCTTTGCCAAAGCAGTGGATTATGGTGTTGCTTTCCATCATCAATTTGGCTTGGAATGATGGATATTTTCCAAGTGCATGGAAAAGGGGCCAAGCAATTATGATCCCAAAACCAGGAAAGGACAATTCAAAACTGGAAGACCAGCGGTTCATAACTTTGCTCCCAGTTTTAGGGAAAGTATATGAACGACTTGTTAAGAAAAGACTTAACTATGAAGTAGAAAAAAGGGGCGGTCTTAAAGATATACAATGCGGCTTCAGGAAAAACAAAAGTACCATAGAAAATTTGCTTTGCTTTAAACAGGATGCTTTATATGCTCTCCAGAATGGACTTGTAATGATTGCAGTTTTCCTTGACGTCAAGGGCCCGTTTGATAACATTGTACATAGACAAATATTGTCAGGAATAATTGAGGCTGGAATTAGAGGTAGAATGTTGCTGCTAAGTAAAAATTATCTTGAAGACCGAGTAGTGACAGTGAGAGTAGGAAATACAATGTCAACATCCCTAGTAAGAGGAAGAAGGGGAGTACCCCAAGGGTCAGCCTTAGGACCTGATTTTTACAATATGGGAGAGTATAATATCCCTATTGGAGAAGGAGATTCAAACGCGGGAATTCTCGCTGATGATAACACTTTGTGGGTTACGGCAAGGACATTGGAAGAGGGAATCAAAGCTATTTCAGAAGTATTAGTGCAAGTTGAAAACTGGGCGACTGATATTGATCTCAAATTTTCAACACATAAAACAAAAGCCATGTTAATAACTCGGAAGAAAATGAAAGTTACCCCAATAATTAGATTTTATGGCCAGCAGATTGAGTTTGTGAGTGAAACAAAGTTCCTGGGTGTGAATATAGAGAAAAATTTGAATTGGAAACCACATATTGAAATGACCAAGGCTGCTTGCGTTAAAAGGCTTAATCTTATGAAGATGCTTACAACTGTTAGCTGGGGGCAAAAACCCAGTTTTATGATGGAGTTTTATATAAAATATATTAGGTCTAAGATAGAATATGCTTCCGTGATTTATTCCTCAGGCAGTGACACAACCCTAGCAAAGTTGAATTCCGTACAGAATGCAGCTAACCGCATTGCCTTTGCAGCTAGAAAGACTACCCCTATTGTGTTTTTATTGTCAGAGTCAGGACTTGAAAGCCTGGAAACCAGGAGAAAGGTAAATGTCCTGAAATATATCAAAAAATTGTGGACAGCAGATAATACAAACCCAGTTAGATCAAGAATAGTTAAACCAGGAAAAATTGTTACATCAAATAAGTTTAAAAAGAGAAACCAGGAAAATATTTTTTGAAATGTCTTGCCGTATCAGTGAACAGTTTTGAGTGACACTAAAAATGACAGATATGTTAAAAGTTCCAGAAATTCCATTACCTGCTCCTTGGGAGACAATTAAGCTACATTGCAATCTTAAGTTTGAAACGAATGGGTATCATGATTCCAGGATAAACTTTAAATTAATGATGGCAGAGAAATACAGGGGATTCCTTGATATTTATACAGACGGATCTAAGAAAAGTAACCCAATTTCTGGAGTAGGGGCTGCCTTTGTCATTCCATTGATACAAGTGTCAAAGTCATTTAAACTGCATTCAGAGGCAACAATCTTCCAGGCTGAAGTAATAGCCATAAAGGAAGCAATTGTATTTGCCAAAGAAAATCTTAGCAACCAAAGAAACATTGTATTGTTGTCAGATTCAAAAAGTGCATTGGAGGCACTCGCCAATTTTGATCATAATGGGAAAATTTCAAGAGAAGTTGTATTGTGCTACACGGAAATAGTATCATTAATGTCAACAGCAAACATATGTCTTCAGTGGATCCCAGCCCATGTTCAGATTTTGGGGAATGAGAGTGCCGACTAGTCCCCGAAGCCGCGCCACGCCGAAATGACGGCGGCGAATCTGTGATTCAGTATCGGCGGCGGCGCGCCGCCAGGCGCGCCGAAATTTTTTTGGCGGAGCGCCGCCGATTTTACACCGGCGGCGCGCCACGGCGCGCCGATTTTTCTAATTAAAAATAATAATAAAAACTCCACTTCACCAAGCACGTTCAACCTCGATTTTAGTAAGGATTTTTAAATGGTTGGCTAAAAACATACAAGAACAATATGACAAAACAGGAATTTTTTGGGTCGTGCGGAAAGTGTTTATGTTCACCGTCGATCAGACCAAGTAGAATTCTCATTTTTAGCCACTAGACCCAGGGAAACCTATGTTGTTAAAGGAAGTGAAAAAAACAAAAACAAATAACAACATCGAAAAAACACTGTATACAAATCAGATACCATGGCTTAACAACACCAACAATTTTAAATCAGCGGTTACATCACTTCAGTTACAATTGATGTAACAAAAGTCAGTTTGTTCACTCTGCCTGGAGCCATTGATCTTTTTGCAGTCACTATCAGTCCTGTCGTGCTATAAAGCCGTTTAGCTGGGGCCCATGTGGCCGGTACAGCCAGAACTTGACGAGCGTAAACTGCCACTCGCGGGATCTGATACTAGTACTGGACCTTGGGGTCCCACAGAATGCCGCAAATGGGCTTCTTCTTTGTATCTGCTGAAATAAGTTGTTTTATAAGGGAGAACAAACCTGCACCTTATCATAGGGTTCCTGCGCACTACACTACAGGAGGAACTAAACTGCACCTTTACCCTCTTTTCTTATCAACACGGAATAACCCTCCGAAATTCTTTTCTGAAAGAAGTGGTCAATATATAACGTTTCAAGTCAAAGTTTAAGGCTACTTCAACTTTAGTGTGCTCTGCTAACTGTGCAAAAAAATGTAATTCATTTCTATAGATATATTACTATTCTAGCTCTAGATAATCTACCAAGCGGGAAACTACCGCAAATCAGCATCGATAAATAAATGAAACCCAAAACGAACAAAAATAACAATAAATAACTGAGTCAAACTCAAAACGAGCAGAAATTAACATAAGTTGGGCTCAAAACCCCCTATGCCTTCCCAAGGCCAGAACATAATTTTCACTTTACTGAAAAAATATAAATGTTTTTACTTTTATAACTTTAATAAATCAAATAATATTAACATTTTGATTACTAAATATCAGTATATGTATATTAAACTGACAATGCATATTCATTTGTATTTTTGTCAGTGAAGTACAAATTATGTTCTGGCCTTGGGAAGGCATAGGGGTTTTGAGCCCAACTTATGTTAATTTCTGCTCGTTTTGAGTTTGACTCGGTTATTTATTGTAATTTCTGTTCGTTTTGGGTTTCAGTTATTTATCGATGCTGATTTGTGGTAGTTTCACGCTTGGTAGATTATTTGACTTTAATTTTGCTCATTTTTGGTTTAATGGAGTTCTTTACTTTTCTTTGAAAAAACTTATTTTTTGGAAACAGTTTTTTTAATTAATTTCTGTTCGTTTTATATTGACATAGTCTTTTCAGGGAAAAAGAAAATCATACTTTAAATCTTTTCGTTTTTGTAAGAATTTATAGTTTGGCCTGCTATTTGTATGCTGGAAAACAATTTTCAGCAAAATTTAACAACATAGACCCTTATAAAAATCTGGACACAAATAATAGTGTTTAATTTAGTTTCATACCTCCTCTAGTTGACCTGAAATGGAAAACTTGATAACATTCGCAAAAAAATTTGTTTACTTTCTTTGATAGCTTGGATACACTTACGCTATTTTGATTTGGTCAAATTTTAAGAGCAGAAGAAGCCCTGAAAGTTTGAACATAATACCCTCAGTCGTTCTTGGGATACTGCTGAGATGCCTTATTGGGAATTAGCATAAACACAGTGCATTTTGATTTAATCTTAAGGCAACATTTACTTTTTAAACATAAAGGCAAATGGGAGGGTGGGCGTGGGAGGGGGATTAGTTTCCCTCCAATCACTTTCGACTATTAAAAAGGACATCAGCCCTTTCTATTTTCAATCGAATGAGCCCTTTTCGAAGTTCCTACGACAACTTCTTCGATACGAAGTGCCCTGGTCTAAACAACAACAACAACAAAAAAATGATACATTATACCCACATCGATCTCTACTATAAAAATGTCAAGCCTTCCAATCACTTTCGATTATTAAAAAGGGCACTAGGCTTTTCGATTTCCAAACTAATGATCCCTTTTTGAGTTTCTACGACAACGCTTTCTATAAACACCGTATATGCCCCCAGGGCATAAATTACAACCCTTACCCTAAGGGCTGTGAGGGTGGTTGTCATCCTCTAAGACCTAATTTCCAGAACTTTCAACTACGTTAAACAAAATGGCTATCTCAAAATTTTGATTGTATGTGTTTCGGGAAATGGTGGGCGTGGAAGGGGTGTTAGTTGCCTTCCAATCATTTTCGACTATTAAAAAGGGCACATGCCACTCCAATCTCTAATTGAATGAGCCCTTTTCAAAGTTTCTACGACAACTTCTTCGATATGAAATGCCCTGGTCTAAAGGAAAAAATAATAAATAATACATTGTGCCAACATCGTTCTTATATACCTCCAGGGCATAACTACAAAACCCTTGCCCTAAGGGTTGTGGGGGAGTAACCTCCTCAAAAAACATATTTTCTCTCTGGAAATCAGTTACTCTGAACAAAATGGCTATCTTAAAATTTTGATTGGATGTGTTTGGGGAAAGGGTGGGCGTGGAAGGGGTGTTAGCTGCCTTCCAATCACTTTCGACTATTAAAAAGGGCACTAGTTATTCCAATTTCCAATCGAATGAGCCCTTTTTGAAGTTTCTACGACAACTCCTATGATACGAATTGCCCTGGTATGGAAAAAAAAACTAAAAAAAATAAATAATACATTGTGCCAACATTGTTCTTTACTTAGACATCTCGATTGCGCTGCCTATGACAACATCCTGAATTGCCTAATGCTCTTTTACCTACCTCTTTTCATCCGAAAAATCAGAAAGAAAAATGAACAGAATTTTAAAGTGGAAGGTAGAATTTTTGTTTCAAGAAAAATTTCTTCTTCTCCTTCCTATGAACCGATATACATGGCGAGCCCAAGATGACAGTATTTATTTTTAAGAAACAGATTAGCCGGGATGACGGTTGAAGCCCGGAGGTCGATATCGATAACCAAAAAAGAGAAAAAAAAACGGCGGCGTATTAGTGACGTCGCCGCCGATAGGATCAGCGGCGGCGTCAGCGCGCTGATGCAAGCTCGGCGGCGCACCGCCGTTTTTTTTTCGGCAGCGTGCCGCCGATTTTCGGCGTGGCTTCGGGGTCTAGTGCCGACACAGCTGCTAAAATGGCATGCGAAACAATAAATGTATTTACTAGTGGTTCAACTCCTAGATCTGCAATGCAATTAGATCAATTGATACAATCAGTAAGAACGTATGATTTTGAGGATAACAAATCAATCCGGAAATTGGTTTGTTACCCGAAAAGTAGCAAGAAAGTTTGAGAGGCATGTGTACCAAGGATTAAGTAGGAAAGAGGGAAGATTAGCATTTCGTCTTAGATCAGGCCATGCAGATACAAAATTATACAGGGCAAAGTTTTATGGAGAGTCAAGTAACTGTGAGTTTTGTGACAAAGAAGAAAGCCTGGTACATCTTCTTATAGATTGTGATAAGTACACTCTCCAAAGTAGTCCCCGAAGCCGCGCCACGCCGAAATGACGGCGGCGAATGTGTGATTCAGTATCGGCGGCGGCGCGCCGCCAGGCGCGCCGAAATTTTTTTGGCGGCGCGCCGCCGATTTTACACCGGCGGCGCGCCACGGCGCGCCGATTTTTCTAATTAAAAATAATAATAAAAACTCCACTTCACCAAGCACGTTCACCCTCAATTTTAGTAAGGATTTTTAAATGGTTGGCTAAAAACATACAAGAACAATATGACAAAACAAGAATTTTTAGGGTCGTGCGGAAAGTGTTTATGTTCACCGTCGATCAGACCAAGTAGAATTCTCATTTTTAGCCACTAGACCCAGGGAAACCTATGTTGTTAAAGGAAGTGAAAAAAAACAAAAACAAAAACAAATAACAACATCGAAAAAACACTGTATACAAATCAGATACCATGGCTTAACAACACCAACAATTTTAAATCAGCGGTTACATCACTTCAGTTACAATTGATGTAACAAAAGTCAGTTTGTTCACTCTGCCTGGAGCCATTGATCTTTTTGCAGTCACTGTCAGTCCTGTCGTGCTAAAAAGCCGTTTAGCTGGGGCACATGTGGCCGGTACAGCCAGAACTTGACGAGCGTAAACTGTCACTCGCGGGATCTGATACTAGTACTGGACCTTGGGGTCCCACAGAATGCCGCAAATGGGCTTCTTCTTTGTATCTGCTGAAATAAGTTGTTTTATAAGGGAGAACAAACCTGCACCTTATCATAGGGTTCCTGCGCACTACACTACAGGAGGAACTAAACTGCACCTATACCCTCTTTTCTTATCAACAGAGGAATAACCCTCCGAAATTCTTTTCTGAAAGAAGTGGTCAATATATAACGTTTCAAGTCAAAGTTTAAGGCTACTTCAACTTTAGTGTGCTCTGCTAACTGTGCAAAAAAATGTAATTCATTTCTATAGATATATTACTATTCTAGCTCTAGATAATCTACCAAGCGGGAAACTACCGCAAATCAGCATCGATAAATAAATGAAACCCAAAACGAACAAAAATAACAATAAATAACTAAGTCAAACTCAAAACGAGCAGAAATTAACATAAGTTGGGCTCAAAACCCCCTATGACTTCCCAAGGCCAGAACATAATTTTCACTTTACTAAAAAAATATAAATGTTTTTACTTTTATAACTTTAATAAATCAAATAATATTAACATTTTGATTACTAAATATCAGTATATGTATATTAAACTGACAATGCATATTCATTTGTATTTTTGTCAGTGAAGTACAAATTATGTTCTGGCCTTGGGAAGGCATAGGGGTTTTGAGCCCAACTTATGTTAATTTCTGCTCGTTTTGAGTTTGACTCGGTTATTTATTGTAATTTCTGTTCGTTTTGGGTTTCATTTATTTATCGATGCTGATTTGTGGTAGTTTCACGCTTGGTAGATTATTTGACTTTAATTTTGCTCATTTTTGGTTTAATGAAGTTCTTTACTTTTCTTTGAAAAAACTTATTTTTTTTGAAACAGTTTTTTTAATTAATTTCTGTTCGTTTTATATTGACATAGTCTTTTCAGGGAAAAAGAAAATCATACTTTAAATCTTTTCGCTTTTGTAAGAATTTATAGTTTGGCCTGCTATTTGTATGCTGGAAAACAATTTTCAGCAAAATTTAACAACATAGACCCTTATAAAAATCTGGACACAAATAATAGTGTTTAATTTAGTTTTCATACCTCCTCTAGCGTCAGCGCGCTGATGCAAGCTCGGCGGCGCACCGCCGTTTTTTTTCGGCAGCGCGCCGCCGATTTTCGGCGTGGCTTCGGGGTCTAGTGCCTCCAAAGACAGCATATCAAGGCCTTTTTTCATGAAAGAAGAAAACAGTTGAGTGTAAATTTGATTTTGGGAGGATTTGCAAATGACAGTGACAATATACAAATCCTAAAGCTGGTTGTACAGTTTATAACTGCCATTGGAAGAGATAGGACAATGTGATGGGAAGAATAATTATGATTAATTAATGTGACAGAGCAGATTATTGATGATTGACTAACTAAAGTGGGATCCAGATTTATTGAAAGAAGACCCAAGTGACGGAGCAGTCAAGAGGGGTCTTTAATTCGTTCATCATCATCATCATCATCAATCTGCTCTGATATTTCAGTTAATTTCAAGATCTGAAGAAATTTAAGGTGAGACTTTTCTCCAATGCCAGTATAAGATTAGAAAGTCTATTGCCAACATAGTAGCCTACAGGAGGGCTAGGCCACCATGGTTTAGTGACACCATATGCTTCACAGGTTCAGAATGTTTTAAAATCTCAAAATAGCCTACTCAAAAGAAGAATGCAAGTTGGTTCTGGGTCTAGTTATGTAGATCGGTAAAAGACTGGTAATTCTGGCACTCTTCTTGAAGTCAAGTTTAATTTTAACAGAGAAATTACCCAGAGTTTGTTCAGAACTGATCCACAAAGCACACTTGAACCATTGTAGCTATCCTGAGCAGCACTATGGCCACTCAGGACAGAATAAATGGATTCTATACCAAGCAGGATAGCCTACATGTACCCTGCATGGGCTGCATGTGTCTGGAACCAGGGTATAGAAGGAGAAAAAAAGTTTCTCTGGGCAGTAGGCTATAGCTAACCAGTCAGGAACTACTATTTTGCAATCATCACCCAGCCCAGGCAACTTCCTCTAATGAGAGAATCTGTCTCTCGTCAGTAATGCCCAAAGTGAAATCATTCCCAAGCACAGCTAACTTCCACTTAGGAGAAAAATTGGTAGATCTTCTCCTGAGTGGAAATTAGCTCTCTTGGGACTGTATCTGGTAAAATTCTACTTTTGCTACTTTTGACTATCTTGGAAAGGGGTTATGTTAGGAAAATGAATTTTTCAGGGATCAGTCTACAGGCTAAATTAGCCTATGCCCTGGGAAGGTACTTTGAAGTATCTACCTCCATTCCTTCTCCTTCTAGAGTATCCTGACCTTTGGTGACCTTTAAAAATATGCGAGTTATAGAAGTGAAACCCTGCAAAATAGATCTTCTGCTTAAATGAAGTACAACAAAATTGTTTTCAGCTTCACAACTTTACTCAATCCCAATTCATAAGGTTTTAAAGATAAGCCTATGCAAATACATTTCCTGAAGTTTAGAAATAAAAATTTGATATGGCTTAAAATTCTGCTCAGAAAACTGAAATTGTATTTTCAGAGCTAAAGAAAGAGAAAAAGAAACTGATAACTAAAAATTAAGGTAAAATGTTGTTTTGTCAAAATTTCAAGGGCTATAGACCTGTCATGTAGGCAAATTTCAGGACCCTCTAGAGGGAGAAGGAGTGGAGGCAGGTAATTCAAAATCTCAGGACATATCCCTTCCCAGGCCATACTTTGGCCTGTAGATGCATTCCTGAAAGTGTCATTTTCCTAACCTAGCCAGATTCCAAGATGGACAAAAGTAGCTGAAGTAGAATTTTATTTTCTAGTTTATAATTTTATGGTAAAATTCTACTTAAGCTAGAATTTCTACATAATAATAATAAAGAAATATTGAAGCCATGTGTCCTTTACTATTATATTCAATGCTATAGCGTTGCCTCTCTTTTACTTTCAGAAATGCTCTGGTAAAAGACATAAAAGAAAATAAAAATTACAGATTATTGTCGTAAAAAACAACGTAACCAGGATTCAAACCTGGAACATCCTTAATAATGTATGGCGCTCCACCATTTGAGCTACTACATCACACATGTATTTGTTTATGAATCGGTATATGATGAAATGAATCAATATCAGAAAAATCCTCCAGCTCCAAATTCATTTCATTTATAGTATTTTTATATTTTGAAAAGGTGTTATATATATATATATATATATAATATATAGTTTCAGTACTAAAGTGATATCTGGCATGCAGGAGCTTTCCTACCCTGTAAGACTATCAAAGCTGAATCTCCCTACACTTGTTTACAGGAGAAATAGAGGGGATGCCATTTTACCCTACAAGTTATTGAGGGCTAATAATCTCCCAGTACTATTCTATACTGTTGGTACTGACTCAAAGACTAGAGGTCATCACCTGAAACTTGTCAAGCAGTCAACAATATCTAGAGTTGGCTCTCAATTCTTTTTATCATTCATTGTCAACAGTTGGAACAAACTAACTAATGAAACAATTTCTGCTGATTACATTGATGTTTCCAAACAAAGGCAATATACTGAGTGTTCCTCCAGAGTTTAAACTCAATTTGGATGCTACTGAACATAAAATAGCACCTGGTCACTAATGAACTTTGTGTATAGAACTCAAGTCGTCATTCTGAGTTTCTACAAGAAAAAATCCTTAGATTGCTTCTCTTGCACTCAAATTAAATTTAAGGTAATTTAATTTAAGGTGGTAGTGAATCCTTCAAAGCAATGTAAGTAAATAGCCTCATCAATAATTTGGTGTCTTTCCCTATGACTTAATGGACAATTTTTACTAAACTGAACATTAGCAGTGTTGTTTACCCTTCTTCTAAAAAAAAGTACAATAATGGCAAAATCCTTACTCCAATACATTCAGCAACTTTACATTTATTGTGTTTTCATGAGTTTCTTTCAGTTAAATTGCATGCCAATTCCCCTCCCAACCCCAATATACAGCCTTGACTAAATCCATTTGTTTCTATTTTTTTTTTTTTTTTCAACTATTCATGATTAAGAAGTACAAAAAAGCATAGAAAAAAACAAAATCAGCAGCATTTGGATGAAACTAAGAGATACATCAAGGCAAAAGGGTAGAGTGGAATAAACTTCAGAAGGCAAAATTAGCAATTCAGAAGAGGGGATGGTACTTATTCTTTATGTGCTACACACAAAAGAAGTCAAGTTTGGTTAATGCTAATGAAATGAAATAAAATAGGATGAATATATGATAGTTTAGAAACAAATTTAGGCTATATATTTGCACATTTGGGGGGGGATATAGCATACTGTATATTAAATAGGCCTAAGTAACCTAACCTAGGTACTCCCCCCCCCCCCTAAGCCCCAAAAACAAATTGTTTAAATATTGTAAACATGATTAGAAACCTTGCTTTGCAATCAATTTAGATAACAAATAACTGTTTGACAAGTTTCCATGTCTGGTTTGCTTGTACAGTCTATGGTGTTGTGTAGCATATAAAGCATAAGTCCCAAGGGGATATTCTGCCCCATTACCAAGTAAATGCTTTCTCTTCCAAGAAATACATTTGTACACCCCCACCAATAGAATTAAGAAGTTTAATTGGGATGATGGATTTGTTTTAACTGTTAAGAAGACTTGCTTACAGTTGAGGACAATGGATTTCTAAATAGCTGATCAAACTTTTTGGAGAATCAAAGGGGTGAAAGGACTTGTTGCTAGTTCATGTACCATGCTACAGATTTTTGGAACTGGAACTTCTTTTTAAAGAAAAATTCTTGCAACAAAACTTCAAGATGAAGAGCCTAGCCTTGTAATACAAACCAAAATAATTGGGTAAATTGTTTGCAGTTTGTATTATTCACTTACTAATAAAGTAATTCATCCTATTTTATTCATTAGCATTAACCAAACTAGCACTATATAAAAGAGTCCATTTAAAATAGGAGTACTGCATTTCTTTATACTCTTTCAAAATACAATAATCATTTTTGTGAGAAAATAATTTTACCCCTACCCCTATATGTACCACTTCAGGGTATATATTTGCACATTAGGGGGAGGGTGGGGGTAAATTTTAAGTGTAGCTCTAATTTAAATTAGAAAAAATGTATCACCCCCCCCCCCCCCCTAATGTGCAAATATATAGCTTGAATTGGTATATATATAGGGGTGGGGGTGAAATTCATTTCCAACAAAAATGATTATTATATTTGGAAATAGCATAAAAAAGGCATTGAGTGGTATGTTTACTTTATTTGTAAGTCAATAATATGAACTACAAAAAAATTACCAATATTTTAGACAGCCAAACTGTTAAACTCTTTCAAAACATTAATGATGTAGAGAAGAAAATAGAGGTACATAAAGCACCAAGAAAAATTTTTTTTTGCTATTCATATTATTGATTTACAAATCAAGTGAACATACCACTCAATGCCTTTTTTATGCTCTTTCCAAACACAATAATCATTTTTCTTGGAAATGAATTTTACCCCCACCCTTATATATACCAATTCAGGGTATATATTTGCACATTAGGGGGGTGGGGGAGAATTTTATTTCTGATGTAAATGAGAGATAAGTTTAAACTTTTGCCAACCCCCTAATGTGCAAATATAGGTAAATTTTTACCAAATCATATTATTGACTTACAAATAAAGTGCATATACTATTTGAAGCCTTTTTATGCTGATTACCAATATAATAATCATTTTTGTCAAAAATAAATTTTAGCCCCCCCCCCCTATATATGTCAATTCAGGATATGTATTTGCATATTTGGGGGGGGGTATAAAATTCAATTTCTGACAAAATGATTATTATATTTGTAATCAGCATACAAAAAGGCATTAAATGGTATATTCACTTTAGTTGTTACTCAATAATATGATTTGGTAAAAATTTACCCAAATATATATCCTGAATTGGTATATATAGGGATGGGGGTAAAATTCATTTCCAACAAAAATGATATTTATTAGTATTTTCTTCTCAAATCAGTCAAGAGATACAAGAGGTATCGGAATTACCCCGTAAAAACACGATTTTGGGGTAAATCTGACATGTGGGCCTACAGGATAAATTCTGACATTACACTGATAAATTCTGGGTCGCATTTACCCCATGCATAGAAGTGGCTAGTATTTTGCAATTCTAGCCTAGATATCAGTGTAATTGCCAACTATTTGTAATGTTAACATATATATATATATATATATATATATATATATATATATATATATATATATATATATATATATATATATATATATATATATATATATATATATATATATTAGTATATATATTAGTATATATATTAGTATATATATTAGTAAAGAGGGTGGGTGCAATGCGAATGTTAAAAGTAGAATTTAGGTAGATTTCTTGGTGGCCCTATAATTTAGCTAGGATGAAAGTGAAAATATCATTTGATGCTTTTTTATGCTCTTTTCATTATTCATATAAAATACCTTTGGGGCCTCTTTAAGGGCCCAAGATGCAATTAGCCCTAGAAGCAATTCTTGAATTATCAAAATTTCAAACTAAGAAATTTACCAAAATTTCTTATGTTTAAATCTGCCCTTTTGCTCTTCACTTTATATTGACTTACAAATAAAGGAAACATACAACTTTATTCCTTTTGGGCTATTATACTCTTTCCAAATATAATAATCATTTTTGTTGGAAATGAATTTTACCCCCATCCCTATATATACCAATTCAGGATATATATTTGGGTAAATTTTTACCAAATCATATTATTGAGTAACAACTAAAGTGAATATACCATTTAATGCCTTTTTGTGTGCTGATTACAAATATAATAATCATTTTTGTCTGAAATTGAATTTTAGACCCCCCCCCCCCAAATGTGCAAATACATATTAGTGACCAGGTGCTATTTTATGTTCAGTAGCATCCAAATTGAGTTTAAACTCTGGAGGAACACTCAGTATATTGCCTTTGTTTGGAAACATCAACATAATCAGAAATTGTTTCATTAGTTAGTTTGTTCCAACTGTTGACAATGAATGATAAAAAGAATTGAGAGCCAACTCTAGATATTGTTGACTGCTTGACAAGTTTCAGGTGATGACCTCTAGTCTTTGAGTCAGTACCAACAGTATGGAATAGTACTGGGAGATTATTAGCCCTCAATAACTTGTAGTGTAAAATGGCATCCCTCTATTTCTCCTGTAAACAAGTGTAGGGAGATTCAGCTTTGATAGTCTTACAGGGTAGGAAAGCTCCTGCATGCCAGATATTACTTTAGTGGCATGTCTCTGCACATCTTTAAGAACTTATATAGCTTTTATAGAATATAGGGAGGCATCACATGTTCCAACTTCAAGCTTAGGATGCACAAGTCCCTTAGATAGAGGATTGATGACTTTAGAGGAACAAGTGGAAATAGTTCTCTTGATCAGTCCCATGGTTGAACAAGCCCCAGCTGAAGACCTCTTAGCAGGAGTGCTGAATTTTAGTTCATTGTCAATAGTGACACTCAGATCCTGCTCATTATTTACAAAGGAAAGTGGGTGGCCTAGGAGAAAATAAGAGCAACAAGGATTCAGTTTGCCAAAGTGAATGATATGGCACTTGGCAATATTGAATTCAAGAAGTCAGGCCTCAGCCCATTGACCCAGCAGTTGAAGATTATTTTTTAGCAGGGCATGATTTTTATAGGACAAAGCTGGTTCAAGAACCTTCAGCTTGTCTGCATAAAGAGTTGATTTACTGCTGGTAATGAAAGGAGCATCAGTAATGAAAATACTAAATAGTGTAGGACCCAAAACACTTCCCTGAGGAACTCCACTCAGAACATGCATAGAGGCATTCAGATCACAAATAAAGAAAATCAAGGATCTAGAGCAGGAATTTCTCTTCAAGCTTGACTGCACATGCTTTAATTGCAAATTGCTTGTGACACATTTTGTCAAAAGCTTTAGAAAAGTCAAGCAGAATCATGTCAGCAGGTACCCACATACCAAGCAACTTTGTAATGTGATCATAAGATTCAAGGAGATTGGTGTCCGCAGATCATCCTGATAGTCCCCGAAGCCGTGCGACGCCGACATGATGGCAGGGAATGTGTGATTTAGTATTGGCGGCAGGCGCGGCGAATTTTTTTTGGTGGCGCGCCGCCGATTTCTGACTGGGGGCGCACCACGGCGCGCCGATTTTTCTGATTAAAAATATTAATAAAAATCCCACTTCACCAAGCACGTTCAATCTCAACTTGATTTTAATAAGGATTTTTAAATGGTTGGCTAAAAACTTACAAGAATAATATGGCAAAACAGGAATTTGTTGGGCCGTGTGGAAAGTGTTTATGTTTACTGTTTATCAAACCAACTAGAGTTCTCATTTTTACCCACTAGGCCAAGAGAAACCTATGTTGTGTTTATGTTTAACATTGCATTGTTTCTATTAAATCCCATGTTTAGTCATTTTCTTCTTGTTAATGATTTGGGCTAATGTGTGTATAGCTTTCAAAGTTTGAAGTTCAAACATCTCCTGTTCATCAAATACATAAAAAGGAAGTGAAAAATAAAAACAAATAACAAAATCAAAAAAAACACTGTATACAAGTCAAATACCATGGCTTAACAACACCAGAAATTTTAAATCAGCACTTACAATTGATATAGCAAAAGTGAGTTTGTTCACTCTGCCTGGAGCCATTGATCTTTTTGCAGTCACTATTTGTCCTGTTGTGCTAAAAAGCCGTTTAGCTGGGGCACTTGTGGCCAGTACAGCCAGAACTTGACGAGTGTAAACTGCCACTCGCGGGATCTGATACTAGCATTGGACCTTGGGGTCCCATAGAATGGTGCAAATGGGCTTCTTCTTTGTATCTGCTGAAATAAGTTGTTTTTATAAGGGAGAACTAACCTGCACCTTTACCATAGGGCTCCTGCGCCCTACACTACAGGGGGAACTAAACTGCACCTTTACCCTCTTTTCTTATCAACACAGAAAAGCCCTCCAAAATTATTTTCTAAAAGAAGTGATCAAGTTATGAAGTTTCAAGACAAAGCTAAAGGCTGCTTCAACTTCAGTGTGCTCTACTCACTCTGCAAAAAAAATGTGATTTATCTCTATAGATATATTTCTATACTAGGTCTAGCTCTTTTCCAGATTTATTAAAAAAACTTTTTCCACAAAATAAGTTTTTCAAAGAAAAGTAAAGAACTCCATTAAACAAAAAATGAGCAAAAATAAAATAATCTACCAGGCGGGAAACTACCGCAAATCAGCATCAATAAATAAATGAAACCTAAAACGAACAGAAATTACAATAAATAACTGAGTCAAACTCAAAACGAGCAGAAATTAACATAAGTTCAGCTCAAAACTCCTATGCCTTCCCAAGGCCAGAACATAAGCTGCACTTTACTGAAAAAAATATAAATGTTTTTAAATCTATAACTTTAATAAATCAAATAATATTAACATTTTGATTACTAAATATCAGTACATGTATATTAAACTGACAATGCAAATTCATTTGTATTTTTTTCAGTAAAGTGCAAAATATGTTCTGGCCTTGGGAAGGCATAGGGGTTTTGAGCCCAACTTATGTTAATTTCTGCTCGTTTTGAGTTTGACTGGGTTATTTATTGTAATTTCTGTTCGTTTTGGGTTTCATTTATCTATTGATGCTGATTTGTGGTAGTTTCACGCTTGGTAGATTATTTGATTTAATTTCTGTTTGTCTTATATTGACTTAGTCTTTTCAGGGAAAAACAAAATAATACTTTAAATCTTAATGTTTTTTAAGAATTTGTGGTTGGGCCTCTTATTTGTATGCTGGAAAAAAAAATTCAGCAATTTTTAACAACATAGACCTGGACACAAATAGTAGTGTTTAATTTAGTTTCATACCCCCTCTAGTTGACCTGTAATGGAAAACTTGATACCCTTTGCAAAAAATCTGTTTACTTTCTTTGATAGCTTGGATACACTTACGCTATTTTGATTTGGTTGAATTTTAAGAGCAGAAGTAGCCCCGAAAGTTTGAACATAATACCCTAAGTTGTTCTTGGGATACTGCTGAGATGCCTTATTGGGAATTAAGCATTAACACAGTGCATTTTGATTTAATCTTAAGGCAACATTTACTTTTTAAACATAAAGGCAAATGGGAGGGTGGGCGTGGGAGGGGGATTAGTTTCCCTCCATTTACTTTCGACTATTAAAAAGGGCATCAGCCCTTTCTATTTTTAATCAAATGAGTCCTTTTCGAAGTTCCTACGACAACTCCTTTGATACAAAGTGCCCTGGTCTAAACAACAACAAAATGAACATTATGCCCACATCGATCTTTACTATAAAAATGTCAAGCCTTCCAATCACTTTCGATTATTAGAAAGGGCACTAGACCTTTCGATTTCCAATCAAATGATCGCTTTTTTAAGTTTCTACAACAACATTTTCTATAAACACCTTATATGCCCCCAGGGCATAAATTACAACCCTTACCCTAAGAACTGTGAGGGTGGTTGTCATCCTCTAAGACCTAATTTCCAGAACTTCCAACTACGTTAAACAAAATGGCTATCTCAAAATTTTGATTGGATGTGTTTTGGGAAATGGTGGGCGTGGAAAGGGTGTTAGTTGCCTTCCAATCACTTTCGACTATTAAAAGGGGCACAAGCAACTCCAATTTCCAATTTAATAAGGCCTTTTCGAAGTTTCTATGATAACTTCTTAGATACAAAGTGCCCTGGTCTAAAGGAGAAAAATAATAAATAATACATTGTGCCAACATTGTTCTTATATACCCCAAGGGCATAACTTAAAACCCTTGGCCTAAGGGTTGTGGGGGAATAACCTCCTCAAAAAACATATTTTCTCTGTGAAAATCAGTTACTCTGAACAAAATGGCTATCTTAAAATTTTGATTGGATGTGTTTGGGGAAATGGTGGGCGTGGGAGGGGTGTTAGCTGCCTTCCAGTCAGTTTCGACTATTAAAAAGGGCACTAGCTATTCCAATTTCCAATCGAATGAGCCCTTTTCGAAGTTTCTGCAACAACTCCTTTGATAAGAATTGCCCTGGTATGGAAAAAAAAATAATAATACAGTGTGCCAACATTGTTCTTTACCTAGGCAGTGCGATTGCGCTGCCTATGATAACATACTGAACTGCCTAATGCCCTTTTACCTACCGCTTTTCATTCAAAAAATCAGAAAGAAAAATCAACAGAATTTTAAAGTGGAAGGTAGAATTCTTCTTCTAATTCACAGCAGGCGGGCTATTCAGTTGGTACTATTTAGCCCTCTTCTTTTTGCTTCACTCTGTGGGCTACAGAGCTACTGTCTTAGTTGTCTCTTATTTATTAGATATTCTCAGATATCTTTCAGTAGATCTTTTGACTCAAGGAGTTCAAATATAAGATGATAGATATCGATTTCTGTGCTCTGTGTGCAGGTATAGTTGGCTAGGCTCTTGACTGATAGTGAGATTTTGTGGTGTTTGATTTTTTGGTGTTTGTTCACTCTGCCTGGAGCCATTGATCTTTTTGCAGTCACTATTTGTCCTGTTGTGCTAAAAAGCCGTTTAGCTGGGGCACTTGTGGCCAGTACAGCCAGAACTTGACGAGTGTAAACTGCTACTCGCGGGATCTGATACTAGCATTGGACCTTGGGGTCCCACAGAATGGTGCAAATGGGCTTCTTCTTTGTATCTGCTGAAATAAGTTGTTTTTATAAGGGAGAACTAACCTGCACCTTTACCATAGGGCTCCTGCGCCCTACACTACAGGGGGAACTAAACTGCTTCTTTACCCTCTTTTCTTATCAACACAGAATAGCCCTCCAAAATAATTTTCTAAAAGAAGTGATCAAGTTATGAAGTTTCAAGACAAAGCTAAAGGCTGCTTCAACTTCAGTGTGCTCTACTCTCTCTGCAAAAAAAAAAATGTGATTCATCTCTATAGATATATTTCTATACTAGGTCTAGCTCTTTTCCAGATTAATTAAAAAAACTTTTTCCACAAATTAAGTTTTTCAAAGAAAAGTAAAGAACTCCATTAAACAAAAAATGAGCAAAAATAAAATAATCTACCAGGTGGGAAACTACCGCAAATCAGCATCAATAAATAAATGAAACCTAAAACGAACAGAAATTACAATAAATAACTGAGTCAAACTCAAAACGAGCAGAAATTAACATAAGTTCAGCTCAAAACTCCTATGCCTTCCCAAGGCCAGAACATAAGCTGCACTTTACTGAAAAAAATATAAATGTTTTTAAATTTATAACTTTAATAAATCAAATAATATTAACATTTTGATTACTAAATATCAGTACATGTATATTAAACTGACAATGCACATTCATTTGTATTTTTTTCAGTGAAGTGCAAAATATGTTCTGGCCTTGGGAAGGCATAGGGGTTTTGAGCCCAACTTATGTTAATTTCTGCTCGTTTTGAGTTTGACTGGGTTATTTATTGTAATTTCTGTTCGTTTTGGGTTTCATTTATTTATCGATGCTGATTTGTGGTAGTTTCACGCTTGGTAGATTATTTGATTTAATTTCTGTTTGTCTTATATTGACTTAGTCTTTTCAGGGAAAAACAAAATAATACTTCAAATCTTTACGTTTTTTAAGAATTTGTGGTTGGGCCTCTTATTTGTATGCTGGAAAAAATTTCAGCAATTTTTAACAACATAGACCTAGACACAAATAATCTGGACTCAAATAGTAGTGTTTAATTTAGTTTCATACCCCCTCTAGTTGACCTGTAATGGAAAACTTGATACCCTTTGCAAAAAATCTGTTTACTTTCTTTGATAGCTTGGATACACTTACGCTATTTTGATTTGGTTGAATTTTAAGAGCAGAAGTAGCCCCGAAAGTTTGAACATAATACCCTCAGTTGTTCTTGGGATACTGCTGAGATGCCTTATTGGAAATTAGCATTAACACAGTGCATTTTGATTTAATCTTAAGGCAACATTTACTTTTTAAACATAAAGGCAAATGGGAGGGGGGGCGTGGGAGGGGGATTAGTTTCCCTCCATTTACTTTCGACTATTAAAAAGGGTATCAGCCCTTTCTATTTTTAATCGAATGAGTCCTTTTCGAAGTTCCTACGACAACTCCTTTGATACAAAGTGCCCTGTTCTAAACAACAACAAAATGATACATTATGCCCACATCGATCTTTACTATAAAAATGTCAAGCCTTCCAATCACTTTCGAATATTAAAAAGGGCACTAGACCTTTCGATTTCCAATCAAATGATCGCTTTTTTGAGTTTCTACAACAACATTTTCTATAAACACCTTGTATGCCCCCAGGGCATAAATTACAACCCTTACCCTAAGAACTATGAGGGTGGTTGTCATCCTCTAAGACCTAATTTCCAGAACTTCCAACTACGTTAAACAAAATGGCTATCTCAAAATTTTGATTGGATGTGTTTTGGGAAATGGTGGGCGTGGAAGGGGTGTTAGTTGCCTTCCAATCACTTTCGACTATTAAAAGGGGCACAAGCAACTCCAATTTCCAATTTAATAAGGCGTTTTTGAAGTTTCTATGATAACTTCGATACGAAGTGCCCTGGTCTAAAGGAGAAAAATAATAAATAATACATTGTGCCAACATTGTTCTTATATGCCCCCAGGGTATAACTTAAAACCCTTGGCCTAAGGGTTGTGGGGGAGTAACCTCCTCAAAAACATATTTTCTCTTTGGAATTCAGTAACTCTGAACAAAATGGCTATCTTAAAATTTTGATTGGATGTGTTTGGGGAAATGGTGGGCGTGGGAGGGGTGTTAGCTGCCTTCCAGTCAGTTTCGACTATTAAAAAGGGCACTAGCTATTCCATTTTCCAATCGAATGAGCCCTTTTTGAAGTTTCTGCAACAACTCCTTTGATACGAATTGCCCTGGTATGGAAAAAAATAATAATATAGTGTGCCAACATTGTTCTTTACCTAGGCAGTGCGATTGCGCTGCCTATGATGACATACTGAATTGCCTAATGCCCTTTTACCTACCGCTTTTCATCCGAAAAATCAGAAAGAAAAATGAACAGAATTTTAAAGTGGAAGGTAGAATTCTTCTTCTTCTAATTCACAGCAGGCGGGCTATTCAGTTGGTACTATTTAGCCCTCTTCTTTTTGCTTCACTCTGTGGACTACAGAGCTACTGTCTTGGTTGTCTCTTATTTATTAGATATTCTCAGATATCTTTCAGTAAATCTTTTGACTCAAGGAGTTCAAATATAAGATGATAGATATCGATTTCTGTGCTCTGTGTGCAGGTATAGTTGGCTAGGCTCTTGACTGATAGTGAGATTTTGTGGTGTTTGAAGTATTTTAACAGTTTACAAAGCAAGGTATGTTGTGCAGACGTCAGCATATTACATTCAAATAGGCAATGCTCAATTGTTTCATTATTCATATTACAATGCCTGCAAAGAGGGGACAGGGGAATTGAACCACTTGAATTAGAAAGCTTATATGAGAATGCAAGGAAATTTAGTCCATTTGTTCCTGAACGAATTCTATGATAAATTTTAGAAAGATGCTTATTGGGAAAGGGGGAAAGGGTAGGATTAATCTTATTAAAATTAATATCTGATAGCCTCCATTGGTAAATATCTCTAATTGGGATTGGCCTCCCACTTGGCTGGTCAATATTTATAGCATATTTTGCTGTTTCATCAACCTGATGATTACCACTTATGCCAGAGTGGCTAGGAATGTACTGAAAATAAGTTTTTATGCCACTTGAAGCAAGATTATCAATAATACTGAGACAATGATAAGTGTCAATGTCCAACTTATATTGAGGAGCTGAGGCCAGCAACTCAAGGCTTGATAGAGAGTCAGAATAGATGATAATATTATTCGAATTTGCAATCAAAGGTTGGTTTTGCTTAAGGTGTTCTAATGCCATGATTATGGCATTTAACTCAGCAGACATTATAGATAAATTATTAAATAATCTCTCGCCCATTGCAATTTTCAGATGAGGAAGGAAAACACCACTTGCAACCTTCTCATTCATTTTTGACCCATCAACAAATATTTGGAAGTGATTTTTATAGGTAATTGTATTAAGTTCTGCAAATTTTTTCTGGACAAAAGCAATAGGTTTTAAATCTTTATTCCATTTTGAAAATTCAGTATTTATTATGGGAAATGACCAATTCCATGGAGGGGATTGGAGAAAGTAGGTGCAATAAACTTTGCTGGTACAGGGAACTTCTTTTGAATATTGGCATACTCATCTGCAATACCTCTATACATGGCTGGATTTCTTAACCAATTATGTAATGTGTGTGAGCTATTTGATTCAATTTTTGTAAGATGTTTTGTCAAGAGAAAGCTACGTCTCTCCCTTATTGTTGTTAATCCACTCTCCATAAGCAGAAACTTGGTGCTTGTGGGTTACCTAAGACCAAATATGAGATGTATTATATCATTTTGTGTTGTTTCAATTTTTTGCATCTGGGTCTTTGCACATGCACCATAGACGATGAGCCCATAGTCAATATGGGGTCTTATATGTGATTTATAAAACTGGAGTAAGGTTTTCTCCTTAAACCCCAGGGTGTGGAAAGAAGTCTTTTTAGTATATTTGCTTTTCTATAACATTTTTTTATTGTGTTTGAAATGTGGAGGTGGAAATTAAGTTTTTGGTCAAGCATGAGACCTAGGTAATTAATATGATTATCTTCTGGAATAATTGTTTTATTTAGAGTTAGTTTTGCATTAACATGGTTTCGCTTCCGGTGAAATTGGATTATTTTTGACTTGGTGGGTGCAATGGGTAAATCTGAATGTTGAGAGAATTTTTCAAACTGGAAAAGTGACTTTTGCAGATTTGATAGCACCAGATCATCAGCATATTGTAGATTCGTGTGGGGTAGGTTCATGTCCCAGAGATATAGGGCAAATAGGAAGCAACTGAGGACTGCTCCCTGAGGTAGGCCTTTGGATATTGTCTTTTGGGGTGAAGAGGCTGAACCAACACAAACAATGAAACTTCGCACTTCTATGAAGGATTTAACAAAAAGATACTAGCTTAGGGGGTACTCCAAGGTTTGTAAGTTTATTTAAAAGGATTTGGTGGTTCACATTGTCATATGCCCCTTCAAAATCTAGGAAAGCTGCCACTAGGATATTATTTTTTGAGAAAGATTCATTTATTGCATTTGTTAGCAAAATGAAAGCATCTGTTGAGGAGTGGTATTTCCTGAATCCAGTTTGAGTGTGGGATCATATTATTTTTTTCAACAAACCAGAGGAGTCTGTGATAAATCATTTTCTCCATTATCTTCCCCATCACAGGTGTAATCATTATGGGCCTATAAGACTCGGGGTTATCTTTTGGTTTATTTTTCTTTAGGATTGGTAGGAGGGACGAACATTTCCGTATATTGGGGAACCTAGAAGATGCCCAAGCATGATTATAACAATTTATCAGTTCTTGTTTGTATGAAGGTGTGAGATTCTTTATCCATGTAGGGTGTATATTGTCATAGCTGCTGCTAGTTTTGGTCCTAATATGATGTATTGCATTATTCATTTCCTGGATTGAAAATGGGTTAGTTATGTACTCGGATCCTGGGCGTGGTTGGTAACTTGGGTTCATAGGAATTGTGGACAGTTTGCTTTGATTATTTGATGTTAGCTTATTAACAAGAAGAGTTGCAAATAGGTTAGCCTTTTCATTATCATTGTCATAATGGGTATTATTATGTATAAGCTCATACAGGAGTGGGTTGGGGGAAGTCTTTTTCCCACAGATGTGGCTTATGACTTTATGTATAATTGGCTCATGCGTTTCTCTGGAGAGATTATTTGCAAAATTATTCCAGTATTTATATTTAGCATCTATTATAGTCCTTTTTAGATTAGATTCTGCTTGTAATTTTTTTAAATATGTAGTAGGTGATGGTTTTTTTATGAATTCTGTCCTAGCTGCCTTTTTTATCCTCCATTTATTTAGGCACTCATTTGTCCACCATGCTTTAGGAATTTGTTTAGGGAATGTTTTCTTAGGTGTTGTCCTGGGGATAGCATGATTAGCTGTATTTATTAGTAAAGATGTCAAGGCTTCAGCATGTGTGTCAACTGTTGTGTTAGAAATGCATGAACTTTGGGTGAAACTTGTAATTTCATCATTTAGCTTATTTTGGAACATAGACCAATTTGCTTTAGTGTTGATATATTTGGAGGTATGAGATGAAGTTTCAGCAGGTTCATTTAGGGAGCAAACTATAGCAAAGTGGTCTGTACATAGACTATCAATTTTATTTATGTAAATTTTGTTCAAAAAATTTAATGACACAATTTGTAGGTCAATTGTGGAGAATTTGCCACTTTTGGGGTTGAAATATGTATTCAGATTTAGAGGGGTAGCAACAGCTAATTCATTATTATTTGAAGTCATATGCTCAATAAATTTACCAGCTTTATTTGCTGGTTTATTCCCCCACAAAAGGCTGTGGGCATTGAAATCACCACAAATAATGATATTATTTAACATATTAGAATTAGTTATATAATTAAAGAAATCCTTGGCATCTGTAGTTTAACCATTAGGGTTATAAAAGCTTATGTAGGTTTTTAAATTATTCAGCCAAACACTGATACCAATTACATCAACATCATTTTCAAAATCTGGAAAATTGATGCCACAAAATTTTATATTATTATTGACTAATAAAGCTACCCCACCTCCTTTTTTTCTCTGAAGATCTATCCTTTCTCAGGATAGTATATCCCAGAGAATTAATTTGTTGATTTTGGGTTAAATGAGTTTCCTGGAGGCAAGCAATATTAATTGAATTATTATTCATAAATGATATTAGTTCATTTAGCTTATTTTCTGTGAGTGATCTTACATTCCATTGGAGTATTGATAAATGTTGTGTTGTTGATTTATTCTTCATATGACTGTGTATCAATGTTCAGCTTTGTTAAAAGTAAAGCAAGATCTTTTTTTGCTTGAATGAGCATATCATCTGGGATGTAGATTTTTGCCAATTCTGCAATAATTTTTGTTTTCTGTAGTTGATGTATGTTCATGGCCTGAACTGCATTACAGTTTAGAATGAATAAGCATATATTTGGGGATTGCATTTTTGGTTGTGCATCCTGTTTTGTTGGTTAAGGGATTGATTCCTGGTTGTGTTTCTGGTTTGTTTCTTCTTGGGAGGGAGGGCCAGGCTGACCTCATCTCACCGGACAAGGAGGCTTGTTGGGTTGGTGATTCCTTCTGATAGGGATTTGAGCTAGGGGGCTTAGAAGATGGTGTTTTATATGGGGTGCTTGATGCATTGGGGGCATTTGACTTCGGGGTTTTGGTTGGTTTCATTACAGGCTTTATTTGGTATCGTTGGGCAGCATTTGCTTCCATTGCTGCAAAGGGGTATGGGATGGCCTTTTCTGTTGATATTTGGATTGTTAGAGCTCTTTTCTTGTATGCAGGGCATAATGATTTATTTGTAGATTCATGTGGGCCTTTGCAATTGATGCATGTAGGCTGAGTGTTGTTGCAAGTTGTCAGCTGTTTAGGATGGAAAGCTTTACAATTACTACACTCTCGGAGAATTTCATTACATTTGTTTGTTGTGTGTCCCAGTTTGAAACACTTCTGACACTGGATAGGCTTAGGTTTGTATTCCTTGTGTGGTTTGATTTGCCCTAATAGGAATAATTTTTCTGGGATATCAATTTTATCCTTCAGTGGGAATAAGAAGGATCTACTAGTTTTTAGGCCATTAGAGTTAGGTTTTCCAAGTTGGGTAGCATCCTCAACTGGGATTGTGTTTCCAGCCCTATCTGAGAGCCCTTCTTTTAACTCCTGAGTAGATATCTCTGGGGGAACATTATAAACTACTATTTTTGTTGGTGATTGTTTTGGGTTCCAATTAGATGCAATAATTGGGGTATTCAGAAGGGATTTTAGATTAATTATTGTATCTGCTGATTTCTGATCTTCAACAGCTATTAGTAGAGATCCATCACGGTTAATATTAAGAGAGAACATTGATTTTAGCAATTTAAAAATTGCAACTCTTATTGCAGTGATAATTTTTATTTCAAAGGGGGTAGTGGGATTAATTTTAAGGTAAATTCCTAAGTTTTTGGAGGGAGGATCTTGGGCAGGGAGAGGGGAAATGCTTTTAATTGGGAAGATTTTTTTCCTTTTTTTAGAGCTTCTAGAGAGGACCTCTTGAAACCCATCATTATCATCATTTATGGTTACATTAGCCCCTACACTTATCATTGTCCTATTCTCCAAATTGGAGCTATCATTAGAACTTTCAGATAATGTGCTTGACCAGCCAGGATGGGTATCTTTCACTATGACACTTTCAGTGGAATTTGATTTGGGATCTGGGGGGACTTTTTTTGGAGGACTTCTAAACATTGCCTATTGGAAAAAGCTTTAAACACAAAAATAAAACTAAAAAAAGAAGGGAAAAATAGAATGATATCAAACCGTCTGCACTATACTATGGTTAGGATAAACACCACAGTATAGCCCTGAGGATGAGTTGAGCAGGATTGGTTTGGTACAACTGCTGATTAGAAGCGATAATATACACAAGAAAATATATTTTAATTTTCTTATAAGGTTGCTGTTGTGCTGTTGCCTGTAGATTTTTTGTTTCAAGAAAATTTCTTCTTCTTCTTCCTACGAACCGATATGCATGGCGAGCCCAAGATGACAGTATTTATCTTAAAGAAACAGATTAGCCGGGATGACGGTGAAGCCCGGAGGTCGATATCGATAAGCAAAAAAAAAGAGAGAAAAAACGGCGGTGTATTAGTGACGCCACCGCCGATAGAATCAAGGGTGGCGTCAGCGCGCTGATGCAAGCTGGGCGGCGCGCCGCTGACTTTTCGGCGCGGCTTCGGGGTCTACTTCCTGAACAAAAGCCATGTTGTGAACTGTGTAAAATATTATTTCTTTCAAGGTGTTTAACAACTGCAGAATTGATTATTCTTTCAAGAACCTTAACAACTGCTGATGTCATGCTAATGGTCAATAATTTTCAGCAAGGTCCTTTCTACCTTTTTTAAATATAGGAATGATATGCGCAGTTTTCCAATCCAGAGTTAGTCTGGAAAGATTTGATGATAACTTGAACAGCCAGGAAAGATGTTTACACAAAACAGTACAACATCCATGTATGATACGTGGGTGAATGCCATCTGGACCAGCAAATTTATTCAGTTTGAGGGATGTAAGTTCCTTTAGGACTAATGTATTAGTGATCGGAATTAATTTCATCTTATGTGATACATCATATAAAGGAGGTATGAGATGAACAAAAGTGGAATTGGAGGAAAAAAACAGATGAGAAATTTTGATTGAAAATTTCAACTTTCAGCTCAGGATCAGCAACTGATTGACTGTTGTGCAGAATATCTGGAACTCTGTGTCAGCTGCTACATTTTTGAGTGGCAAAACGTGAGAAAGATTTAGGTTATCCTTAACTTCCCCAAACCTTCTCTTCAACTCCTCTATTTGGTTGGTTGTTTTATTACAAAAAGGTTTGAAGACTTGATAATTTTCTGTGGTCTTATTTTTTCTATAGCAATTCCATGCTTGGTGTTTTCTGTTGATTAGCTTGCTTACTTTAGTAGTTAAAAAAAGGTAAACTTGTTGCCTGTTTTGCTGGATAAATTCTGGTACAAGACTTTTCAACATGCAGAATTTCTGTTTTTACATTTGACCAACTATCATCAGTAATAAGCTTTTTCCAGTTGACACTGGCAAGTTTTTCAGAGACTATTTTGTAGTTTACATATTTTTGTTGCTTAGAAGAAGGTTGTTTGGTAGGCAGACATAAATCCGAAATAATTAGTACATGGTCTCTATAGGCTATTCCATTCAGGGGAGGTTATTACATTCTTAATAAGAAGGTCAGGGCTATGGAGAATAACCAGATCAAGAGTGATGGAGACGACCTTCCCTAAAACGAGTTGGTTGTGAGATTGTTTGACAGAGGGAATTAGGCTATCAAAGAGGGCAGACAAAAAGGAGAATCTGTTACAAAAACCAGATTCGTTAATCCATTGAATTTCAGGAAGGTTAAAGTCACCCAAAAGGACAAGATCATAGCTGACAAAATTGGACATCACATGAGATAGCATGACAGCCAAATTAGATCCAGAGTCCATAACACGGGGAGAACTGGGGCCTCTATAAACAACACCCACTACCATTGAGATTGTTTGATTATGTATTTTTGTCCACACAGACTCAATTCCATCAGTAGTCAGAAAATTAAATTGAATAAGACTGATTGTTAGTCCATCTCTTATATATAAGCATGCTCCTCTGTGGCAAAGTGAGGAATTCAGATTAGAAAAGAGTTGGTAACCATTGATTTTGATTTCATCAGGAGATAAGACTGGCAATGTGTTTTTTTTTGGCGAAACTTCTGTAATTGCTGCAGCGTCCACTTCTTCTAATATCATACAATAGGAAAGCTTATTAGGGAGGCTATCAACATTGGAACTAAGGAACCTCATTCCTTGTGAGGTAGGAATCTGAGAGGATGCAGGACTAGAGTAAAAAGGAACCAAGGAACTGGTGAAGCTGTTGGATACAGTACTATGAAACAACAAAGAAGAAACAGCAGGTGAGCAAGTTGTTGCAGAAGAAGCAAGGGAAATGTCAGCATGAGACAGGGAAACATAATTATGATTACTACTAGACAGTTGAGAGACAAAATTTGGTGATGTGAGTCTATTAACATTTAAACAATTAACAGAGGTAGAAGGAGGGACAGACACTAGTGGGACATTGCTCCAACTGGCAAGTTTTTTTTTTAATGATGGCACCCTTACCAACTATCAAATCTGCCTCTCCATCAGCTTTCCTGCATTTCAACTCCTCAACTAGAGCTCTGTGCTTTATTCAATCTTCCTTTGGACTATCACCATAGAAACTGATTGATCCTTTTGTTTCAAAGAATATCTGAATTGTTTGCTTTCTAAATTCAGTTGATGGTGACACAGAGAAAAGGAGAGGAGATGTGGCTACCAGAGGGTTGATGGCTATTTGAAAGTCTTTACGTTGGCTGGGGGGGGCACCAATGTCAACTCCATAAGTGTGTAACAGATAATTATACAAGAAAACTGCATCACCAGTATGGGTGGGGATTCCATATGGAACAATATTCAAACATTTTTCGAAATGCTGGTGCTCTGAACATGCTATCTGACAAACATCAATTTTAGTTAGTTGGGCTACAGGAACTTGAGACAATTGAGAAGACACTGTAGAAGCCACTAGGTCCTGAACAGATGAAACAGAGCATACTGAGTGTAGTGAATTTTCAATGTGTGATACCCTATAGGCAATATAACTAATCCGAGCAGAACTCTCAGATTTAATGTCAGTTCTCAGTTGGGAAAGTGTTTGCGTCAACTGACTAGTAGTGGGAAACTCCATCTTCAGGTCTTCCCTGAAATATTTCAAGGAATGATCCATAACAGAAGCTAGCTTTGCTATCATAGCCTGCTTACTAAAGGGGGAAGGGAGGGTTAGCTTTGCAGGCTTGACATATCCAGGAACAAGTAAGTGATTGTATCATCTTGCTTTATAATTTATATTCTCCGGAAGACAGGTTTAGACAATCTCTACATATCCACTTCTCACAAATGTCATCCTCTATGGCAGAGGACCCCTCATCCAATTCTGTAGAACAACCAGCACGTCTATCATGGCCTGTAACTGGGCTTATGCGTTTTTGCTTAGCCTTGCTGGAGATAATATATTCAACTAAATCAGGAAATGAAACTAAAGTCCTGGGTATGGGTTAGGCTACTACCTGAAAAAATTCCTCCTAAAATCTACAAAATCCAACAAAAAATACTTCTGTGCAACAGCTTCTCAGGCTGTCACTAAATTACAAACTGGAATTAAGGCAAATGCTACTTAAGAGCTAAGGCAGGCCATTGGCTCACTGCCTTTATAAAATGAAACAAAAAAGATTTACAAGTCAAAATATTGAATTGTAAGTAGGTCACAGGATCATATAGATGATATTTGTAGAACTCATTGAAATATCACCAGTTGTGTTGCTTCTACACTTGAGAATCCTGTTCCTTGTGAGCAACTATTGTTGCTTGAGACTAATAATATCAGTGCAGATAAATTGCCCTACATTTCAAGCAATTAAGTGGTTATCGGACAGTTTACCATGAAATAATTTGGTCACATCTTTTTTGCCATAAATTTTCTGTCATTACCAAGATTGTTATAGGACAAATTGTCATAATTTTTGTGCCATCACACAAACTGTCATTTTTTGTCATCAACTAAACTCTATTGTTTCTTCTTGTCATTGGAAAAGTCTCATTGTTTTATTTCTTATTGAACAAAGCACCAATGTTTTTATCTGTCATCAGGGAAGATGTCATGTTTTGCTGCATGTGAATCTCTTAGAAAAATATATTGATTAGAAACTATTCTTCAAAGAGTACAATACAAAAACACACATGCTATCAAGCAGCCATTAAAGAGATGCATCGAATTTGCTTATTTAGCACGAGTTCTTCATGTTGTGCAGTATGGTAGTTGTGCTGTATCAACTTCACAGCTTTTCTCACCTTCAACACTTATGGCAATACAAATGGAAAGGATATGCGTTACGAAAAATTCTGCAAGAGTACCCTCTTCTAATATTTTTTTTTTCATGGTATTAGTCCAAAGGGAGGAATTTCAATATTTTGCCAATATGTGTGACTAAACAATTGCAAGGTAGTATTAGGGTATTTCAAAATGGGATCCCATCCACCCTTGTGTTTAGGAGTCATCTTTATCACAAACAATTGAAGAAAAAATGCAAAAAAAAGATGAAATTGTTAATGTTAAACTAGAAAAGATCTAGTTGCTCATCAATTTTGAAGGAATTGGTTGTTTGAAGCGTAAAAATTTAAAATGTCAGATCACCTGAACATGATTACTGACTTGTTTACCATTGTTCAAGGGTACCGGTTTCTCTATGACCCTGGTGATATTCAGTGTAAAAAGACAAAATGGAATGTTTGCTGCAACCTTTTTTAAAATGTTGCCCTGGAATTTCACCCAATCTCTCCACTTTCCACCTCTGAGCCATTCGGCTTTGGCCAACGATTCCATAGCTTGAACACCTTATAAGCAAGTCAGATTGGTCCACAGCCAAGCAGAAAAAGTAGTCTAGAGCAGTATTAGCCTCCGCTTTGGCTTTAACTGCTTGCCATAGGATGCTAGAGCAAAAACTCTGCATTAAGCCTAGGTAAAAGGTTTCTGGAAACACCTTTTTGGCAAATCTGTCATCCAAAGAAGTAGTTGAAGGTATGTAAAAATACCACTAATAGCCCTCTATTCAATGACAGAAAAAAAACAATGATTCTTTGCCCATTGACAAATTAAAACAATGTCACTAGGCTATTTCAAATGGAAGATTAATCAGTAGTTACGGTTTTGCTTACCTTCTGGCCTTAGTATTAGCTCAGGGGAGCTGTACTTAAAAAGGTATCATTGTTGTATTTTTTTTTATCTCTAAGTCCTTGGATATTAGCCTTTGAAATACCTAGCAAATCCATCTTGTAAGTAACTCGTCAGTTTAAAGACCCGGGGAGGGATCTAGACCTGTCAGTACCTAGGGAATGAATGACATTTAGTCCCCCCCCCCCCCAAAGTTAACAGAACCACTATAGAAATCAGCTTATGGTTATTTTAATTCTTTAAAGAATCTATTTATTTAGTTGTTTTACTATCATTTATATATTATTTTTTTTTACATAAACCCTATATGTACAATAACTTCTACCACCACCGCTAAAAACTCACCACAGCACCAAGGTACCTGAGTCCAACACAGTTATGCACGCTCCTCCTCCATCTCAATCTATTCAAAGGCTCCATCTGTACACCCTTTCAGGAAGTTCCAATTTCCCTTCGATCTTTCCTTGCAGCAGCTTCCCACCCCAGCCCAAAATGATTTGATTTTAGTTTAGTACTAGATAAGTGTCTAAAAAGGACAATCTCTTGTCCTTTGCCTGCAAAATGTGCCTTTTCCATCTTAACGTTTTTCTTATTATAGCCCTAGAAAGCAGGATGGAACCTCACTTTTTGTACAGCCTACAGTTTGAGATGCGTTCAGTCAGTTGGGTACCCAAAACAATCCCTAGGTAATTTCTCTGGAAACCATCTAGCATATGTTCCTCCAATTTTTGGAGCGCCCATACTTCAGAACCACATTTGACCATTGTCATCATTTTTCTTCAATTTCCAATATTCTTATCTTGGTCTTCAAACATATCTTCCTATTCTTCCAAAGTTTTCTACTGTGAAAGTAGACCTTGGGCCTTGGATACTCTACTTTTAACATCCTCACTGCACCTACCATCTTTACCAATAATAATTAAAAAAAAACTTTCCGAAAAATAAGTTTTTCAAAGAAAAGTAAAGGCCATTTTAAACTTAAGCTCAGGAGATACAAATACCTGTTAAAATTCAAACTCAAAACGACCAGAAATTACTATTAAAGAATAAATGAAACCTAAAACGAACAGAAATTAAATAAACAATCATAGCAAAAAACATACAACAAGTAATAATATGAACGAATAAATAGATCTTAAAGCGAGTAATGCTTGGATTGAATATGAAAATCAAGCTTAAAACGAAAACAAATATTTTGCTATTAAAGTATAAATGAAACTTAAAACGAACAGAAATTAAATAAACAGTCAATGCGAACAAACATACAATATATATTAATATAAATGAATAAATAAATCTTAAAACGAATGAAACTTAAATTGAATATGCAAATCAAGTTTGAATGGAATAAAAATAAATACAAACAAGAGTTTGGGTATCGTCTCACTGCAGAAGCCTTAAACCTACTGCGTCATTGGCGCTTTACTGAAAATGAATTATATTACAAATGTTTTCTTTTGTACTTAATATTGAAAATAAATATTAAAATTACAGTAAAATTTCAATCTGATGAGCTTTTAGCAATTAATATCATTATGCATCAAATATTCAGTTTAATTTATTAGTTCTTTTCAAGATTGGTCAAGACAAATATAGTTTCACTACATGCAAAATTTGGATACTGCCCCCTTCTTTAACTGTAAAAACCAGCCTTCTGCGTCATTGGTGCTTCACTGAAAACGAATTACTCGTATATTACAAATTTATTATTTTCCAGTTCTTACAGCATTGAAAATGAAAATAAAAATGCTTAAAATGGCCTTTACTTTTCTTTGAAAAACTTATTTTTCGGAAAGTTTTTTTAATTAATTTTTGTTCGTTTTTGATTGCAAAAAGTTTCAATTTTTTTTTGGCATGAGGGGGTGCTTACTGTCCGATTATTCTTGACTTTAAAAAACGGATCTAGAACTTGATCTAGAAACGGATCTAGAATTTAAATCGAATGAGGCTTTTTTTCAAAGTCTATATGGTTACCTCTTTGATAAAAACCTTATATATGAACAATAGACAGCTTGCATAACTTGTGGACAGCGATTGACAACAATGAATGGATTGAAAAATAGCTCCAATAAGGGGGTTTAAACCATTTCACTTGCTGACACAAAGGGATCACGACTGTTTGGAATTAACCTTAATAGGAATTTGTGTGCCAAAGCAATTTTGCATCCATCACAGAGTATGTATTTTAACCTTATAATTGGATAATTATAATAGATTTCCTATGTGTTCTTCCCATGCAAAACCCCTTCCCATAAGTTATAAACCCCCCTTAATAAGTTATGCCTCAGGGCATAACTTACAACGCCTACCTCTGGGCCCTGGTGGGCTGTGTCGACACCGTAGTTTTTTGTTATCAGAACTTTGAACTATTTTAACAAAATGTCTATCTCAAAATGTCTATCTGATGCATTTAGGGCAAGGAGGAGGGAGAGGGGCTAGTTGCCCTTCAATCTCTTTTGACTCTTAAAAAGTGAACAAGAACTTTCAATTTTCAATCAAATGAGCCCTCTCTAAAGTTTATACGAGCATCCCTTCCATAAAAAATAATATGAAGGATTCGGCGAATGCTTAAATTACAACCCTTGCCCTGAGGGCTTTGGGGGAGTTGTAATCCTCAAAGACCTAATTTCCAGAACTTAAAACTACGTTTAATAAAATGGCTGTCTTAAAATTTTGATTGGATGTGTTTGGGGAAAAGGTGGGCGTGAGAGGGGATTAGTTGTCCTCAAATCACTTTCGACTATTACAAAGGGCACTAGCCCTCGGAATTTCCAATTGAATGAGCCTTTTTTTAAGTTTCTACGACACCGCCTTCTATAAAAACCTTATATGCCCCCAGGGAATAACTTAAAACCCTTGTCCTGAGGGTTGTGGGGGATAGTTCTCCTCAAAAACATATTTTCTATCTGGAAATCAACTACGCTGAACAAAATGGCTATCTCAAAATTTTGATTGGATGTGTTTGGGGGAATGATGGGCGTGGAGGGGGGGGGGCTAGTTGCCCTCCAATCACTTTCGACTATTAAAAAGGGCACTAGCCCTTTGAATTTCAAATTGAATGTGCCTGTTTTGAAGTTTCTACAACAACGCCTTCTATAAAAACCTTATATGCCCCCAGGGTATAACTTAAAACTCTTGCTCTGAGGGTTGTGGGGGAGTTTCCTCCTCAAAAACATATTTTCTATCTGGAAATCAGCTACACTGAACAAAATGGCTATCTCAAAAGTTTGATTGGATGTGTTTGGGGAAATAAATAATAATTAAGATTTTTTTTTTTAAATGATGTATTAAAATATTTTTCATTTTCAAAATCTAATAAAAAGTTCTCAGTAATAGTCTATACTAAGTTCGAAATGGAAGTATTTTAAATATCTGTATTAACAAATCCTGAAAACTTCAAATTTGGCCATTTTCTATTTGTAACAAAGCAATTATTCAACCAAATACTCATTTTTATATGAACATTATTGTTATCCACTAAGTATCTAGTTTATTTCTTTCTTCTAATATGCTTATACAATTTTCAAATTTTTTTAGACCCTTATGCCCAGATTTTAAACATTTTTCAGAATTTCTACAAATATTTCGTCTAAGAGGGCTTGGAGGCAGCCATGAGACTGAACTTTTATACCTATGTGCTTATACAAAAAAAAAAATCTTTATATATTAAATGAAGGGTAGTCCCATTGCACCCAACTTTATTTCGAAAATGCAAGTTTTTTTATATTGCCAAATTACATCATTATGAGCATAATACATGAAATGCTTGGGACGAGGGAGGACAACATTTTGGAGGATGCTTGCAACAAGGTTCATCTACACCACTGAATGCAAATGTATGTGATATAATTGTTCCATGGCAATTATTATGTTAGACTTGAAACTCAA